>JABWTJ010000215.1:0-447799 GCA_016801875.1 Solanum sitiens
AACTAAAGTAATGAGATTGGAGATGCCCTTGGGTATAAAAGAAAGGCTTGATGAAATTGTTTAGAATTAGGGGATCGGAGTGTCAGAGTTCCGACACACGTTAGTATTAGTGGGTCGGGTGTCACGAACCGACACATAGAATTTAGGGGATCGGGAGTTGTCCACGTTTCCGACAATAGAATTAGGGGATCGGAGTGTCGACACATAGTATTAGGGGATCGGGTGTCACGAACCGACACGTAGAATTAGTGGATCGGAGTGTCACGTTCCGACACATAGTATTAGGGGATCGGGGGTCACGAACCGACACGTAGAATTAGGGGATCGGAGTGTCACGTTCCGACACATAGTATTAGGGGATCGGGTGTCACAAACCGACACGTAGAATTAGGGGATCGGAGTGTCACGTTTCGACACATAGTATTAGGTGATCGGGTGTCACGAACCGACACGTAAAATTAGGGGATCGGAGTGTCACGTTCCGACACATAGTATTAAGGGATCGGGTGTCACGAACCAACACATAGAACACGAACGAATAGAATTAAGGGATCGGAGTGTCACGTTCCGACACATAGTAGTAGGGGATCGGAGTGTCACGTACCGACACAAGAGGAAGAAAGATAATAAATCTTGAGAGATGTTTATATACTCAATGTAATGAACCTAATTCCCAAATGAGTGTGGTATTGAGGCTTGAGTCCTCATGGATGAACTTGGTAGTACTTATTGATGATTATAGTACTTGTTACTACATGTTGAGTATTGTAGTTGATTTATGATATGAACTGATATATACTGTTTTCTATTTTGAGTTGGCCGATGATACCTACTCAGTACTTGTGTTTGTACTGACCCCCTACTTGTTGTTTCTTTCTTTGTTATTTGGGGAATGCAGCAAACGTACCGTCGTCTTCAACTCAGCAGCACTTCTAGCCAGTCGTCACTACACCGGATTTCAGGGTGAGCTAATTCTTCTAGCTTGGACTGGATCTTCTCTTCAATGTCTTGATGCCTTGAACTTCCGGCATGGACTAGCCTTTTATTTATTTTAGCTTCTTAGATACTTCTAGATTTGTAACTTGAGGATAGATGTTCTTGTGATGATGACTTCCAGATTTGGGGATAATGAGTTTTAAGTCTTCCGCTTTGTATTTTTGTTCAATATGTTGGAGTTTTAGATTGGTTGGTTCGCTCACATAGTAGGATAAGTGTGGGTGCCACTCGCGGCTAGATTTTGGGTCGTGACAGTTAGTAAGAAAGTACGTAACAAGATTGGGTAAGTCCTTTAAATTATATGAGTAAACCTGAGTTTTAGGTGTCATGCTAATGAAAATTGTTAATTCATAGTGATATTCAGGGCTGAGTGGTGTTAATGATAATAAGAGTTCACAATGGATTGTGATGGGATGCAACTATATAATAAGATTGTTGGTTAAGCGAATTCCTCTATAGTAGTTACAACCTGCGAGTATCTAAGGTGGTGGTTTTCTAATATTTGGTGATTAACGTGGTTTTATGGAAAGTTTCAAGAGATGGTGGGACACCGTTCTAATAGAAATTATATAGCTAGAGTCAAAATAGAGAAAAATAGTAGGATGTAGCACAACCTTTAGAGAGAGGCGAGAGCAAGAATGTATTATTTGATTTCAGCGGCTAAAGATATATCTTCAGAAGGGTAGAAAATTGGGTTCAGAGACACGTTATTTCATTTGATTTGTTATGACTTTGGTAATAGTTTCAGAAGTCCCTCAAATTTGTTAAAAACTATTGGAAAAGACTTGAGGAAGAAATGGACATAAAATTATCATGAGTGTGGTGATAACAACTCTTTTTTGAGTTTAGCAATGTGTACGATTAATTTTTTTAGCAAAAGATATTGTAAGATCGATGTAGAGGCGACCAATGATAAGAGAAGATCCATGAATTCATAAAATCTTCAAGTTATAACCCAATGGTTATAAATAAAGGGATCTTTTTATACAGGGATTTACAATTAAAAATTTCATTGTAAATCTACATTCATGGTGATGTATTTTGTCAAGGTATGAATTTTAAAGGTGAGAATGTTGAATTGTAATCGGTATATAGTATTTGAAAGGAATTATACCTGGGTTTAGTCGTAAACTAAATTAGTATTGATTGTTAAGTACCTAAGTAAGGTTTCCATATAAAAAGTGTTGGTTTAAAGTAAGGTAAGAACGTTTATGATGGTTGTTAGTATTAAGAGTGTGCGCTTCATTGGAAGGATGTGAAGAGTATTTAGAGTCAAGTGAATGAAAGTTACTGGTTTAAACTCTTCATAGAAAAAACTTCAGTGTTATTCCCTGAACTGCTTGCGTGACCATCTATTTCATTTTGTACACAATAGTGAGTATGTTTCACTTGCTATGATTACATATGTTATCAGTTTGTGCAAGAATACCTAGTTGTGGATAATGGGTACCAATCACCCAATGTTCCCTTGATAGAGTGGGAAGATTGGCAAGATTTGGTTATTTCAAATTACATATTTGGTGTTGTCTTAGAGTTGTTAAACTACTTAGTGGTTCTATATGTGTTGGGTTTAGCAAAAAGTGAATGGGAAAATTGGAGTTGTTAAACTATTTAGTGGTTCTATATGTACTGGGTTTAGCAAAATGTGAATGGGAAAAGAGAAGAGAAAAATGGAAAAGTGAGGGAACCAATTTCGGAGGGAAAATGAAAAGTCATTTGCAAAGTGCAAATGAAAATTCATTTCTCCCATATCGGTAGAAGAAAGGAAATAATTGTCTTCATATTAGGAAACACTTCATATACTTCTTAAAGGGTTAAGAAGAAGGTGCCCCTCGCGCTGTCGTCGTTGCTCGCTCGACCTCGGCTTCGGCTTCGGATTCAAATTTTATAAATTTATTTAGAATGTTAGTTAAATAACAAAACACATTTTGGTACAACAGAATTTAATTGAAATTCGCGTGTAACAATAATACTAATTTGATTTTTGAAAAGTCGTTATTACGAGTCTAAACAGATTTGTCTGAGCAGACACATTTCTTGCTAAAAATGGCTATAAAAGGAAGTCATTTTTAGTTTTTTATATGCTGGAAAATTTTCTTTTTGCATACATTTTTCTCTCATAAACAAATTGTTGATCGACTGAGTCTGTTTGTGCTTGTTACTGATCTTACGTTTACTGAAGTTATTGAAGTTTGACGTATCGCTACTTCTCTTACAGTTTAATCCGTTTTATCTTTGGATAAATTAATCTGTAACCTCGGGTACAATGAGGGGATTGAATTTCTTAAGGAAATGAGTGATTTCTGTGGACTAGGATTAAAAGTCTACTTTCGATTTCTGTATTTTTGACTAACCTTAATACAAGAGATAACAATCTTAAGAAATTTAATAGTTTCTATATTTGAGGTTTCTGGAGATTAAAATCTTCATGGTTTTCTACTCTGTTTGATTTTTTAAAATTCATCCGATTAATAATTACAAGAACATAAAATCTTTATCATTAAACTAGAAACAGGTTGTGTAAGGATATATTCTTTACTCTTACTATTTCGAATACTAAAATCGTCTGCCATTTGTGAAAAAATAAAATGACTAATTCAAGTCAAGTAAATGTTGAAACGTTGAGTGTTGCAACATAAAGTTATGCAACAACATCGATTGCACACAATCGTTCAACTGCTGCCTTAGCGCCAGCTGAGAAACTTGCAAAGTGTTTTTGAGTTGACTTCAAGAGATGGAAACAAATGATGTTTTCTATCTCACTACGCTGAGTCTGCAGAGGTTCATTAATGAGAATGTTCATGTTAAGTTGGATGAAACTCCACTAGAAGAACTATTATTGGTAACAAAAGCATGGACACATTCTGATTTTTTGTGTAAAAATTATATTCTGAGTGGCCTGCAAGATGATCTGTAGAATGTGTACGACAATGTCAAAACCTCAAAAGAACTCAGGGATTCTTTAGAAAAGAAGTATAAAATAGAGCATGCCCGAATGAAGAAGTTCATTGCGGCAAAGTTTTTGGACTATATGATGATAGACAGTAAGACCGTCGTCAACCAAGATCAAGAACTGCAGATCATAATCCATGATCTCCTTGCTGAAGGTATAAATTTATTTAATACCTATGTTAGAAATATTAAGTTTATTCTTAATACTCACATAATCTTTAATGTAGGATTAGTTTTGAATAATCCATTTCAAGTGCTGCCATTATTGAGAAGTTACCTCCATTGTGGAAGGACTTCAAAATCTACTTGAAACATAAACGCAAGGATATGACTGTTGAAGATCTCATAGTAAGCCTGAGAATCGGAGAGGATAACAAGGCTGAAGAAAAGAGGTCATGTGGTAATTCAACAATATCTAGAGTAAATATTGTTGCAGAAGATCCTACAAAATTAAATAAAAGAAAGAAAGCATCTGGTCCAAAAAACAATCCTCCTAAAAAGAAATTCAATGGAAGTTGCTTCAATGGTGGCAAACGTGGTCATAGAGCTACTGAAAGTTGGGGTCCCTAGAAGGACAAGAAGAATAAGGATCAAGCAAATTTGCATGAATCCAAAGGAGAAATAGACGATCTCTGTGCAATACTTTTAGAATGTAACTTTGTTAGAAATCCAAGAGAATGGTGGATAGATTCTGGTGCCTTATGCCATGTTTTTGCCAACAAAGAACTATTTTCATCATACACTCCAGCACCTACTGATGAGAAGTTGTTTACGGCAAACTCCGTTGTTCCAAAGGTGGAAGGAACTGAGAAGGTCCTATTAAAGACGACATCAGGCAAGGTGGTGACTTTGAACAGGGTCTCATATGTTTTTCAATTGCGAAAGAATTTAGTTTCTATTCCAGTTGTGACTAAGAATGGATTGAAATGTATATTTATCTTTGATAAAGTAGTAGTAAGTAAGAATGAAATGTATGTAGGAAAAGGTGACCTTAGTGATGCCTTTTCAAACTCAATGTAATTGCAGTTGATATGAATAAAGATTTTGCTTCTTCTTACTTTCTTGAGTCTTAATGTTTATGTATGAACGTTTGGGACACGTAAATAACAAAACCTTGCAAAAACTGATTAACTTAAATGTTTTTCCGATACCTGAGTGCAATGAATCAGAATGTCAAATTTGCGTTGAATCTAAGTATGCTAAGCATCTTTGTAAATCTGTTGAAATCTTTAGAACTGATTCACACTGATATTTGTGACATGAAGTCAACATCATCACGTGGTGGGAAAAAGTATTTCATAACTTTTATTGACGATTGCAGTAGATATTTTAATGTCTATTTGCTAAATGGTAAGGATGAAGCACTAGATGCATTTAGGCAATATAAAACTGAAGTTTAAAATCAATTTGATAGAAAGTTCAAAATGATCAAAAGTGATAGAGGCGGAGAATATGAATCTCCATTTGCAAAAATATGTTTGGAAAATAGAATAATCCGTCAAACTAATGCTTCTTTCACTCCTCAGTCTAATGGGATTAAAGAAAGGAAAAACCAAACTTTAAAGGAAATGATGAATGTCTTACTTATAAGTTCAGGTTTACCACAAAACTTATGGGGGAAAGCTATCCTTACAGCAAATCGAATACTCAATAGAGTGCCACACTCGAAGACACATGTTATTCCATATGAGGAATGAAAAGGTAGAAAACCCAACTTGAAATATTTCAAAGTGTGGGGGTGTCTAGCGAAAGTCCAGGTTCCTATACCTAAGAGGGTGAAAATAGGGCCTAAGACAGTGGATTTTGTATTTATTGGGGATGCCACAAAAAGTAAGGCACGTCTCTTTTTGGTTCATAAGTCCGAACATCCGGAATATTCATGATAATATGGTAATGGAATCAGATAATGCTGAATTTTTGAACATATCTATTCCTACAAAACTAGACTTGAGTCATCTAGTGGGGGGTCTAAACAACCTTGAGAAGAACCAAAAGTGAATGAAACCTATGAAGAGAGTCCAAGGTGCAGTAAATGTCAAAAGACAACTACTTCATTTGGATCTGATTTTATAACATCCTTCTTGAAAGTGAGCCTCAAACATTCAATGAAGCAATGTTGTCTAGTGACTCAACCTCTTAGAAGGAGGCTGTCAATAGTGAGATTGAATCAATCCTAAGCACTCATACCTGAGAATTCGTTGATCTTCCTCCAGGGAACAAACCCCTGAGTTCAAAATGGATCTTTAAAAGAAAGATGAAAGAAGATGTAATTATTCACAAATATAAATCAAGACTTGTTGTCAAGGGTTTTAAACAAAAACAAGGTCTTGACAATTTTGACACATACTCGCTTATGACTAGGATTACATCAATACGGATGTTAATTGCCCTAGCTGCAGTATACGGTCTTGAAATTCATAAAATGGATGTGAAAACTGCCTTTTAAATGGAGAGCTGGAGGAAGAAATTAACATGGAACAGCCTGAGGGTTTTGTAGTTCCTATTAGAAAAAAGAAATTGGGCAAACTTATTAAGTCACTTTATGGACTAAAATAAGAATCGAAAGTATGACATCCAAAGTTTGATCAAACCATATTGTCTAATGGATTTAAGATCAATGAATGTGATAAATGTATTTACATGAAAGATACTCCTAATCATGAAGTCAATGTATGTCTATATGTGGATGACATGCTGATAATGAGCAAGGACATTGCCAATGTAAAAACTACTAAGCGTATGCTCGCTAGTAAGTTTGATATGAAAGATCTAGAAGTAGTTGATGTAAAATTGGGAATTAAGATTCTCAAAACTCCTAATAATCTAGCATTGTCTCAAACTAATTACATTCAAAAACGTACTTGAAAAGTTCAAGTATTTGAATTTCAAAAGGGCAAAGACCCCATTTGATGTGAACCTTCATCTTGCAAAGTATAAAGGTGAAAGTCAATCTCAATTGGATTATGATAGAGTGTTGGGAAGTTTGATGTATGTCATGAATTGTACATGACAAGACATAGCTACCGTAATCTATAAACTGAGTCGATACACAAGTAATCCCAATCAAAATCATTGGTTGTCAAAGAATAGAGTTTGGGATACTTAGACGACACTCAAAATTATACTTTGCATTACAACAAAAATCCAACAGTTCTTGAAGGATATAGTGATACAAATTAGATTACTGGGTCAACTGAAACAAAGTCCTCAAGTGGATACGTTTTCACTATTGGTGGATGAGCAATATCTTAGAAATCATCCAAACAAACATGTATATCTCGCTCTACAATGTAGTCTGAATTCATCGTCTTAGACTAGGCAGGTGAAGAAGCTGAATGGCTCCGGAATTTCTTAGAAGATATTCCATTTTGGCCCAAACCAATGGCCCCTATATGCATACACTGTGATAGTCAAGCTGCAATAGGATGGGCTGGAAGCGTTATGTATAATGACAAGTCTCGTCACATAAGACGAATACATAACTTTGTTACACAACTACTCTCTAGTGGAATTATTACAATTGACTATGTTAAGTCAAAGAATAACATATCGGATCCACTTACAAAAGGCCTAACTAGAGAGGGAGTTGAGAAATCATCAATGATAACGGGACTATGGCCGAGAACAAGTCATCGTGGCGGTAACTCTACGTAGAAGACTGGAGATCCCAAGATCTAGGTTCAAGGAGATAAAACAAAGCCATTGATGACGGTTCAACATCGTCAAAAATTATTTTATGGTCCATTCTCATGATGAGACAATGTTTAGTAACCAGGATAAAGGCATAAGGATTTTTTAATGGTTTCTATGATTGATACAGGGTACATCAAATAGTATATCTATGGGATAACCCATTTAGAAACCACATATGTGAGTGTGAAGTGTAAGCCGCTTCAAGGAGAATCCGGTAAGACAAGTACTCTAAGGACTTACTAACCGAGATGTGTTCATGGATGAAACGAACAAAACAATGAGAACTAAGAACAGTTCAAGGGTTGATCGTGTGACTTATGTTGTCTAGGTATACACTAAAGATCGACGGTTCAATGATATCAAATCTACCGATTGACCAAATATATCGATATATGTTCACTACGGGAAAGTTTAAAGGAAAACCTACTTATCCAGATGCGATTAACGCTTATATACAAGACACACAAAATTTTCATGCATATGTTTTAACAATAACCATTCATGTGGGGGATTGTTGGGTTTAGAAAAATGTGAATTGGAAATAAGTAGGGAAAAATGGAAAAGTAAGAGAACCAATTTTGGAGGAAAAATGGAAAGTGATCTGCAAATTGCAAATGAAAAGTCATTTCTTCCATATATGTAGAAGAAAGGAAATAATTGTACTTATATTAGGAAACTCTTTCTATACTTCTTAAAGGGTTAAGAATAAGGTTCCCCTCGCGCCGTTATTGCACTCACTCAGCCTCGGCCTCGGCTTCGGTTTTGGATTTGGATTTTGATTTTGATTTGGATTTGGCAAATGATGTGATTGATTGATAAATATGTTGGACAAAATTTATTTAATCAAATAAATCCTGTTAAATCAATTTCTTTTCTCTTATAAATTAATTAAGAATGTTAGTCAAATAATAGAATTAATTTTGGTGCAGTAAAATTTATTTGAAATTCGCGTGCAACGGTAATAACGATCTAATTTCCAAAAAGTAGTTATTTTTCCCAAAAGACACATCTTTCCGTATAGTCGTTATTATTCCCTAAGGACACAACTTTCTAGAAAAAATGAGTCTGAATAGATTTGTTTGAACAAACACGTGTCTTGCTGAAAATTGCTATAAAAGGAAGTCTTTTTTGTTTTTCATATACTAAAAAATTTTCTTTCTGCATACATTGTTCTGTCATAAACAAATCGTCAATCGACTGAGTCTGTGTGCTTGTTACTTTTCTTACGTTTTCTGAAGTTATTGAAGTCTGATGTACCACTACTTTTGTAACAGGTTAAACCGTTTTATCTTGGAAGAAATTAATTTGTAACCTCAGGTACACTAAGGGGATTAAATTTCTTAAGGAAACATAGTGATTTTTGTGGACTCGTATTAAAAGTCTTCTTTCTATTTCATGTTATTTCTTTTTCTATATTTTTGACTAACCTTAATAAAGGAGATTAAAATATGTATCACCTTGTTTATGAGAATTTGTAGAAGAGCTTCTATTCAAATTTATAGTTCTCTGACAATCTTTATATTAATCTTATCATTGAGGTCATATATCAATTATGTGTGGTTGAATTTGCGTATCATTGGGTTCAATTATATTGTTGTTAATATGTAATCTACAATTTATAAATCTAGAATTTTGATAGCATTTTTGGAGGGTTGGTATGCTTCGACATATCCCTCGATGAGTATCTGATGTCTAAAGATCATACTTTAATAACTTAAGCTTATGAAAATTTATATTTTGAGATGGACATGTTGACAAGGACTGTGATTGTTTGGGCATTATAAGTGGTGTTGGTTCAGGTTGACTTATAATTTTAGCGAGTATTGTTTTAAAATTTTATCATGGTTACGTGAGGAAGGATTCATCTTCATGTTCTTTCAAAGTCCTTGATAAAATGTTGCAGACATGGGAACAATCAACTTTGGTGGTTATAGGGAATAACTCTGTTGTTAGTTAAATGCACATACAACAATATATATCACTCGAATATTGTGATGACTTCATAAAGGCATTGTATTTATGGATGCACAGGTATTCAATCGGTTTGTTTGGGATAAAATATTATATCATAAAGTGAGACTCACTTGTGTTAGACAAAACCGTCTATATGAAGAAGAACCGGTTGAAATTCTTGATCTCGATGTCCAGAAAATAAGGACATGCGAGATAAGTATCCTCTGTTGTTCATTGATTCAAGTACTACTCTGCCCTTATTTTAGCCAGTCTTCCCTAGTTGATAACTTGGTGATGAGTGATGGATAAATTGGTATCTATTGTAACTACCTGATTTCCATCTTTAGGGAAAAGACAATGGAGAAAAAGTTGGGGTTAGAAACTTTTATCGTAGTAACTTGGAATTTCCCAACCTATTCCACATTTGGACAAAATTGGAGCCACTAAACTCTAGGTAAATATTGTAATATTCGATGACTTCATTATGATTTTTATTACATGATTGGATAGCTAAGACGTTAAGAAACCCATAAGACTTTATTGAATCAAATTCGGGCGAGTAGAACTCCTAAAAATTATCTTAGCATGGACAGGTAGTTGTTTAATGTGAAGGGTTGAAGGTGTATGGTGAAATGGATGCTTGGAGATCAAATTCCAACATTCTGTCTCCGTGCATCTAGTTGTAGCGGGATGGGTCCCTCCGTAGCAAGACTGTTGCGACATATATTTGGTAAACCCCCCCCCCCCTCCAAAAAAAATGAACAAAAATGTGCTCTTTAGAGAAAAGACACAACCCAAGGCTATTTGTTGAAGGATTTCACTCGCCTAATCAATTTTTGATCCGTAGAAACTTGATTCTTGGTTAATTACATTTGGGGGAGGTTTTTGATGTAAATGGTGGAAAAGCCCTAATTGGGGTATTAGGATCTTGAGTTTTGTCAAGGTTTATTGGGTTTGTTTTAGTCCAAATAATTAGACTTTTAATTGTTGATCCTTGCATATATTAATTGTTTGTAGACCTAGAACAAGCATAAACATTTTAGAAAGGGAGTGTTAAAGTGCCTTAGGGGATTCAAGGTAGTTGATTGTTGTAATTTCATGTTGGTGTGATATATGTTTGTAACTGCTTCATTATAATGCATGTATGTTTGTGAATGTTGCATTATTAATCACCCTAATAGTAAATGGGGATAAATTAATAATTACATTCCATGAATCACCTCTTGTTGTATAATTTTGAGAATATACATTGTGATTATGATTGTGGTTTGTTTAATGGGAGAGAGTCACGATTCGAAGCACTAACTAGGATTGGTTGCCATGTTTTATAATAAACATGGGTCGGTATCCACGTTCTGGCAGAAGTATATGATTAGTTGCCACGTTCTGCATAACTGTAACACCTCTAAAACGACTTACGTGAAACTAGAGCTTAACGCTTGTATCTTGATGTTTTTAAGTCCTAAAATGGGCTATAATAAGGTTAGGAGGCAGTGGTTAAAGTTTCATGAAGTTTGGAGGTCAAACGTCCAAGAACGTCCATGACGTCCGAAAGGTTTGCCTTGAAACGACCTAGTGTTTCTTAGTGTGTTTTGCCGAGTTTTACGTGTTCATTTTGGATGAAATAGATGTGAGAGGTCCTAAACTCGTATAGGAATATATTCGGGTTGGAAACGTCTCGGAGAGATTCCCTAAGGACCAACCAAGGGTCCTTGAGGAAGGACCCATCTTGTTTGCCAAAACTGCCTAAGGCAGTCCCACCTAAGGAGGGAAATCTACCCAGTAGGCTAGTCGACGCCCCGTAGATGGTGGAGTCGGTGGTGACTTAGCCTAGGGATATAAGACCTCATTTTTTCAGTCTCTGCTCCCATCGATGGACAGCCAGGACGGTCCGTTTGTGGACCTACGCCCCGTCGATGGGCAGGCGTCGTTTGGGTGTGCAAACTGCACAGACTCACTGTAAAGTGAAGGGGTGAATTGTTAAATTCACCCCACGTCCAAATAAATGTTTAGGCAGTTTCCTAGGGGTGTTTTGGATATTTCAAGTGGATTTATACGTCCTAAACACCTAGATGAATTCATTATTCCAAATCAAAACGTAAAATCTCTAAGAAACTCTCTAGAACTCCGTTCAAGTCAAAACTCAAGATAGAGCTTGGATTGAAGATTGGTTGCTGATTCTTCATCAATTCTTCATAAAATTCATTTTCTAGCATCAATTGAGGTATGGTTCTTCATCTTTGAATCTCTTTTCTTCAAGGAGCCAAACTTCAACGTGATTTCCAAAGTCTTTCAGAGATGAACTTGTCCAATTTTGATATCTATCCATAGGTTCTTGCATAAAACGTTTTGAATCATTATATATTGATTGAATTGATATTAATTTTATGGTTTTAACCTAATTACTCTATGAACCCATGCAATTCATGAACTCTAGTTTTTGACTACTTTGTGGGTGACTTGCTTATGTAGTTTGATTAGGGATATTGAATTAGGATAGAATCATTTTAGAATTGTTAGTATGATTCCCTAAACTCATAAATCCATGTCTTATGATCCTTGATTCATTGTCTATTGTAATTATTGAATTGAATGTGATCATGGCCATGGGTAAGGGACTCCGGGTATTGTGTTGGATGATTTGGCTATAGATAGAAGTGGTGAGAGTGGATTGTAGGTATGCTTCCTAACTCTCTTTATATTATGTAATTTAGGTCTTGAATTATGTTTATGATTGGTATGGTCCACTTATGTCGACGGTGCTATGTGCTTTACTTGTGAGTTTTGTGGCCTCGTCGGCGTTACTTTATATACTATGATGAACATATCCTTGTCGTCATTACTTGATATACTGTGATAGTTGGTGTAGTTGATTTAAGTGAAGTATGATCATATCTATCTACCTGTGAGTAAGGTGAAAGTATGTGTTCTTCTATTGACATTAGGTGATCATGTTAGACTATGACTATATCCTTATGTGTGTAGTCTTAGGGTTGATGCATGATTCTTCCTACTTGGTTATATAAGTCTTATGATGGTTATATTGATGGTTATATATTAGTGTATAGGGTGACCTATAGTTGACTTGGGTTTCCCTAGGTGCTCTAGAATAGTATGTTATATGTATGGTATGGTAAACTGTGTGTGTCTTGTCTTTGTAGACTTCTGTCCCTTACTTGATACATGTATAATGTGAATATAACTTCTTGACTTAGTATGCTAAAGCCTCTTAGTCTTGTATGTGTGATTTACATGTGACCTTGAACATAGCTAAGAAGGTCCTTTATGTGGAACATTCATCCTAGATGTAAGGTTATGATATCCTTGAAGTTGAAAGCCATAATGGTATCCTTCTTGTTTGAATGTTGGAATTAGGGTTGGTTGGCTGGAATGACATGAAATCATCCTTAGGAAAGTCATTGAGCTATCCTCTTAGCCAATTTAGGGAGCCCTAGTGGACCCTCTTTGGTAAGGTGTAATATGGTTGAGTTGTGAACTAGATATGGAACCTTTTCATGTACTCCTTTATGTTAATTACTCTATGAGAACAAAGGCTAGCACCGAGTGAGTATGTTTTGAGGAGTAGCTCTAGTTAAGGATGAGGCTAGATTACCAAGAAACCCTTCATATTCGTCAACCATGTGCCTACATGGGATGTGTCCTAGTTCTACCATTGGCCCGTATAACAAACCTCCATCAGAGTAGGTTCATGACTCCTGATTGCTTGCATGGCTAGTATGGCTTATGTCGGTTATTGCCAATTCTCATCATATGGGATACCCACTAGTGTTGTAGAAGTTCTATGAAGTTTAAGGGGTGGTATGGGACACTATCTAGACATTGAACGATTAGGCTTTGAAGATGTTAGTGAGTGAGTCCCTAGGTATTCTCCAAGACCGTTACTTGAATGTCCTTATATGTTGAATGTCTCTTAAGTGAACTAATTAAGATAATGACTTAAGTTAGAAACCATGTTATTGAATAAGTACTTATCTAGAATAGATTAAGGGTTGCCTAGTTAAGGTGTGAAGGGGGCATAAAGGATGGGCACTTCATGTCTTACCTAGGGAAGTCTTAATAATGACTTTAGATAGGAAAGTAAATTGATAAAGTAGACATGATCTAAACTTAGGTAGTCCTAAGGATTATTTAGGTAATCTTGGGGAGGGTGTATGGGCGTTCTCTTCTTGAATTACTTAGGTAAGTCTTTTGATAACCTTTGGGAGGAGAATTTCATATTATATATATGTTGTGGTATGAAGTGAGAATGATCTTATCCTAGGTACTCTAAAGGATCTCTTAGGTGTGTGTGAAGGGATTGTATGGGTGGTCGCTTCATAACTCACTCAAGTGAGCCTTAGAATCACCTTTGGTAGGACGATCTCATGTTTATGTGGTTTGGATGTGTTATTGATGCTATATTGTAAGGTGTGAGTTTTATTGGAATTTACAGTGAAGTTACAGTGAAGTCACTGTAAGCTTACTGTAGGTTTACTGTAATATTCTTATAAATTGAATATAATTAGTAATGTGTTCTAATGGTAATTTTGGTGTTTAAATGTGGCTCTAATACTTTTAATGTGACGTGTTAATCAAAAAGAGCATCTTTCTCATAAATGTCTGTTTCTCATGATTTTATGCATTAAATCATACTTAGTATATGTGTTTGTACTAAATCCATACTTTTTGTCTATCTCTAAAGGTGTGATAAATAGGCGAGAGGTATCTTGGAGCAAGCTTGGAATCTAGTAATTGTTCAAGCAAAGTTGAAGTATGTCCTCACTTGACTTGAGGGCATAATTGTCTTTAGATTTCATTTATTCAAGTATCGTAATAGAGTAAGTAATTCTATATTTCATATTGTATTGGCCGTGTCCAAATATATTCTTGAGTCTAAGATTGGCATATGTTGAGATTTAGTGTTTTCGATGATTTTAATATGAAAGACGTTTTAAGATATTTCGTGTGAAAAGTTTTAATTTCGCACTACTTTTCATACATGTTATGCAATGAATGATGTCAAGGGCTTGTAAAAGACCTCCGGAGGTCAAGTACGCCATGTCACGCTGGGAGAGTGCCATATATTCTAGGGTGTGCTTCGGGGTGTGACAGTAACCATTGGATCAGGTACAACATTTAGGTATGTTAACAGTTTGGGTGTGACTTCCATGAGAGAACCATTGATTTGACATAATTGTATATCTTTATGAATAAGAGATTTTTCGTTGTTCGTAAATGATATCGATATTGTGTATGTTCGGTGTTTGCATGTAATTATATTGTGGTAATGACTTATGTATGTTTCCCTTAGTGGGATAGCCGCATGACTCTACCGATACACTATGGTTGTGTACTGATAATGCACTTCCTTGTTATTTGTTGAGTATAATCTTTAGATGACTATTGATAGATGTCAGCTAGATGACTATTGAGCGTGACCAGATTCAAGGGTAAGAATGTTCTTTTATGATTCGATGGATCTCTCTTTTTTGAGGCCACTATTTGAAAACTCACACTAATTTTTTAAGGTGGTGTTAGTTTGGGGGTTATACACCTTGTTCTTAGACTTGTCTTTCATAGTGTTTTCTTACAATGACTTTCAGGTTATATGGGTTGTTCTTCAAAATTAGTTTGGTTAGTTGTTTTTAAAAACATGGACTAAACGGGGACTCAATTTTTATTGTCAATTAAATTTGTTTCCATATCTTAAATGTTTTAGTTTTCATAAAATTTGTATCTTTGGTTTGTAGTAATGGTTCTCCCATCGGAAGGTTAGTTTGGGTACCAGTCACGATCTTTGGGGTTGTGAAAAGCCATCACCTCCTCAGTGGCCCCTTGGCCACGCTTGCACACAACTATCTTCGCCGCAAGGGAATCAATAGTGGAACTTAGAGGTGTAACATCATCGACAAGGTCCCTCTTAATCATGACCGGAATGATGGCATCAAGTATTCCGATACGTCGATCAGCACAACGGTCTAGATGCCCCATCCGTAGAAATGCAGCCTGAGTGATCGGGGGCCAGGACGCAAGAGCAACACCAATACTAGATCTAGCAGGGAAGGGAGCACTAGAGGTACTATGCATCATTAAAAGGACAGTGCTAGCTATACTTTAAGGCCCTTGGTCAGGAGTAGGCAAAGGTGCCTCTATAGGTAATGCATCTGTATCCACAACAGGGGAAGAGTCCACCCGGGCTGCCTTTTTTTTGCCTCATTTTTAAAATAATCTGCCTCAATCCTCCGGATGTCGGTACAAAATGTGGGTGTCACTTCCACATCATTCGCCTTATCTTTAGGCACCCGAGCTTGCTTACACAACTCGGTGATCAACACCAAAAAAGAGAGGGAAGTTTGGTGCTTCTTGGCTCCGATAACCATCTCATGTGTCATAATCATCCTATGTTAAACCTTGTCCAATCAATCATGCAACCTAGACATGCTTCTTTGGCGTGGCGGAGAGTTAGCTCATTCTATGATGGCATTACGGTATTACTAATGAAGTAAAACCAAAACTTTTTTGCTATTTTTAGGTTTTTCTTCTCAATGGGTGCCCCAATATAAAGCCACTTGGGAGTACCGTATAATATTAGAGGATCCAACCACTTCTTCATGTTTTCTAACGTCTCTATCCTAATCTGATGTTTTGAATCATCCCCAATTCACGTTGAAACACCCATGACTGCATTGATAGAATTATATCACATTTGGTTGCCAACTTCTTCCCTTGTGGCACCAGGGCACTGAAGTCCTTGTAGAATTCCCTAAACCATTTTGAATGTACTGGTCATGGGGCTTAGTGAATAACTGCGGCCTCAAGAAGCTAATGATATCCGGATACCTATCTATGACACAATCAGTCAATTATCGTTTCTCTTCTAGAATGATCCTGAATCCCTCAGTCTTTAGTGTTTTCATAGACCATGGGGGATGAACCAGTACTCGTGGTGCTAGGAGCGCAACTTGTACAAGAGCAAAATGAGTAGTAGTGGGCTTGGAAGTCCTGATACTAGAAGGATCATTAACCCTCTTGGATCGCAGCTCCGCCCTCTAGGCTGCTAGTAGCTCATCATCCTTAGGCTCATATTTGGTAACCCAAGGATCCTGGTGCTCACCCTCACTCTCAAAAGTTAAGACTTGAGTGGCATAGCCATATTTACAAAACAATATAAAGAGTTAGCTAATCCTCCAAAAAAAAATGCATGAAAAGTTTTGTAGACAAACTCGTTGAACCGGTCGGTGAGTCGTCGAAAAACTTTGATGAGAAATATCGGTCTTGCCGAAAGGATTGGATCAATATTTCCCTAAAAATTTTGTATATCGGCAATGGGATGGTCCTTTGGTTGAATCACCGATAAAATTCGGTGAACAAGTACCAGCTTGTCGAAAATTAAAATATATTTTTAGTGTTAGGGGAACTGAAAAGGCAATAAAGGAAGTCTTTGAGGAAGCCACTCGGTGAACTCAAGCTTCTTGCTGGAAGTTACAGAACCCATACTCAACATTTTCTTGAAATTATAGGCGATAAGGGGACGTTCGGTGGACCGCCGAGTAGTTTCGAAAGTTGACGTAGCTTGCCAAAAGATCCAACGTGCCTACTCATACATCCAACTTCCAAAATTCAAACCCTTAGCCCCCGAAAAAGTAATCAAAGCATGCGCTCATTCAATTAAACCATGACCCATAAGAGCATTGCCACCGCGATACTATGAATTCTCCCGGTTTGGCCCAAACTAGTTAGTTGATAACTTACGCCACCAGGAATGATGTCAAATGCTCCATTATCGAGCAAAACACATCATTTAGCATAATTAAAGGTACTCAAACTTCACCCGACTAGACCGAATATCATTTAACCACAACCCAACAATTTATATCAAATTTAAGCACAAACAATTTGGAAATTAACAATTAATAAATTGTGTAAGATATTCAAATTAAATTCGGCTAATAAGCACAAAATTATAGACGAGAGATGGCCAACATGGATCACAAAGATAAGAACAATTGCAAATGAGTAGTAATAACTAAATACGAGTTCAGGGTTTGGAAAACCAACCTTTAAACTTGAATTAATAAGTTTAAATGCTAGGCGGCAAAGATATCAAACCTTAAACACACAATCGATGACTAATATGCTATAAAACACACAAAAATATAGAAAATTATAGTGAGGGAGTGAGTTTGGGAAGTTAAAAAGTGAGGGAATGTGAAAGATTTTAAAGTTTTGAACTTTTTGCATTTAAAAATGTCTAGTTCTCGCGCATTCGGCGACATAATTTTTGCCCGACGACCGAATCTATGACACGACAGTGGGCACTTAGCTAGTTGAGTTTTACATGACCTCCTGTTAACGTGGGTATCCAAAGGGTGGACAATGTTGTGATCACCGACATGTTCGATTATTCGCCTCCTAGTCAATGGGCATGCCAAATATTACACACTCTAATCATATAATTTATAGAGGCTAATGACGGTCCAGGTTGGGATCTCTGAGCTATTCAGTAAGTCCCCCACTGGATATTTAGCTCGCCAATAACCATTTTTCAAAGACATTACGCACTTTGACCTGCACAATCAACACACATTTATTTGTAAAACCAAAAAGAGAACATATAAAACTAGGGTTTCCTCCCAAGCAGCACCTTAGTGAACGTCATGGCGCGACTCAAGTCCCCACTTAGGTTTAATTTTTGGGGTTTGCCTCATAGTCACAAGGAAACTCTTATCGTTTCTTTGGGTAAAGACAAGACAACACTTGTTCCATTTGGGACTCTAGAAGCTGAATGAACATGGAATGAGAGGTTGTGATATGATTTAGCATTAATACATTTTCTTTTATCTCTTTTAACAATTTGTCATGCTCTTTGACTCTGAGGAGAATGAGTAGTAAGACCTCCTCAATCTGCCCACCCTCATACTCCTTGGGCTTTTTAAGCTTATGAGGGGGAATGAACCTATCTTTGTTTCTGTACATTCCTTCCATTTCCATGACTTTCTTGGCCAAGAAATCCATTTGATTTGCAAATGTGGCCAATTCATGGTGTTTGTTTTGTATCCATAATTGTTCTAATCATACCATTAAGGAGTTGGGCGTATTTTTCATATGGTAGTCTTATTAGACTACACTGATAAAGGTTGTTAGTCATACTTCTATGTTCGGGGCCTAGACCACTTTAGAACCGTTGCAGTAGCATCTTATATGGAATTCCACTAGCTGGGCATTCTTGTAGTAGTGCCTTAAATTTTTGCCATAACTCATGGATGGTCTCACCCTCCAATTGCTTGAATATTTCAAACGAGAAGACTATCTAGATAACTAATATGTACTCATTTTCATACCCATAAATATATTTTTGCAACTACTTCAATTTAACAAGAAGTTCAATAATTTTCTCTTGCTCTAACTAGAAGTTGGCGTTCAAGCTGTGAAAAGTCTCAAATTGTTGGTGAAAAAGTATTTGATCAAAAACTTGTTTGAAGAGTCCAAATATGTACTCATTTTCATTACCATATATATATTTTTGCAACAACGGTTACTTGACACAAAATTCAATGATTTTATGTTGCACAAACTATAACTTGGTGTTCAAGCTGTGAAAAGTCTCAAACTGTTGGAAAAAAATATTTGATCAAAAACATGTGTAAGTGTTCAAACAAGATTTAATAAGTACTCATCCGTTTCCAATTTATTTGTTGTACTTTTATTTATATTTAGTTTAATATGAATGTTCTTTTTTTCTTGGTTGTTGGGGTGCATCTTTAAGACCACACAAGGAACTCTTATATATTACACATATCCTTAAATTAAAAGTCTTCTTTATTAGTTAAAATTTCATATTAAATTTAAATTAGAGAAATGTATATCTATCTATTTTTATCTTCTATACTAACTTTAAAAAAATGAACTCCATAACTTAAATGATAAATTTTATAATACCACCAACTTAAAACACCAACTATAGTTTATCTTATATAAAAACATATTTTTTTTTATTTTTTTATATTGTATTATATTTTATTATATTATATTATATTAAAAACAGAAACCTTTTTACATTAAAGGATTGTGACATTTCCAAACGGTTATAACTTTTTCGATGAGTTGTGACCTTTTCGAAGGATTGTGACTTTTCTATAAGGTTGCAATTTTTCCAAAGAGTTGTGATTTTTTTTGAAGGATTTTGACATTTCCAAAAACTTATGACTTTTCCGATGAATTGTGACCTTTTTAAAGGGTTGTGACTTTCCTAAATGGTTGTGACACCTTTTTTTTTATAACAATAAGAAATTTTTTATGCACTACCCTCTGTTGGGTATAAAAAAGGGGTTTCCTCAAATTTTTAAACAATTTTTTGAAGTTTTTCATTGTTCTTATTCTTAGAACATCCAATTTAGTATATCTTCTATATTTTACATATTTACTTATTAGTTTATGTTATATTATATTATATTCAAAGAAGACACCATTTCACATTGAGTGGTTACAACTTTTTCAAAGAGTTTTGACTTTTCGATGAGTTACCCTTTATTAACTATATATGAAGAGGGTTCTTCACATTTATAAACTACAATTTTTTTATGTTTTCTATTCTTATATTCTTAAAACTAACGTTTGATTTTCAGACATTGACAATCTCAAAGTTCAATGAAATATGTGCATTCTCTAATATGAATGTTAATTCATATAATACTCAAACTAAATATCTAATTTAGTATATCTTATAGATTCTACATCAATATTTATTTCTGTTTTATTATATTAAAAATAAGAAATTCAACAATACAATAATAACAAGTTAGGCACTATGTGGGAGGGAGGAGAAAGTATATCTAGGAGAATGTGTAAATAAAATATTATTAAAGTGACTAATTTTCAATAGTAATCATAAAAAAGCTTACATCCACTATTCATAGGAACTTATACTTTATTATTCATTTTATAATTATTTACTTAATTTTTTAAGTTAATAGTTTCACATTATTATTAATGTAATGCATGGTTTGATATTCACGTGCAACACGCGTTTGTAAAAACTAGTCCTTCATAAGGTTGTCACCGATTCCCTCAATGGATAACGTTCGTTATTTAGCACAAATAGTGGGTTACATAGACTTCACCCAAACGACAGGACAACAATTAAGCAACACACATTACGATTTCAATCAATGTAAAGAACAAACAACAAGTCATTCTAATATTTAAGCATTTCAGGCAAATATTTCGAATTACAAATAGCATTAGAGCAACCTATTTCTATTAGAGAGGCCCAAAACATATCATCCTGATACTATACTTTCAAATGAGTGCACAATATCAAAAATATATTCGGGGGTTTAGTGACTGACCTTTGATACTGATCGAATATGTTTTTGTTAAGCTCAGCTGCAAAGAAATCCAACCCCACACACTAGTATCCGATTAAAAATACTAATTTATAAAATAAAAAACTAAGAAAAAGTGTTATTGGTGTGAGTTTAGAAAGTTAGGAACGAGGGAAGGTGAATGATTCAATTTTTTGACCTTTGACCCTTCTATAACCGTTAAAATCTCGTCCATTCGGTGAAGTAAGTCGTATACGCCAAACCGCTCGGTGGAGCAACGAGAAGTCTTTTATCTCTACGTTTCTTTGAAATTTTCCTTTTTCTAGGTGTGACGTTTACAGTCTTCTTCAAGTTCACCAAGCAGGTTGGCGATGCACCTAGAAGTTTTTGAGTTCACCGAGTTTTACAGGTTCTACAATACCATTGTATTAAATTAAATGATGTAGTTCAACTGGGCTCGCCGATCTGTTAAGCGTATCGTACAATGGATACTTTATTCGCCTACTTGCCAATTTCAACATTTACTTTATGTTAACGTGCAGCACTAATTTACCATTATTTATAAAAGTGAATTCACAAGTTATAACCTTGGGTTGCCTCCCAAGAAACACCTTATTTAATGTCGTGACACGATGTGGGTCCTTTCTCACTCTCTTTATATTTGAGCTAGTTCTAGTAATACTACGTAACCCCGATATGTCGTTTGGGTGGAGCTAAGGCATGGCAAACATTAGAAGATATCTGATGTGCTGGATTGATCTAGAGTTAGATCCAATCAGTTGGTTCAACGCTTCAAAATTCTATCTAATTTCGTCCAACACTAGATCTTGATCGGTGATTTTTTGGAGAATGATTTGAACTGTTCCCTCAACATGACTTTTCTCATCTTGACTACACTTCTTTCGTGCGTGGGGAGGTATGTAGCTCCCTTTGCATTTGCAATGGTTTTCCACCTCAAATATATTTCGGTGGTCAAGTCATGTAGTTGAGATACAAATGTAGCTAATGTGAAATCACCCTCGACTTCGTGATCTGCCTCAAGTGGCTTGCCACCCACTCCCTCTGTCATGCTCAGAGGACCTGCACAAATGGACAATAAATAAAGAAAAACAAAAGTAAAAGTAAAACTAGTAAAAACTACACTAAAAAGAACTAAAAGTTTTAATGAACTACATTTTCATGTGACACCACTCCTCGACAGTGGTGCCATTTAATGATTCCTATCGTGTGATATCGTGATCAACGACACTAGCCTACAGTCGGAGTGTCTACGAATCAAAGAGAGTATATTAATAACCTAACAAAGTGTTGGGGTCGTGTCCCTCGGGAGTGGTATTGAAAATAGTAGTTACACTAGAATTTCGTTTTAGTTAGAAGAAATTATCGAATAAAAACAAGTAAATTTAATTTGTGACACCAAAGTGTCAAGTATCAAAAAAGGGTTTTGTCACAAGTAGTAAAAACAATTAAAATAAAAGGGAGAATAAAGTATGACGGAAAGTTTTTGGGGTTTGACCGCAATATATGTTGACATAAATCAATGGCTACATACTTTTGATAGGGAAATTTGCAAAATAATTATAACTAGGCTAAGATTTATGTGAAAGTAAATTCCCTCTCCGGCAACTTACCCAATATCAAATGGGTTCCTCTTTAACACCCACTCGTTTGATGAAGACCAACCTACGCCATATCCACTCCGTCTCTTTTGATGATGAGTGCTTTGATATGGGACTAGGCTCACCCTCTCCGGCTGAACCTCATGTCGACCCACTCCTTAGGACATCAATCTAGCGATATTGGTTTTGCGACCTCTCTTTCTCTATCAAGTCGAAAACACATGCGTGGTTTTCAAATTAAACCACAACCACTAGGTGAAATCACCTTTAAAATGCATCTAATCCAATCAGCAAGCAAGACCTATTAATAATATCAACACAAAATTGCTAAATCACACCACAAGAATTGGGGTTTTTAGCCACACATCAAGCAATAATAAAATAAACCTAAAGTGATAAGTAAATAAGGTGGGTATCAGAAATTAAACCTTAATATGAGAAAACGGAAGAAGTATGGAGAAGACCCACTTCCGATTTGAGGAAGAAGAACTTCTTTCTTTAAGTCTCCCACAAAACCCTCTTCAAACGTGAGAGAAAAATACAAAGTACTAAAGTTATAAAAGTGAAAATTGATAATATTGTTTGGACTATTAGAAATAATAACTAGGGGTAGTATTTATAGACTTCAGATTTAGTGATGGCGAATCCATTCGACGAATTTGGTCGTGAACCACTGAGTTATTTGGCGATTCACCCTTCTTCTATTTCATCGCCGTTTATGCTTTTCCTTCACTATCTATGAGTTCTGGAATATTAGGTTGAATCATTCTTCTTCGCGAAAGAACTCGGCGAAGAATTAAGTGCTTCTTGTCATCGCCGTTTTGATCCACTTTCTTTAGGGTTTCTCTTGTTAGAACAAAGGGTGGAATGCATCCTTTTGGCTTATCGCCAAGTATACTTGTCGATGCTCAGGCATCAACTTGAGATCCTTTCATCCTTTTTGTTCCCGTTGTTTGCGTAAGTGTCCATGCTTATGCTAAAAGATTAAATACATGAAACTTAATAGTTTTCATCAGATATTAAGATAAAATGAGCATTTTAGGGCACTATTTACATTAATATAAAGCCCTAAATGAGTCCATTTTGAGAACTCATCAGTCACGTGTCCAAGCCTCTAAAGTATTACAATTGATTCAAAAGAAAAAATGCAAGTCTCAATTGACCTTTTTTCTAAAATAGAACAAGATCATAAATAGGAGTAAGAAAGTCCACGGATATGACAAACAACTACCTCACAAATCTCCAAGAATCCTTGAAAAATAAAGGAAAATATCACAAAGGTCTGGGCTAGTAACCTACAAAAATGTACAAGCACGAGGTGAGTACTAACCTAATTTCCACAACTACCACTTGCATAAAATCATCTTCAACAACGACAAATTCATTATTCATCAAATCACAACTTCCACAACTACAACTTCTATAAAATCAGCTCAACCTAACAATTCACAATTTAGAATACATAAAAGTCAACAACAACACTCTAACAATTACATATCCTCAACAACGAATCCCTTATTCATCAATCACAACTACCACTTGCATAAAATCAACTCAACCTAACCGTTCATAATTTTCAAAGCACACAACTCAACAACTGCACTCGAGAAGTTATCCTCAATAATAAATTCCTGATTCATCAATCACAGCTTCCACAAAATGGTACTCACAATATCAGCAACACACACGATCAAATTCATCTATGATAAAGTGTGTAATGCGGTTAAATGCAATGTAAAGCATAGTGATGCATGTCTGATCTAACGATACACATCTGCTTTCTCTATGTCCGGAACCCATGGTGGACATATCTTTCCATACATCCATCGAGGCACGTGATACGACCCTCAATAATAGTAATCATCATGGCGCGCAATATGTCCCTCCAAAAATACTATCCATTGTAATGACGACATACCCCTCGAAATGGTACGTCCTCTTTAGTTTCTTATTATTTCTCAATTGACATAACGCTTGTCACAACCATATCTTCAAAAAATGCAAATGACATGTCCATGCAAATAATGAGAAGATGAAAATTTTCATACCAATGCACAATTCAAGAAAACACAATCATAATACAAAATTAACAATGATTTAACAAGTCTTTCAAATCATTCTCCATTCTCGTTACATCACACACAATCAATTATTCACATTGCCTTTTAGTATCCCATTTTCATCATTACAATTGATCAATGTTGATAAGTCAACCCATCACCAAGTATCATTAACCCCAAACACATATTAAAAGTAAATACATGAATTTCATACACTTAACAAGGGTTTAGAAATCTACTTGCCTCAATTAATAAACAATTCACTTCTGGAGTTGAGTCTTCCCCTTTCGTTTGACTTCCAAATTATTACACTCTATTCAAACAAATATTTACAAAAATATTTCAATACTAAAACTATCTATATTACTATATGTATAGCCTTGACCAAAAAATTCACCCATATTTATAAGCAAATTCATAGATTTTGATGCCAATGAATATTTCAACTCTCATATTTTTATAATTTCAAGTCTAGGGTTAAGTCTGAATTCCTCAAAATATAAAATTTAATTGGCATTCATAAAATACAATACACCTGCAATTTAATTCTTTATCTTAATACGACAAAACCTTAAATTTTAAGGAGATAACCATAAGAAAAAATTTATAAGCGAAACCAAAAATATGTGTAGTAATTTATTGCTGAATACAAGACCTAACCCAAATCTGATCCATATATACATGTTCATAACACATAAATAATATAAAATAAATAATAAAAATCTCTAAACATTTGCAATCATTAGCCAATGATTTCCATCAGTATGTTATCCCTAATACCACCGACAGTAAGTGTTTTCACTTAGCCATTTTAGTTATGGTTTTCTCTTTCGTCACACATAAATAGTAATAGGTAATTATATAATAGTCTATGCATATTCAAACATTCACATATTAACGTATTGAACTAATACTTGGACGAGAATTGTGCAATTCCTTTGCTCGCCACTGCATAGCTCTACATCGGTAATTTCTGTTCTTTTTTCATTTATTTTCTGAATTAAATGTATATTAAAGTTACAAGCCCTAATACATATTTTAATATGGTTCTAAACAAATTTCAGGTTTGACCCATTATTATCATCTAACTAAATTTACAATACAACTAATACTCATTAATTAGATAACCGTAGTTATCAAATAGTTCAAAATTCTCAAACAAAATTCACTGAATAATCACAGATGACTCGAGGAAATTATCAGAGGAATGAAATGATAGTTTCCAAAAATGACTTTTCGGGTCATTACAAAAAAAATTGGGAACTACAAATTGAAATTTAAAAAGAAGAGAAAGGAGGTTCCCACAATTCTGATTCCACAACTCTTAAAATTGTTAGCTTTCTTTGAGTTTTTAAGTTCCAATTGGAAACTTCGAATATTTTTAGACAAAATTTGGAGGAATTGCAATTGTGTCTTTTAATTAATTCAATTTGGAGAATTGCAGAGACTTGGAAAGTTTTGCCCAGCTTATGGCTAACATAGTTGGTACTTGTTTTTCTCGTTTAATTATGTGTAGATGAAACCTGAATTCTTGGGGTGTTATAATGTGATTATTGGCTTAATTATTCTATCGGTATTGTTACTTAAGTATTTAAATGTGTTTTAATGTGGGATTGATTGATAGCTGACTAGTAATTCATGAACTGTAGTTGTAATACAATTTTAGCTTAGTGTTTTAGGCTTGCTCGAGAGAAAGTTTCTAAATGCAAATGTGTTTTATCTTAACTCGCTCCTACCTATCTAGATCAAGAGAGTGGATAAATGAAGATTCTAGTCTGTTTTTAGTGTTAAGCTTGTCAAGGTTCAACAGAACTTGCCTGAACCGTAATAGTTGTTCGAATGAAAATGACTGTACTTATAGTTTTCAGGAAATTATTAATAAACATCAATTACCCATATAACATGATTTGCCTACAATTGATCACATCCCAAGAATTGCTCATAATTTTGTTGAACCCCATGTTTCCATATTCATTTTAGTTGTTAATTGACAAACAAATCCCTCAATATGACATTTGTTGTCAACCCTTTGAATTTATCTATGTATTTTTAGAAATTTCTATTCCTACCACGAATAATATAACATTTGTTTTTTTGTAACTGAAGTCTAACTTGTACCGCTCCCTCAGGATTTGACCCCAACATTTCTTTAAATTTTATACTAGATTACGATCACTGACACCTAGTATTAGATGAGGTGTTGTCGAGCGTTTATAAAAATGGCACCTCTGCCGGTTAGTGGTGTTTAGAATTCTATTATTGAAGTTTAAAGTTTTAATCTTATTATGTTGTAGTTGACTCGACCTACATTGTTTCGTGTTTGTGTTGGCTTGTTTTGAACAGAGGAAAAAATGTGTGTGAAAAAGAGTCATGGTAGCAAAGTAGTCCACCAAGATGATAATGGAAATCATAACGATGTGAATGACCCAATTCAATTGGGTAGCATTGGTGCAATACATCTACCTCAGGTTTAGGGGAATGTTGTCGTCCATGTCACTACCACAATGCTATAGCTCCTGAAATGATTATGTGGAGGGCTACCCCTGTATATATGAACATATTAGAACCTTCGTGGACGTTTATGGTCCATTCTCGGTCAAGAACATATTACAAGAATAAGTTAGTATTCGATTGTTCTCATTAAATTTTATGGGTAAAGCGACTAAATGGTAAGCAGATCTATCGAGGAACTTCATCAACATTTGGGATGAACTCACGTGAAAGTTCTTTTTGAGATTGTTTCCCCCGTCAACAATGATGACATTAAGGGATAGTATACAAAGTTTCAAACCCTTGGAAGGTGGAAAAATCCAGGAGACGTGGCTGCGATTTCTGAAGTTGGTACTTTAATGTCCGACTCACGGAATTCCAAACAATGTGCTGCTAAAATACTTCTGTAGAAGTATTGACTCAGTGAACAAAGGTGTTGCTGATCAACCTGTTCCCGAGGGTATAATGCAACAACCTTATGAGGTAGCCTCTGGACTAATTGATGGTATGACCAAGATAGATAGAGAATGGTACACTCATTATTACCAAATGTCTCCTCTCACATTTAGGATGACTAAAAAGTGATCGAGAAGGATCAAGAGAGAACAAAATATGGCAAAAATGATAACCCAACTGGATATAGTGTCAAAAAAAGATTTGGGTAGTGGCTTGAAGAGTGTAAATGTTGTGGATATTGGTGGAGAAAACCCCTAAGAAGCACCGTTTGAAGCAATTTATAATGAGGATGTTAACTTTTGTGCAAACGAAGGAGGAGGTTTTCCGTCAAACTGTCCAATGCCAAGTGAAAATTTGGGTTGGAATAGAGATGATGTTTTGAGGGACCGTGAGAGAGAATGGCATGATCGTAATGCCAATTGGAAGGAAACAGACGGTTACAAGGAAAGATATGTTCCACCCCCATGAACATAAATGCCTAAGGACAAAATGGTTGACTCGGAGAACTTCCGTACGAAAGACATGATTGCACGCACACTCACTAAGGTTGAAGGGTCGGACAATGTTTTAAAGGAAATGAAAGAGGACATCTCTACATTTAATTAGAAAGGCTGAATTTCATCTCATTTGAACCAAATGCAAATGGGTCAAATTTCAGCTCATTTGAACCAAATGCAAAAAGAAGGGTTGCCTAATGACACACTGACCAACCTCAAAAATAAAGTTTGAATTGGTATCTTCATCGTGCTGTGACGTTAAATAAGGCGTTTTTGTGAGGTAACCCAAGTTTTTGGTGATTTTAAAATTTTGTTTTTGAATAATAGGTGTTGATTTTGCAGGTGGAAAAGTGAAAAGTATTAGAAAATTGGCAATATACGAGTTAAAATTCCAATCGGCGACACGCTGAACAGGTTGGCATACCCGATTTAGACAGCCTTTTGAACCACCCAGCTTGATTGGGGGGGGGGGCATTTCGTAAGACTAGTCTAGCCTAAAGCTCAGTCGCCAATTGCCGAATAGGTCAGCAAGCCCTATTGTGTCCTCCATTTGAACCCCTAAATTTCTAGAAGTTCTGTAAAACATGGGAAGCGAAAATACCATTCGGCGCAACGTCTAGTGGGTTAACAACCATGACTTACTTTGCTGACTGTCGTGCAAACTGAAAGGTCTTAAAAGGGCCAAACAATATTAATTTCAAAAATCCACCACTCTCTCATTTGTTCAACTCCTGTACTCTCACAGCGATATTACATTTTTCGTATTCTTGAATTATTATTCTCGTTTTGTTTGTAATCTTTGCTCTGCACAAATTTTTGAATTACTTTGTCTTCCTAGAGTATCAGTTCAATTGCTTATGTTTCATATTTACCCTTACATGCTCGTACATTCAATATACTTACGTGATTCGATCTGCATTTTATTGATGATACAAACAGAGGTGGTTAGGGTCATGAACAAGCACATCATTTATTTCATTCTAGCTAGCTTTGGTAAACCTATTTGCTTTCTGAAGGGTTCCACGTTTACATTATTTAGATTATATTAGGATATTGTGGGTCTTGTCCCGATATCTATTGTAGTTTTTAGAAGCTTTATAGACAATACTAGTTGAGGAGTCTTTTTCCCTTTCCCTTGTTAATATTTTTAGACTTGAGTTGCCTTGTTATGGTTTTTTGAATATTTCTAGACGTTTCTGAGTTTATCAATAGTTGAGACAATTGAGTTAATATTTGCATTTGTTGTTGTTGTTGATTAATGTCTTCCCCTGAGTAGCAAACAAGGCCAAGGATTCTCTTGGGATCACTGATAGTTCTAGAGTGTCAGCCACGTCCAGAATGTAGGTTTGAGGTATGACAGAGGAGGAGGGATTACATTTCATTAATGGGGAACTATATGATAGTCTGACTTTTGTGAGGTAATATGATTTAATATACACAAACAAGATATCACAATAAAAATATACAAAAATACAATAATAATATTATGTGTACATCGCGTGGATACATATATGAGTAACATATATACATACAACAATGATAGACCACAATTAAAATACATTCTCTCATAATGATTTTAACATTATGTCAAACACATACATCCTCGATTTTATTGTTTGTGCTAAAGTATAGTTGAATTTTATTTCGTTGCTTATTATGAATATGACCTGTATATATTTTACCCGCCACGACCAACTTGTTTACTTATCTTTTTAAATCACCTCGAAGAAAATCATGCCCATGCCTTAAAGATTGCAATATTTTCAATATTTTGGCGTGTAATCGTATAAGATTTTTATCCATGTTGGGATGATTTCCCCAGATGATGTCTTCTTTACTCCAATATTGATCCATTTGGGAAATTCATTCAATAAGTTGACTTCAACCTTTACCTTAGCACAACTAGGTCTAGATTTTCTTATTGTAGCCATGTGAACGTTTAACAGTTTTCCCACTGCTTTGCACATCGTAAACAAGGATTCTTTAACGAAAATGTTAGGTTATAGGGATTGAATAGAGGTTCATGCTAAGGCAGTAGTAGTTTCTGCCTCTGGGATAAACTAGGGTTTTCACTTTAAAGATCGCATCTGATAGTATACCCATCTTTAGCCTTCAAAATATATTTCGAATTTTTACATGACATGCACGTAATATTCCATAATAGTAAGACGAATTAGGATGTTTCTATCATTCAAGAATCCCGCCTTACATTCCGCCTAGAATCTCACACCGTAATGAACCAATTAATAAAATTTCATCTTTTTCTGACCAGCCATAGGAAAATTTTTTAATTATGGCAAATGGTAAATCTTCTTTAATAATTATGGTCTCAACCTCTTCTTACTCCCGGAATAAAGGTTGCTCTTCATGGATGTAAATAATATCTTTGATAGGGATATGCGTTGTGATTTTGTCTTCTATTTCATTCCAAACCGTTTCACAGTTTAATGGTTGTTTTGGTGGTTATTCATAAGCATTGAGTGTAGGTCAGGCATCGCTGTCATTGGACATGACGGTGAAGTTAATCTGATGAAAATTTAGGGTTTAAATACGAATTCCTATAGTAGCTCATCACTTATGGAATACCAATTTATGGTAACACATAGGTTGGGTAGAGAAAAGCAGAAGTAAGTTTAATTAGGAAAAAGTTCATATAATAAGTTGTAGAAACATCCAAAATCTGGAAAAAAAATATTGATTCGTTTGGTAGAATATTAGGAGAAATAGTCCATGTGTTTGTATTGTATTATTTAGTACTATATTTGGTAGAAATTTGTGTCCTATGAATAACAAACTCATGGATTATTTATACACCATACATGGTATAGGATGTATAACTAATACCTTACATTTGGTGATATTAGGAATACATAGAATTTAATGCCATGGTAATAATCTATGGAAAGACAAAAATACCCCTAAACTCCTTTTAACGGTTTTTTTTATTTTCTACATTTTCTATTTTAAGCTGATAAGTTTAAATATTTATAGAGAGTTGTTTGTTGTTAATACATCTAATTAAAATCAATATAACATTCGAATGTGAGTTGTTTAGCATTTACAATTATATAAGAATTTTTGGAGATAAATACCAATAAGAAGGTTAGAAACGATCCAGAATGCACTTGCTCACATCATGATCGGATTTAAGCCTACTTAGATATGGAGTAACATGTATAATTAATAATAACATTTATAAATACAAACTCCCTAGTATACTTGAGGTGATATGTCTCTAATGATTATCGACTAGGAAAATTCAATATTAAATGCAACACTCGCGTTATTATTAAAATAAAGGGTTTTATTAATTATTTAATATATTTTTTTTAAAAAAATATCTTCAAATAAAATAGCAGTCAAATTCAATCCAATAATATAATTCTAATTAGAAAATATCTCTAAATGATGATCGACTAGGAAAACTTGATGGTGAATTAAAAGTTCGACTAGGAAAACTTGATGGTGAATTAAAAATTTGTATTACTATTAACATAAAAGGTTTTTATTAATCATTTATTATATTTTTAAAAAGTTGTCGTCAAATACAATTGAAGTCAAATGCAATCGAATAATATAATTCTAATTAGGAATAATCTTTTTTCACTAATCATTTAATATATTTTTAAAACATATGGTTCTCTAATAAAATAGCAGTCAAATTCAATCCAATATTATAATTCTAAATAGGAAAAATCTCTAAATGGTGATTGACCAAAAAAATTCAATGTTTAATGCAAAATTTTTGTTATTAATAAAACAAAAGGTTTTATTAATCATTAAATATATTTTTAAAAAGTGTTGTTTCCAAATAAAATAGTGGTCAAATTCAATTCAATAATATAATTCTAATTAGGAAAACTCTGTATATGATAATGGACTAGGAAACTTCAATGGTAAATGTAAAATAGGTATTACTATTAAAGTGCAAGGTTTTTATTAATCATTTAATATATCTTTTTTCCCAAAATTGTTCTCAAATAAAACTGTGGTCAAATGCAATCCAATAATAATAAATCTAATTAGGAAAAAAATGAATTGTCTAATTATAATCATTAACATCTATATCATTATGTTATTTTGTAACACAATTTCTTATATAAAGGTCTTGGTGTTAAGACAAAAAATCACAATTTCTTAGTTATAGTTTAGACATGTCAAAAAGAATTAGCAAGGGTCGTCAAAGGGTTGAGATAGTGAAAATAACGAATGAGAGAAACTTAGGAGTTACATTTTATAAGCGACGTGCTGGTCTTTTCAAAAAGGCTTGTGAACTTTGTACGCTATGTGGTGCAGAAATTGCCATTGTAATATTTTCCCCAGACGGTAAAGTTTTCTCTTTTGGTCACCCTAGCATGGACATGTTGGTGGAGAGGTTCCTTGGGAGGAACCTCCCTCAAGCAAATACCGATGTCCACAATCAACAAATCGTGGCTCAACGAGAAGCTGGAATTCGTGAGCTCAATACCAAGCTGATGAACATGGAGGAGGTTCTCCAGATGGAGAAAAATCGTGGAGAATCCCTTCGAGAAATAAGGATGAGAGTTGGTGGTGTATGGTGGAAATCTCCTGTCGAAGAACTTAACTTAGTCCAACTTCAACACTTGAAGAAGGCAATGGAAATTCTAAAGCAAAAGGTTGAAAAGGAGGCACAAATGGTGAATAATAAGGCATTCCCATTTGAGTCATTGGGAAGTGCTTGGACTCCTCCTAATTATTCTAGATAAAGTTCTTCACATGGACTCAATGTTGGTGGACCCTTTCCTAATAGGGTTAGTGGATCTACTCCCTCCATAGTTCCCAATTACTAGTTCAGCCTTCATTCCTAGTGTGCGCATTATAGAATTGTCGAAAATAAAAATATTATATTGAGTGTCTAGGTTCATTTGTCATTTGAGTTATCCCATGGGTTGTGTTCATAAGTTATTATTCAATTGATGTCAGTACTAAGTGTTGTGGTCATATAATGTTTATCCATTATGATTTTAGTAATTTTAATTGCATATGTTATGTTATTGGTCCATTGTCATGTTGATTTTATCCTTTGAATTGCATTACATACCAATTTTTTTTATTAAAGATATTACAAGCGTCTGGAGACTCTCCTCCTTGCAGGTATGCTTCTACAATTCGTAGATCTTCTAATTTGTGAAATACATTATCTTCATTTGGTGTCCAAACTTTTCTAGGGAACCCTTTGAGATTGGGAAAATTAGTCAGCAATGTCATGACTTCCCATGGTATGCAAGGACCTTTTTATCGGAACTCCTTGATATATGAATGTGAATTTTTCATATGATTTTCGCATCAAGAGGATAATATATATAACTTCTATTTTAACTGAAACCTTCTTTTTCTTTCTTTCAGCACAACCCAGAAGCTACATCTTTATATTAATTTTTATAAAAATTTTGCCATTTTGATAGGAATTTTAGCTCACTGGTTGAACCTTTTTTTCCTTTTTTTTATTGGATCACAATCACCGTCAACGTAGGCTTTTGACCTGAGTTGTGATATCTTACCTTCGGGGAAACCATGGGTATGATATTTTGTGTAAGAACAAAGACATATTCCAGGCTCAAATTGGGTTTAAAAGGTAAGATTTTTCATTTGGTTATTTTGTTTTGTCTTATACTGGTTTACAAAAAAATTGCCTACCGATACATTCCTGTCCGGTCATTCTCAGCTTTAAGCAAGACTACCTGGGCAAGTTATAGTTTCTATTCCTAGTGCTAGAGATCAATCAAACCTCAAACACACCTAACATAGGATTGCATTGTTCAATTTCTTAGTTCACCAACTAATTACTTGAACTAGAAATGTTCAACAAGTGAGTATCAAAAATTTCATATGAAGATCCTAACAGTCATACTCAAATTCAGGTGTAGAGTTTCATTACCGATTAACTACTGCATATCCCAACATACATGATATCACAAAATAGTAAAACATAGAGACAACCTCCATTTTCTAACAGCAATGGAAGGTTTCTCACCACCCCTTCCACAAAATAAAGGAATTTTCCCTCACAGTCAATACATAATAGTAACATATACGAGGCTAGGAGGAGGGGTCATACCTACGGAGCTCTAGGAGTCAGTCTTTGGCTCAGCACAAGCACCCTTTAAGGCAGGTCACTTTCAAAATTGAGTATCGGAGAGGATAGTCCATCAACTACAAGGATAGGTGCTGCACTCCCAGAAGCGCTAGCTAACATATCGTCTCGTTGTTGCTGCTCCGAGGCTTGTTTTTCTCTTGCTCGCTTCTTCGATTCTCGGCGAGCTTTATTTTCCATTTTAAGTGCTTCATGTGCTGGGTCAATAGAGGTCTCCTCTTCAAGTTATAGAGTCCTATATTTTCTCTTCTCGGACATATCTTGGGAAGTTCTCCCCAAAGTTCATCGATGGACTGAACGCCAGGTGTCTGAGTAAGAATCTTCATCAAAGAATTTGGAACTATTGAAGTGGGTGCCTGGACAGGCTTTTTAGCCATTTGATCAATTTGATATCTCATCTCAGACATCTATGCTTTGAATTGTTCTTTCTCGGTTGAACCTACAGCTTGTAATTGCTCTTGGAAAAGATTTTCCAATCCATCCATTTTGTCCTTTAGAACAGACAATATTTTCCGCATGTCAGCTTGAAATTACTTTTTAGCAGCCAATACAATGGTCTCAATTAGGTGAGGCCTCCTATCAATAATCTTGTCCAATAATGTTCTGGTCTGGCACTTATCCTCGATTAACCTCACAAGTAATTGTATAGGAATACTGACAAGCGTACCTGAAGGCTGTCAAGTAGAGGCTTATGGTGGTGCCTCTGCGGAGGGGTGGGATGACTCACCTTATTCAAGAAATGTGTCTGGAATTTCAACTTGGTCATGAGGAACAACAAAAGGAGTTCCCACGGCTTCACATTTTTCACCAAGAATATGGTTTGCGACATCTTTTTTTTTGAAACAGAGTGAGTCTACATGCGTCATCCCACCTGTCCACTACTCTTTTTGGAGGAATGTATGCTTGTTGGCATAGTTTTTCTATAAGACAGGGAAAAGGAAATGCGACCCTCTTATTTAGCGTCATCTCTCTCATTTTAACCGCTATAACCTGCCCTTTATTGACTGGGTAACGAATAAGAAGACATCCCATTAGCGAGTCCAGGGAAGGTTAATGGGTATTGTCATTAGACGTCGATCGCAATTGTGCCCGGACGAAAGCCCACCATATCTTAGCGGGAAAAGTCAACGAAGCCTTAGTGATGGCGGTTGGCATGGTTGTGACCCAACTTGTATATTCCCCATCTATATCAATCTACTTTGGAATCCAGCTTACCCCCCCTTTCTTGAGAAGTCCTTTCTTCCATAGTAGCTACACTGGTGACTTAGTGGTGTTTGCCATTGAAAAGACAAACGGACGCTAGGGTAGTATATTCCGGGTCGTGAAACATTTGGTTGATTGATACTTCCATAATATCTATGGACTTTCCCTGGACTATAACTTAGTCGAGTGGACATAATGTGAGAGCTAATTCATTATGTCCATGTTTCGAGGTCTCCGTCTCGGCAGCAAGGTTAATCAAGGAAGTTTTATCAGAAGTATACACCTCTTTCATCAGGTGGCTGGAGCATTTCCCGGATTATTCTACATCAATTCAAATTTATGAGACTAATAAATTCGATAGATTTCTAGAAATGACTTGGTATTAGCTACGATGTCTCGGGACTCCAGTGTGATTGCTTTGTTCTTCAAACTATATGTTTTGGTGCTACTTCCTCTGTGGAATAATTCTTTAGCCCGGTTTACAGTCCACATGGTACAATAGCAGGCAATCAATTGTTCTCTCTGTTAGCGGGAACGTGAAATTAAAGAACAAGGAAGAACAACAATATTCGATGTGGTTCAGATCAAAATGATCCTACGTCCACCAAAGAACAACTGCACCAATATTTAGTTCACTCTACAAAGAATACAAGTGAAATACTACAAGAAAGAGAACACAAATGCCTTAGAAGGGGAGAAGGCAAGTGAGACGATGATTTAAAAATGAATTAAGAGCTACATATTTATACGAATGAATTCATCCTATTGATGTCATCCATGACATCACTATATGTCAAAAATGTCAAGTTTAAGAATATGAAACCATTTTATGGTTTGCCTAAACTTCACCTACCAAGATACTATCTTGACTTTTATTTTGTACTAATTATCTTCCTACCAAATATTCATGTTAATTTATCTTCCACTTAGTTTGATTCCACAAGAACCAAACCAACTCTTTCAATCACCACCTTGGTTTGTGTTCCGATCATGCGTATAAAAAAATCCGGCCAAAACTTCTAAGCTTAAAGGGCAATCCTGTTGTAAGAAACAAGAAGAATCAAACCTTTGTTGAACATACTAGCTCCACCTAGAAGTTGTTGCCCCAGAGTTATATCACTTGATGCATACTCCCGCCAAGTCCTTACAGTGTGCAAACTTGGCAAATGGGACTATCTTGGTCAGCATGTATGCGGCGTTATTGTCTGTGATAACCTTCTCAACCTTGATAGCTCCCTCTTCTACAACATCCCGAATAAAATGGAATCTGACATCAATGTGTTTAGTGCGCTCATGAAATCTTTGATTTTTAATAAAATGAATTGCAATTTGACTATCACATATAGCTTCTTTCACAGCCTCTGTTGCTGCCATATATTCTGCCTCTGTTGTAGACAAAGCGACAATCAATTGTAAAGACAATTTCCAACTAACAGCACTGCCAACGAGAGTAATGATGTATCCAGTTGTGGACCTCCTTTGATCAAGATTCCCTGCATAGTCAGAATCTACATAACCGAGAATTGAAATACCTTCACTTTTATGGAAGGTTACGCCAACATCAGGAGCTCCTTTGAGATATCTCAATATCCACCTGAGAGCTTCCCAGTGCCCTTTTCCTGGATTTGCCATGTACCTACTGACCACACTTATAGATTGGGCAATATTTGGACGTGTGCATACCATAACATACATTATGCTACCAACTGCGCTCGCATAAGGAACCTTTGACATATGCTCCACCTCATCCATAGGTTGAGGCATTTGTAACTATGAAATCTTGAAATGAGAAGCTAACGGTGTACTTACAGGCTTGCTCATATGCATATTGAATCTTTCAAGAACTTTTTCAATGTACCTCCTCTGAGAAAGATGTACAACACCATTTTCTCTTGAAATTTCCATTCCAAGGATTTTCTTTGCAACTCCTAGATCCTTCATGTAAAATTCCTTGCTCAACAGTTTCTTCAAAATATTTATCTATGTGATGTTGTTAGCAGCAAGAAGCATATCATCAACATACAACAATAGATAAATCATTGAGTTACCAGAAATCTTCTTGTGATACACACAACTATCAAATGCACTCCTCAAAAATCCATGTGTAGTCATGAATGCATCAAACCTCTTATACCACTGTCTAGGGGATTGCTTCAAACCATACAAAGACTTCTTCAGTTGGCATACATGGTCTTCTTTTCCTTCAGCTAGGAAACCTTCAGGCTGATCCATATAGATTTTCTCTTCTTGATTCCCATGTAAGGAAGCAGTTTTGACATCAAGTTGTTGAAGCTCTAAATCAAATTGTGCAACCAATGCTAGTAGCACGCGAATTGAGGTATGTTTCACGACTGGAGAGAAGATCTCATTGTAGTCAATTCCCTCCTTCTGACTGAAACCCTTTGCAACTAATCTCGCCTTGAACCTAGCATCTTCCACTTCTGGAATACCTTCTTTCTTTCTGTAGACCCATTTGCATCCAACTGTCCTCATCCTCTTTGGCCTTTTAACTAAGACCCATGTATCATTTTTGTGAAGAGACTCCATCTCTTTCATCATGGCTAACTGCCATTGTGCAGCATCTTTGCAAGAAGTTCCTTCAACATACGAAGAGGGCTCGAGATCCTTAATCTCTTCTTCTGCAACTATGAACGCATGTGCAATCAGATTTTCTTGCTCTATAAGACGTTCCGGTTTCCGTATCAGCCTTTTGTCCCTTCCCTTTGCAATTGTATGGTTCAATGGCAGCAAGTTCTTTAAGAGCTGCATCTTTTGACTCATCAATTTGAGTCTCTTGATCCCGTTCCTTGGTAAGCTCCACCGGTAGCTCCACATGCTCATTGTTCTCATTTCTAGATAACTCCACAGAAACTTTACGAGGATTAAGTATAGAGGATTCATCAAAGGTAACATCTCTACTAACTACAAATTTGAGTGAAGACAAACACCAAATTTTGTACCCTTTTACTCCATCAACATATCCTACGAATATGGAATTTTTAGCCCTTGGTTCAAGATTTCCTTCATTAACATGATAATAATCTGGACACCCAAATATTCGCAGGTATGAATAGTTAGAGGGTTCACCTGACTAGACCTCATTCGGAGTCTTAATGTCAATCGCTGATGCTGGAGACCGATTGACAATATGAGAAGCAGTATGAACTGCTTCAGCCAAAATACTTTGGACATCTTGGCTTGTAAGAGCATACAACGAGCCTTCTCATGAAGAGTTATGTTCATTCTCTCGGAAACTCCATTCTGCTGTGGTGTGTTCCTGACCGTCTTATGTATTGCGATCCCATGAACCTTGCAAAAATCAGTGAAATCTTTACTGCAAAACTCCAAGCCATTGTCTGTGCGAAGATACTTGATTTTCCTATCCATTGGATTTTCAACCAAAATCTTCCACTCTTTAAATGCTTCAAAAGCATCACCTTTTGTCTTCAGGAAGCGCACCCAAACCTTTCGTTAAAAATCATCGATGAATGTGAGAAGATACCTCTTCCTCCCTTCGATGGAAGCTTACAGGGACCCCATAAATCTGAATAGATGTAGTCTAGAACCCCTCCCGTCTTGTGTTTGCCAGTGCTGAAGCTGACCTTTTTCTGCTTCACTAAGACGCAATGCTCACAAAATTCAAGTGTGCTGATCTTCTCACCATTCGAAAGGTTGCGGTTGCTCAACATCTCCATTTCTCGCGCGCTCATATGGCCTAGTCTCATGTGCCATAATTTTGCCTTGTCATCATTAGATAACTGTATTGTAGATTTATTTACAGAGCCAATAACGGTGCTTCCCGCAAGTTTGTATAGGCCATCCTCCAGCTTGGCCTTCAACATGATTAAAGACCCTTTAGTACTTTAGTAGTTCCTCTTTCACTCATGTACTTATAGCCTTGTTTATCCAAAGTACCCAGGGAGATAAAATTCTTCTTCATATCAGGAACATGACATACTTCTGTAATAGTCCTCATGATTCCATCATGGCAGCGAACACGAACTGAACCAATGCCAACTATTTTACAAGTTGCATTATTGCCCATTAGTACGGTTCCTCCACTTGTTTCATTTGAACCAATCTCCTTGGATATGTGCCTAATTGTGTGTTTCATGAGTTAATGATGTCATTATATGAGTTATTATAGTGTTTATAGGAATTGTTTCATATTTCGTGAAGTTTGGAGGTCAAATGTCCAAGAAAGTCCATGACGTTCAAAAGGTTTGCCTTGAAACGACCTTGTGTGTCTTCGCATGTTTCATTGAGTTTTACGTGTTTGTTTTGGATGAAATTCATGTGAGAGGTCCTAAACTCGTATACAAACATACTCGGGTTGGAAACGTCCGGGTGAAAGTCCCCAAGGAACAACCAAGGGTCCTTGAGGAAGGACCATTTCCTTGAGCCAAGACTGTCCAAGACAACCCCAAACGACGGAGGCAGTAGATGGCTTATGGGCCACTCGAAGCCCCGTCGATGGGTGTCGTGGGTTGAAACTTAGGTATGGGAGAAAGCCAGCCAAGGACAAGCCTCAGTCCCAAACCACGTACCAACAGAATGGTTCGTTGGTTGATGAACGGTCCGTTGGTGGCCATCCGTCGATGGTGCTGTCTACTGCGCAGGTCACTGTTAAGTCAAGGCCCCACGTACAAATAAGATAAAGGGAGGTTACTAAAGGGTATTTTGGGTATATTAAACATGTTTATAAGCCTTTAGCACTTAGAAGATTTCATTATTCAAAATCAAAACCCAAATTCCCTTAGAAATTCTCTAGAACTCCATTGGAGCCAAAACTCAAGAAAGGGACTGGATTGAAGAATTGAGTGGAGATTCTTAATCAAATTGGTGGATTAGATTCATTGAGGTATGGTTTTTGATCCTTCAAACTCTATTAGTCAAGTATCCCAACAGTCAAAGAGTTTTCTAAAGTTCTCAAAGATTATCTTGTCCAATTTCATGATCTATCCATGTGTTCTTACTTTAAAAGTTTAAAAACATTGTATATTGAGTCAATTATTGTTAATTATATGATTTAAACTCAATTAACCTATGAACCCAAATAATTGATGAACCCTAACTTTTGACTACTTTATGGGTTAAGTGATATCGTATCAATGCTTATGAATTCTAGTGTAGTTTTCTATGGGATATTGAATGATATGAGAATTGTATTCAATTGATGTATAATTGGTCTTATATTGATAAATATATATTGAATTGAATTAGATTCATTGAGTATTGTAGTTTATGTATTGAATTGATGTTCATGGCCATGGGTAAGGGCCTTCTGATATTGAATTGGATGATTTAGCTATGGATTGAAGTGGTGATAATGGATTGGTGGTACTCTGACCTAACTCTCTTTATTTTATGTTAATTAGCCTTCAATTATATTGTTATTGGTATGGTCTACTTATGGTGGCAGTGCTATATGCTTTACTTGCAAATGATGTGGCCTTGTCGGCGTTACTTTATGTATTATGATGATCATGACCTTGTCGACGAACTACTAGAAGTACTATGATGATTTTTATAGTTGATCTATGTGAAGTATGAGCATATATATCTACATGTGAAGTAATGTGAAATTATGTGTTCCTTCTATGTATACTAGGAGATCATGTTAGACTATGAGTATGTGTTCATGTGTGCAGTCTTAGAGTTCATGAATGATTGTTTCTACTTGACTATATGATACTATGATGGTTATATTGATGATTATATAGTAATGTATAGGATGACATTAATATGATAAGGTTCATTCCTAAGTTCTTCAAAGAATGATATGATATATGTAATAAAGTAAAGAATGTTGTGTCTTGTATTGGTAGACTTGTGTCCCTTACTTGATACATTTATGAATGATATGTGAATATGAGATGTCTTGACTAGGTAAGATTAGTGCACCCTTGTCATGTATGGATGAACGATATGTGAGACCTTATATGATGTTAAGAAGGTCATGTATGTGGAACCTTAAACCTAGTGGTAAGGTTTTGTTATGAATGTTGAAGTTGAACGCCGTAATGGTATCCTTCATGTAAAGAAATGGTGGACTTAGGGTTGATTTTCTGAAAGGGCATCATATTATCCTTAGGAAAGTCATAATGAGTTATCTATGTCGCCATTGTAAGGTATGCCTAGTGGACCTCTTTGGTAGGGTGAATGTGGTTGGGTTATGAACTAGATATGGAACTCCTTTGTATGAACATTTAAAGTAAATGACTCTATTAGAACAAAGGCTATCACCGAGTGAGTATGCTATGGGAAGCAGCTCTACTTGAGAATGAGACTAGAGTACAATGTAGCTCTACTTGAGAATGAGACTAGAGTGCATAAAAGCCCATCAGATTCCATAACCATGTGCCTACATGGGGTGTGTCCTAGTTCTACCCTTGGCAAGTAGAACACCCTCATCCGAGTAGGTTAGAACTCCAAATACCATGTCTAGCTTTCATGGTCTATGTAGGTTATTACCTTTTCTCATCGTGTGAGATACCTACTAGCATTAGAGAAGTTCTCTGAAGTTTAGGTGGTAGTATGGGACACTATCTAAACATTGCACAATAGGCTTTGAAGATGTTAGTGAGAATCCGTAGGTCTTGTGCCAGACCATTACTTGAATGTCCTTATGTAATAAATGAGTCTTAAATGAACTAATGAATGTAATGGCTTATGTTAAGAAAGCATGTTAAATGAATAAGTACTTATCTAGAGTAGTTAAGGGTTGTCTAGTTAAGGTGTGAAGGGGTCATAGGAATGGTCACTTCGTATCTTACCTAGATAAGTCTTAGGAATGGCTCTAGTTAGGGAAGATGGTTGATTATGTTGACATTATCTAAGCCTTAGGTAGTCTTAAGGATTATTTAGGTAATCTTGAAGAGGTCAATCATGTAGGTAATCTTCTTGATTTACTTAAGTAAGTCTTTTGATAGAATTTTGAAGGAGAGTCATATCATCTATATGTTGTTGTATTAAGTGAGAATGATTTTATCTTAGGTAGTATATAGTATCTCTTTAGTGTGTGTGTAAGGGATTTTATGGGCGGTCGCTTCACAACTCACTCAAGTGAGACTTATAATCACCTTTGTAGAAGAATCTCATATTCATATGTTTGGTGTCTTGTAAGTGTGTGTTGATCTCATTATGGGTGGTATTAAGGATCATTTAGGTGTGCCTATAGAGGGTGTATGAGCGGTCTCTCTTTGTCTTATTTAAGTGAGTCTTAGGATAGCTTTTAGTGAGGGGATTACATGCTAGAAAGTGTCTAAAGTGAAGTTAAGAAACTTCACTGTAACAGTGATGGAGTTCACTGTACAGTGAAGTAGTTCAGTTCACTGTAAAGTTGCCTTAAAAATATGATACATTGGCTAATTGATTTCTTATGCGTTTATAAGTTGTTAAATATTGTTATTATGATTATATTATGATATTTAAATCAAAATATGCATATTTCTAATAAATGTCCGTTTTCATGATTTTCATGCATTATGCCATACTTAGTACATGTGGTTGTACTAATTCCATGCTTTTATCTATCTGTAAAAATTTTCATAGGCGAAGGTGCATTTGGAGAGCAAAGCTTGGATTAGAAGATCGTTCAAGCAAGTTGAAGTATGTCCTCATTTGACTCGAGGGCATAAATGTCTTTATTTCCTTTATCAAAGTATTGTAATAAACTTAGTAGTACTTATTTCTATTGTATATAAGCCGTGTCCAAAAGTAATCTTGTTTCTAAGATTTGATGTAATGATATTTAGTATTTCCTATGAGTTTTATATGAAAGAGTTTTTAAAAACTTAGAGAATGTTTATGAAAAGTTTTAATTTCGCGCTACTTTTCATGTGTTTAGATGCGATGAACGATACGAAAGGGTTTGTACAAGACCTCCAAGAGGTCAAGTACGCCGGTTGCACTCTGAGAGTGCCATATCTTCTAGAGTGTGGTATCGGGATGTGACAAGCTTGGTATCAGAGCATAGGTTAGATAAGTGGTCTTAGGAATCAAAAAGTCTCATCAAGTCATGTCTAGTAGAGTCTTGACGCTCGGTGTCAGTCGCGACACATCTATGGGCGAGAGGCTATATGATAATAGTGTTTCCTTTATTTTCTACTCCTATGTCGTGCCGTAGAGTAAAAGTTATGATTACTCTCTTCTTATGATTTTCCTTGTGTTTCTAGGAAGATGAATTCGAGGAGTACACCGGCTAGGAGAGTTGAGGAGAATGATGTGAATGAGGAGATTCCTCCTCAAGTTAAGCAAGTTTCTCAAGGTGATAATGTCCCTATTGAAGGTCAAGCTAACGAGGTTCCGGTTGTTACCCGGAAATGACCAATGGGGAGATTAGAGAGGCTTTACTTACTTTAGCCCGAGCTTTGACTACCCATGTGAATATTGGTCTTGCACCTAGAGTGAATATTGTGGAGAGCACTATGGCCTCTAGATTGAGAGATTTTGTGAGGATGAATCCTCCTATCTTTCTTGGCTCTAAGGTGGGAGAAGATCCCCAAGAGTTTATAGATGAGGTGTATAAAATAGTGCATGCTATGGGAGTGAATTCTAGAGAGAAAGCAGAGTTGGCTTCGTATCAATTAAAAGATGTTGCTCAAGTGTGGTACACACAATGGGAAGGCAATGGTTGAGTCAGGTCCTATTGAGTGGGAAGAATTTAAATAAGCTTTTCTTGGAAAGTACTTTCCCCGTGAGAGGAGGGAGGTTAAGGTAGAGGAGTTTATCAATCTCAAGCAAGGCAATATGAGTGTTGAGGAATACTCTTTAAAGTTCTCTATGTTGTCTAAATATGCTCCATCCCTCGTGTCTAATTCGAGGGATGAGATGAGTAGATTTGTGACCGGGGTCGCCTATCTAGTGAAAGAAGAATGTCGTACGGCTATGCTACATGATGATATGACCCTAGCTAGACTCATGGTGTATGCTCAATCAATTGAGGAGTCTAAATTTGATAGAATTGCTAGAAACTCGAAAAGGAGTGGTTCAAATGATCAATATCAACCTAGGTTCAAAAATAGGGCTCAAACTCAAGATGGACCTAGGGTTTCTAAGGTGAAATTTGAGAGAGGAGGCGGTTCTCAAAATGAAAAGCCTACACGTGTCACTTGTGGAAAAAGGCATTATGGGAAGTGTCTAGCCGGTACTAGTGGTTGCTTTGATTGTGGGAAGGATGATCATAAGGCGAGAGAATGTCCTACCATTGCGGCTAGAGGAATAGAGGGTAAGCAAGTTTCTCCTAATATTTCAAAAGATGATGCTCCAAATAAGAGGTGTTTCTATGCACTCCAGACTAGAGGAGAAAAACCGGATGAGGATGATGAAGAATGATGGTAAGCCGTTGTATTTCTCTTTAGTGTTATGAGTTCCTTCTAAGTGGGGGAGTATGGTGAGTAAAGGAGTTTTGATTGATTGTATCATATCTTCTATTCAACTCAAGCTTGAGAGTAGAAACTCATAGAAGTATGTTGCATGTGTGTTGTGTTTAGGGGTCTTATTGAAATTGAATTTCATTTATTCCTTGCATTGTGCATTTCATGAAGTTATGATTATGTTGTAAGATGTGTTAATGTGATTCTATCTTGCATTTTAGCATGTTTCCATCATGAATTGCCCAAAAGTTGCATTTTTAGAAAAATTGCATAATTCAGTGTGATGCACTGGGAACTCACTGTAAGATTTTGCAAAATTTGACTAATTGCATGAAAATTGTTGTAAGGTGGTTATAATTGATGTATGAGAATGATAATGAATATAAAATGAGTTTTTGATTTTTAGAATGAAGTATGTGAGTTTTATGGAATAATGAGTTATAGAAATCAGTCTAGTTTCTTGTTGTGTTGTGAGTCTCTAGATTATGTGAAATTGATATTTTCCTAGATGTTTGTATTGTATAAGGTGTTATATGATGTGGTCATGAGTTGTTAACTGAATCTGTATTCTTGGAAGTGTTCGGAGAGTGGCAAGTGTCATTCGAAGACGAATGTTGTCCAAGTGGGGGAGATTGTAATACCCTGAAAATGACTTAGGTTAATCTAGCGCCTAACATGGTTGTAATTATGGTCTAAGGTCATAAAATGGTCTATAATGTGGTATTGAGGCAGTGTCTAGAGTTTTAGGTGATTTGGAAGTGAAACGTCAAGGGACGACCAAGACGTTCGACGACTAAGTCACCTATGTGTCTTATATGTGGTTATGTGCCTAATTATGTGTTTCATGAGTTAATGAGGTCATTATATGAGCTATAATAGTGTTTATAGGCAGTGTGTCATGTTTTGTGCAGTTTGCAGGTCAAACGTCCAAGAACGTCCATGACGTTTGAAAGGTTTGCCTTGAAATGACCTTGTGTGTCTTGGCATGTTTCATTGAGTTTTACATGTTCGTTTTGGATGAAATTCATGTGGGATGTCCTAAAATTGTATACGAACATATTCGGGTTGGAAATGTTTGGGTGAAAGTCCCCAAGGACCAACCAAGGGTCCTTGATGAAGGACCCTTTCCTTGAGCCAAGACTGTCCAAGACAGCCCCAAACGATGGAGGCAGTAGACGGCTCGTGGGACAGTTGACGCCCCGTCGATGGGTGTCGTGGGTTGAAACTTAGTCATGGGAGAAGGACAGCCTAGGACCAGCCTCAGTCGCAAACCATTGACCAACAGAACGGTCTGTTGGTTTAGGGATGGTCCGTTGGTGGCCATCCGTCGATGGTGTTGTCTCCTGCGCAGGTCACTGTTAAGTCAAGGGGTGAATTGGTAAATTCACCCCACATACAAATAAGAGAAATGTAGGTTACTAAAGAGTCTTTTAAACATGTTTATACGCCTTTAACACTTAGAAGATTTCATTCTTCAAAATCAAAACCCAAATTCCCTTAGAAATTCTCTAGAACTCCAATGGAGCCAAAACTCAAGGAAGGGCTTGGACTGGAAAATCGAGTAGAGATTCTTAATCAAATTGGTGGATTAGATTCATTAAGGTATGGTTTTGATCCTTGAAACTCTATTCATCAAGGAGCCCAACATTCAAAGAGTTTTCTAAAGTTTTCAAAGATGAACTTGTGCAATTTCATGATCTATCCATGGGTTCTTGCATTAAAGATTTTAAAGCATTGTATATTGAGTGAATTATTGTTAATTATATGACTTTAACTCAATTAACCTATGAACCCATGTAATTGATGAACCCTAGTTTTTGACTACTTTATGGGTTAAGTGATGTTGTATCAATACTTATTAATTCTAGTGTAGTTTTCTATGGGCTGTTGAATGATCTGAGAATTGTATTCAATTGATGTCTAATTGGTCTTATATTGATAAATCTATATTGAATTGACTTAGATTCATTGAGTATTGTAGTTTATGTATTGAATTGATGTTCATGGCAATAGGTAAGGGACTTATGATATTGGATTGAATGATTTAGCTATGGATTGAAGTGGTGAGAATGGATTGGTTGTACGCTGCCCTAATTCTCTTTATTTTATGTTAATAAGCCTTCAATTATGTTGTGATTGGTATGATCCACTTATGGTGGCGGTGCTATATGCTTTACTTGCAATTGATGTGTCCTTGTCTCCGTTAGTTTATGTATTAATATGACCATGGCCTTGTCGGCAAACTACTTGAAGTACTATGATGATTTTTGTAGTTGAGTTATGTGATGTATGAGCATATATATATCTACACGTGAATTAATGTGAAAGTATGTGTTCCTTCTATGTATACTAAGAGATCATGTTAGACTATGACTATGTGTTCATGTGTGTAGTCTTAGAGATGATACATGATTGTTCCTACTTTACTATATGAGTCTATGATGGTTATGATGATATAGTAATGTATAGGATGACATAAAGATGATAAGGGTCGTTCCTAAGTGCTTCAAAGAATGATATGCTATATGTAATAAAGCAAAGAATGTTGTGTCTTGTTTTGGTAGACTTGTGTCCCTTACTTGATACATGTATGAATGATATATGAATATGAGATGTCTTGACTAAGTAAGCTTAGTGCACCCTTTTCATTTATGAATGAATGATATGTGAGACCTTAGATGATGTTAAGAAGGTCATGTACATGGAACCTTAAACCTAGTGGTAAGGTTATATTATGAATGTTTAAGCCGAAAGCCGTAATGGTATCCTTCATGTAAATGAATGGTGGACTTAGGGTTGATTGGCTGGAACGGCATCATATCATCCTTAGGAAAGTCATAATGATCTATCTATGTCTACATTTTAAGGTAGCCCTAGTGGACCTCTTTGGTAGGGTGAATGTGATTGGGTTATGAAATAGATATGGAACCCCTTTGTATGACCCTTTAATGTAAATGACTCTATGAGAAAAAAGGTTAGCACCGAGTGAGTATGCTATGGGAAGTAGCTCTACTTGAGAGTGAGACTAGAGTACAATGTAGCTCTACTTGAGAATGAGACTAGAGTACAATGTAGCTCTACTTGAGAATGAGACTAGAGTGCATAAAAGCCCGTCATATTCCTTAACCATGCGCCTACGTGAGATATGTCTTAGTTCTACCCTTGGCAAGTAGAACACCCTCATCGGAGTAGGTTAGAACTCCGGATTCCATGTCTAGCTAGCATGGTCTATGTCGGTTATTGCCTATTCTCATCATGTGGGATACCTACTAGCATTAGAGAATTTCTATGAAGTTTAGGTGGGGGTATGGGACGCTATCTAGACATTGCACAATAGGCTTTGAAGATGTTAGTGAGAGTCCCTAGGTCTTGTGCAAGACCATTACTTGAATGTCCTTATGTGATGTATGAGTCTTAAATGAACTAATGAATGTAATGACTTACGTTAAGAAAGCATGTTAAATGAATAAGTACTTATCTATAGTAGTTAAGGGTTGTCTAGTTAAGGTGTGAAGGGGGCATATGAATGGTCACTTCGTATCTTACCTAGATAAATCTTAAGAATGACTCTAGTTAGGGAACATGGTTGATTATGTAGACATGATCTAAGCCTTAGGTAGTCTTAAGGATTATTTAGGTAATCTTGAAGAGGTCAATCATCAACGTTATCTTCTTGATTTACTTAAGTAAGTCTTTTGATAGCCTTTGGAAGAAGAATGTCATATCATCTATATGTTGTTGTATTACGTCAGAATGATTTTATCTTAGGTAGTCTATAGGATCTCTTTAGTGTGTGTTTAAGGGATTGTATGGGCGGTCGCTTCAGAACTCACTGAAGTGAGACTTAGAATAACCTTTGTAGAAGAATCTCATGTTCATATGTTTGGTGTCTAGTAAGTGCGTGTTGATCTCATTATGGGTGGTCTTAATGATAATTTACTAGTGCCTAGAGAGGGTGTATGGGCGGTCTATCTTTTTCTTACTTATGTGAGTCTTAGGATAACTTTTAGTGAGGGGATTACATGCTAGAAGGTGTCTAAAGTAAAGTTAAGAATCTTCATTGTAACAGTGAAGGAGTTCCATGTACAGTGAAGTAGTCCACTATAAAGTTGCCTTAAAAATGTGATAAATTGGCTACTTGATTTTTTATACGTTTCTAAGTTGTTAAATGTTGTTATTATGATTATATTATGATATTTAAATCAAAAGATGCATATTTCCAATAAATGTCCATTTTCATGGTTTTTATGCATTATGACATAATTAATACATGTGGTTGTACTAATTCAATGCTTTTATCTATCTGTAAAGTGATTCATAGGTGAAGGTGCTTTTGTAGAGCTAAGATTGGATTAGAAGATCGTTCAAGCAAGTTCAAGTATGTCCTCATTTGACTCGATGGCATAGATGTATTTATTTCCTTTATCGATGATTTTAATAGACTTAGTAGTACTTATTTCTATTGTATATGGGCCGTGTCCTAAAGTACTCTTCTGTCTAAGATTTGATGAAATGAGACTTAGTATTTCCTATGAGTTTTATATGGAAGAGTTTTTAAAGACTAATAGAATGTTTATGAAAATTTTTAATTCCTCACTACTTTTCATATGTTTATATGTAATGAACGATACAAAAGGGTTTGTACAAGACCTCCGAAAGGTCAAGTACGCTAGTTGCACTCCGGGAGTGCCATATCTTCTAGGGTGTGGTCTCGAGATGTGACAGCTTACTCCGCAGAAGTCTTTAAGGATAAAGAAAAAGAATTCAAATTCTGAACAAATTAACCGTCTCAAACAGAACTCAAAATGTTTTAAAAATACGCATTTAACTTCGCCCAAGTGGCAACTCAAATCTTAACAAAAGCCAATAACAAGAAAATGACGAATGAATTAACATCTGACATATTATCTATGAAGCCTCTAAAACTACTGAGATGGATGTCAGGAAAACCCACGACATCCTAATGAACTAATATAATAACTCAAAAGCAATAAAAAAGAGTCATGTGGAATGCAACGAGACTCAACAACTAACTTTGCAGAGCTCACTAGATCAAGAATGCACTACTTGTTGATCCTTACCTCTGTCAACTGGCATTAATACATCAAATGTACAGGTATGCAAGTTGGAACGCTAAATACAACATAGGCTTGAAAAGAATCTAAAGAAATTACTTGGCTCAAATAAACTCAAAAAACTTATTGTATTTAATTATAAGGTAGTTTAAACAAGTGTAATATAAAGAAAAGATGTTTAAAACATGATGTCAACTCTGTTTGTATGCTAAGATACATGTAACTCTGAAATATATGTAAAACTACAATAAACTATATATATATATATATATATATATATATATATATATATATATATATATATATATATATATATATATATATATAATATAGTTACTTCTGTTATAGTTTCTCTAACTCTAACCATCACATCAGAGCTATTGTGATAATACATCAGTTTGTCTCATGTTACCAGGGCCGTCCTATACCTTGCCATGAGTATAGAACTTGAACTACTAAGTGGATCCACTAGTCTATGCAAAAAATACTTTAATGAATCATCTCAAAAGTATGATCGTTTTCAACCCATGGTGGCTACATGGTTTATGGTGGCTTGGAGTTTTCTGAACTCTTCCCCATATAGGTTGCAATACTACTCCCAAAATATACTAGCTCTCTATATTTTAAAAAGTAACTTCTTTATGTGATTTGAGATAATTTCTTTAAAACGTAGCTCAAAGGCCAATTTAGAAATCAAAGTTTCCTCTCTTGCTTCATTTAGAAAACGATTACTCTTTTGTGAAAACTAGGTCAAAGGCTCTTTGAAAATCTCACTTTCTGTTGTTATTTAACTATGTAAACATTTTAAACTCTTTGGTAATACATGTCCTCATATACTTCTTTGAAGAAATGAATTTCAAACTATACTCTTTTACGCTTTACTCATGTTGAATTTCAAGTCTTAAAACAAACTTAAAAGCATCTACAAAAGAATTCTTGAAAAGACTTAGAACTTCCTAGACTTGGCTCTTGACTTTCCTTTAATTTGAAGATATGGATTCAAGGTTGTAGATAATGTTTCTGGATGATTTTAAGATGTTTAGAATTTATTATGAGTAGTTAGAATCAATAAAAAGTGTTAATGCTCTTTAGAACGGCTTAAACGGAATAAGTGACAAAAGTTGGGTAATAAACGCCGATCTAGGCGAGTTCGGGGCGCGCCGTTCCAGGCCCCAAAATTTTGAAGCTTCATATGGGTGCATTGCAGGCGTGCTGCCTTAGACCATCTTGCGTAGATGGGCGCTCCGCAGTTGGCCTTCCCTTGGTATGCCTAGCGAATTTTAAACTCATTTTTTGATCCTAAATTGTTTTAAATATACTAATTTTCTCTATACGTTCTAAGATTTTGATATCAAAAGAATGTACACTAGAATCTAACTCGAAATAGATTTTATCATCACTAAAAGGCCTCAAGAAAACCCATCAATCATATGTAAGGTAAAGAATAAAATACAATTCAAGAACACAACTCAGGAAAATCAATGTGTACCTCTTTTAGGATAAAAATGCTGAATTAAACATAATTGGTGTGTGGGTAAATGGACCCAATGCTATGTGATCTCAAATATCTCGTAGGGATCACCCCCTTGACGAAATCCACAAGCGATTCATGAAGATCTTGACGATTCTTGCTTCTTTTCTCCTTGCTCCTCTTGTTTCTCTTTACTCCAAGCCATATCGTGAATTCAACTTTTTCTAAACTGACTAAAATCTAATTTTCCCCAATTAAACTCCTAAAAATGAGTTAAGTTGGGTAAGGAAAATACCAAACTACCCATCAAAAAACTGGTTTGGACTTTTCTTAATCGAACAACCCAACTTCCCAAGGGCATAACACACTCATACGAACTCAGAATTGTGCAAACTTGGCAGCGTTGGAAATAATATTACAAGTGATTTCTAACCCTGTATGAAATGATACGTAACTCGTCATATGCTAAAAATTATTGCCATTTGATGTTGGTCAAAAGCTAAACTTATTCTAACATAACAAAATTTCCAGATTTGTGTTCTTTCCAAAACTCATTATTTCCAATTCTATGATTCTTCCTAATTATTTCAGATCGCGAGGTGTTACACACTAGTTAAGACATCCATCACTATACTTGACATTTTATTTAATTGCAATTCATATATTTATTATTTGTGAACTTCTGAGAGCCTTTCTGTGAAACTTGTGATTGGTGAACTTGTTCTCATGTATTGTTGATCTGAAATAGTCAAAGTGTTGTAATTGAGGTATGTATTATATTATATGTGAATGATTAGGTTGGACTAGTTTTAAAAAGATTGTGATTGTGGAGGTTCAGTTAGGATGATAGGAGTACCCGTATTCTATATTCTTAGCTTTTGTTTAGGAGTTCACTTGTTGAGGTTTTAATACATTTATGTTACATACGTGCAAATGTAAATAAGGTGCTAAGGAGGTCAAACATAAAATGAATGAAGATGTGACATTTATGCAAATGAGATCAAATTGTTTTGTGTTTTCAGCACCTTATTCCCCTGTAACATAATATCATTATCATGCAACATAATATCATTATCATTCAGAGAAAGAGAACAAAGGAGTCAATATCTTAAAATATCATTGAACTATGAGAAGTTATCTAGTCATTAAATGTTTGTTTGTGTAAATAAAATTCCCCAACTAAATTTTTTAGTCTTAAAAATCACTCAACTACATTAATCATTAAAATATTTTTCTTATGAAAAAATAATTTCTTTTATATTCCACTTAAATATGGACCCCACAACTAAACATACTTTAATATTTTGCATTATATTTCTTCTTCTTGATTTATATTTACAATTATTTGACATGAAGAAAATATTGTTTTAGATAATGTATAAATTTCACTAATCATTTATATATTTTCGATAATATGTTAAATATTAGTGTACATCTTCGTAAATCATCAATGTCAATTCTTTCATCAAAATATATCTGAATTTTTAACAACATTGTCCATTCTTCGGCCCATATATTGAGGATGCAATTTTATATTTTTAAATAAAAAACCAAAAAAAATCAAGAAACATGAAATGTAAGCCACAAAATTTGCTCCGAGTTTATTGACCAAGTTTCAAAACTTAGAAGAATGATGTTTTACTATAAATCAGTGTACGAGATAGCATTTTTTGGTGATAACTTTGAGTATTGAAAGTTAAAAACAATGTCTATGAATGTAGTGATTGGAACAAATAATATGGACTAAGAGCTAAACTTTTATAATGGAGAATGACTTCTGCCCATTAGTGACGGAAGTTATCTTTGATAAAAAATACTTTCCGCATTTTCCACAACTATATTCTGAAATATAATTTTATTAAGGAATAAAAAGTCTGGCACATCAAATACACCCAAGACTTCAACTTTTCTGAATGCAAAATATGGCACAAAGTAGAAATTGGTTTTACTAACCATCTGGATAAAGAGAAAGTATAAGACACACGATTCCTCGACCAAAAATATTTGATACATACTCCTAATCAAAATTTATTTATTTAATCCTTCTATTGTAAAACCACATATTGTATGTTACACTTTTGATTTACATAAACATAAATTCATTACAATTTCTGTACTGTAAAAGGTGAATCTAGTTAACCATAAAACTTAATGAACTGTCAACTTAACCATAGGTAGTTCCTACATTTCCTAAAACAATCACTACCAACAAAGTACAAGACACAAAGTCAGAATTTTAAGAAAACCAAGTACCCAAATAAAAGATACTTCAGGAAAAAACTAATGATTAAGAAAATGAACCATATCTTTAGGGAGAGATTGATGCCAATGAGTTCACATTGTTGCATAACAATATTTTGGAGCTGATAAATCTGGCTACAGAGGATTTCCTTATGTGAGGCAAACAAGCTCGTGAACGATGTCGAAGGACTGAAAAAGGCAAGTTGTAATTGATGTTCCATTGTAGACTCCGCCAATTTAAATTGTGACCAACCTCGAAGCAATATATCGTACCGATTCATGAATCTAATTTAACAAGCAAGAAAAGAAGAGGAGCAAAGATAAAATCAATGAGGATCAGTTCTAGGGTTTCCATAACTATGTAAATGGGTAAAGAAGATGAGGTGGGAACAAAACAATCCTGATAATTCACAAATCATATTCAATAGATCAACCTGATTCATGCATCACATTCAACAATAGATTGAAGCAATTGAGGATTCTTTTGTTCCCCACCTCCTCTTCTTCCCCCAATTACATAGTTGTGGAAACCCTAGAACTAATCCTGGTACATTTTAGCTTTGATCCTCTTCTTAGATTGCTTGTTTAATTAGATGCTTGAATCAGTTTGATCTATTGCTTCGAGTGTGAGAATAAACTCTTGGCAGAAGCTAGTTTTGCAGCCATATTTGTAACATACTCACCACAAATGTTAATGTTGGCAAGCCACAAATGTGAAAGTTGGGGTATCATTTGACACTTCCATATTTTTCATCAATATTATTGTATTGCTTATTGGGGTATCATATTTAAGTCATTTTAATATTTGATGGAGTTGTTAATATCTTCCTATTAGTATTTAGTTTTGACATTATCCTGGGTGTGATTGTCATATTTTCCAATAACGTGGTATCAGAGTCATGCCAAATAATAGTCCATTTTCCTTTCAGTACCCCGTCTAAGAAGAGAAAATTATAAAAGTTGGTGTCTATGAATAAAAACCATTCTTGTCTATTAATCTGTTTGGGAAATTGTAGGCAAAGGGTATACAAAGACCGTTAATGAGGAACTTTTCCCCTCAAATGAAAAGAAGTTCTTGATAAATACAAAAAAGAATGATCAATAGGCTGTTACTCTTATCCATCAATGTTTGGATGATGGCATGTTGGAGAAGGTGGATGATGGAACCACCTCAAAAGAAGCTTGAGAGATTTTACAAAATTCTCTCCAATGAGTTGATAAATTAAAGAAGATAAAACATCAAACTCTAAGGGATGACCTTGAAGTTTTAAAAATGAAAGAATCTGAATCCATTTCGGATTTTTGTTCAAGATTGATTACTGTTGTAAATAAACTAAGAAGATACGGGGAGGAAGTAGATGATGTGTGTGCGGTAGAAAATATCATTCTTTTTTTAACACCTAAATTTAATCATGTGGTTTGTGCTATTTGATACGCTCAAATTACACCTCCCAAAAGAAGTATAAGCGATCGTTATCAAGTAAAGAACACAACTAGTAGGTTGGGGTCGATCCACGAGGAAAATGGTTTAGACTTAACTATAGTTCACAATTATATTCGTTTACTCATGGTCTTTCCGAAAACAAGTAGACAAAAGTAAACGTTGGTTTTATCAAGATGAGAGAATAACTAGGGTATATGTGTTCCCAAAGGTTCATAATGTCGTATTACTAGCAATAGCAACTCTTCATAGTGTTATACATGTAAAATGATAAGTTAGGTATCTTTAACTCCTTGGTCCGGCATCTAGAGAATTTCACCCCGCATCTTGGTCCGGCTACGTGTGTATAATTTACTAACCCTTACCTTTACGTTATATTGGACATCATAATCGATGTATGACTTAGTTATTACTTCGCACCAATAGACACTAGCCTATTATATAGTATCACACTAAATCTATGTTGATAATTATTTTCTTATTAAGTACCTCCTTGGTACGGAAGTAGCAACAAGGCGAGTTCTAACGTTGGACACCGTTAATAAGTCTTCTAAAAGAAATAATTTTCAATGCATGCAAAAACACTATTCGAGAATTATTTAATTACTAGGATTACTTTGTTAATTACCCATGGTTCCCACAACCCTAGTTGTGGTTTTAGTTACCCATGCTAGCAAGATCAAAATTCATAATATTAAATAAAGAAACCATGAAGTTACTTTAGAAAGAAGAATAACCCAGAAATGTTCACTTCAAATTTCAACAAAAAACGTTCAAACCATATTCGGAAATTGATTATGTGCTAAAGATTGCAAAAGTCAATTTCCAAATCACAAAGTAGAACAAAAGTAATAGTAGCTAACGCCAAAAATGAGGTTTTAATGACATATTTATAGAAAAAATAGTCCTAAAGAAAAAGTAATTAAAATAAGGAAAGTTTGTTCTAGTGACGCGACTTCAGTCTACGGACAAACTGACGGACCGTCGAGCAATCGACGGTCCGTAGACTCCTTCCGTCAGTTAGGACATAAAATATTTTTTTCTCTCTTCGGATGGCACCCTCTATGAATTAAAGGACAGACCAACACCACAGTTTTTCATTCCATCTACGGTCCATCGATTCCTCTCCGTAACTCCACACATATAATTTTTCCAAAATCGTGTACTAGAACCTTCTCTAAACCAAACAACGGTTCACCAGTACGGTCGGTCGATTAATCGACGGACAGTCGTTTCCTCTCGTAGTTCCACACTTAGTCAGACTTCCCCGATTTTCTCCAAGGTACTGAGCTGCTCATCTACGACCACCACCTACAGTCCGTCGATCGAGCGAATGACCGTCGATGACCTTCCTAGGTCTTTTTCTGCACTTTTTAAGCTGTTTTTGCTCTTTTGTCTTGAACATCTTTCTTGCAAAACAAAACACAAAACTTGTTAAAATCACTATAAAAGGCTTTAGACACACACAACTCTTAAGTGAAATGCATTAGAAATGTTGTGAAATCACGGTACATCAACACCCTCAACTTAAATTTATTGTTTGTCCTCAAGCGACACACTATAACCCTAAATGACACTTGTATAAAAGTATATACTTTTAAGATTTAGCAATTACATGACTATCAATCCCGACTCTTTATTGAGTGAGTGTGGGCTTACGCTCTCAGGGTCGATAAGCTAACTCATGCAGATCACATCATGACACAAATTCACCATGCAACAGACATTTTACTGTTCGGCCTATCACCAAGGTACCAACTTTCTCATAACACAAATAGTGCCCTCACTTTAAAAGAAGTCCTCATTTTTCACACATTGATTATGCATTTTGTGTAGAAGGATCTGTGTTTCAACACTCGCACTCAGGATAAGTTCAAATACAGTTAGTACTTTACGCCATAGGCTTGCCCTTATTTTCACTGCTTAGGTTCACTACATCAAACTCTAGCATCACGGTAGGACTTTCTTAGCCTGTAGCGTAGATTCAGGGTAAGGTATGGTACATTTGGGTACATTTTCAGTGACTTTGTGCCCTCCTTGACATCACCGCTCAGCTTCCTACCTCTTTTCATTGCCTTTGACCCTATTTTATTTTCACTTCTCTTATTTGCCTTGTTTCCCTTTCATAAATGTGACTTTCACTTTTGTTTTGCCTTTTTTTCTCATAGAACTCTATTCTCTTCTGTTATGATTTTTCTTTTGTTTACAACTGTTCTTTCATTTTTCTGCAAGTCACACCTTTTTTTCTGACATAAGCTTTTTCTTTTCAACATCCAACTCTTTTTATACCCATTTTTGTGTCCGAACTCATAATATCCACCCTAAACTAATGGCTTTGCATTGGATTGAGGTGCACCATACCCGAATTTGGGTCAGGTCCAAGACGAGGTCGCTTTCTGCATTAGCGACCCTCAACTTAGGCTTTTGGCCTAAGTCGAGGTGTACATGTCCAAGGAGTAGTGGGTCCAAAACATTAGACCTTGGGAAGATGAGTTGGTGAATAAAAAAAATGGTCTATTACAGGCTCAACATATTAGGATAAAAAAGGGACAATTATTAATTTGGTTCACTTCTTTTTAGGTTAGATATTGGCTATTTCAAACAAGGGCCTATGATCACTTCCTAGCTTCTAACACAGATTCACTTCGTAGGACTAACCGGACAAGTTTTAGTTAGACACCAACTGTTTGAACACTCAAAATCTCCTCACACACTCTTGGCAAATCATTGCACTATCAGATTATCGGACTTTCTAGTTCAGGTTTAGTTGAAGGTCATGCAGTGGGTGCCTATTTATGTCTTGTTTAGAGCCTTTCAACTTATCTTAACCTCTTATGCAATCACAACAATGGACGGGGTATCATTTTTATTAGTCATCATGCTTTATTTTTCATGCTTTTATACTTGTACTTCCTAAGACATGCCGGTTCAACAGAAAATTAAGCAATCTCTTGGGGAAAAAGAACACAGGCAAGAAAACCTCAAGAGAGGATTGGGTTACTCAGACTTCACCCTACCAGTCACTTTCCATTTACCCCACCGCCAACAATAAAATTTGCAATTGTCCCAAATGCAATATGAAAATAAAGAAACAGGGTGGTAGGTGAAGCAAACATGTGGCGCATAGCGCCGAAGAACTTTCCACATGTGGAGCTCAGTTTCCCAGAACCCACTGTATCATAACTTGGGCCAAACTCTGTAGTGCTCATATCAACCTCCGTACCCTTAGTAGTGCTCTTCTCTCTGCTCACCGGTATAGAACTTGATTCCCTAACAGCCATCTCTAGTGCTCTCCTCTAATGCATCTCCTCATCTACCAAGGAGGCCCTCCTAGCCCGCTCCAGCTCTGTCCTCCCTCTCTTTTTCGCACGGGCCTCATCACCGGCCTTAGTGGTGTGGCTAGAGAGGTGCCTCTTGGTTTGGAACACTGCTCAGAATGTGGCTCAGCAGGGAACTTGAAAAAGGCATCTAACACCGTGTCCTCTGCTAGATCAGTTGCAGCACCCTTTGGCTTAGTCACCCTCATCTCTAAGATGGCATCTACGTTAGCTCGCATGCTGGCCAACTAAGTCTGGATGGCATTGAGGTCACTGGTGGGGGTTGGACGTGCTAGCACACGCAACTTAAAGGCATCTAGGCATTTGTGGATCGCCTAAATCTGCTGCTCGGCCTGCTTGGCCACCCACTTCTCTATGCCATCCTCTGCCTCAGCAATGGATTTCCACATAAAATTTCAAATGTGGTGGAGCAGAGTAGCCATCTGTGCCTCCAACCTCTGAACTAGACCTAGAGGAACCAATGCTGCAGATGGTGGTGTAGAGCTCAATAGCTAGGGGCCCTGCTGGCTGTATGTGAGGAGTAGGTCGGTGTGGGATCCGCATGCTCTGGTATGGTTGTGTCATCCCCTTAGGATAAATCCACCATATCTGCTAGGTTCTTGCTCAATGAAGGACCTCGATCCTAGGCCCTCTGCGTGGTGCCGCTACATCGGCCTCATCCTTGATGAGGCCTATGTCCATTGTCTCCGCTGGTCGACAAATTCTATTACAATGCCAAATTGACACTCCTGCATCCTATCAACTGGAAGATCAAACACGGATAGGGTAAGTGGTGCAAGAATTAAATGCCCTTTTGTGGATCTCTGTATAAGCACCCGAGCGAAGTCTATCTCCAGTCCCGCTACCAGTGCTGTTACCATCACCGCCTTATCGCATGTGACTACATTATCATATTTTGTGGGCGATAACCTATGTCGGACTAGCAGCCAGAAAAACATGGCTACAAAAGTAAGGGTAACCTTCTTGGTCAGCCTCGGGGATCTATCACCTAGTCTGCCCTCTCACCATCAGTCACCAGATATTGAGTCAGCCATTTTTTAACTGCCTCCCGCTTCTCTGAAACTCACCACTTTAATAAATCTCCCACCTTTAGTCAAACTCAGAAGTATTTAAGGTCCATTTTGACCCAATGGTGGGGCCGTATACGAAACGACAGATGGTAGACTCGGATACGTCAACCCGGCAGCCCCAGACTAGTGTAGAGATTAGAGGGTCTTGTTTGGTGGGTTTTTCCCGCCTATCTATGGAACCTCAAAGAGTAGCAACGTAGGAGGGATAGAACTCTCGGACAATATCCTCGCTATAACAATCCAAGTCCCGAGCCATCTAGTCAAATTTGTGCGTATTGAACTGTCTCTGCACCTCAGGGACTGTGGGTAAATTCCCAGTGAGGACGTGACGCTCCTTAGTAACCAACCGAGTCATCATACCCTTTATATTCAACATTATGGCGTCTTTGTAAACTTTCCACTGCCTCTCCACGCACCATCGATTAGATTTATCGACGAACGGAGTGGGGTCATCCGGTCGGGGTGCAGATGCAGACTATGAGCTAGTGGCCTTATAAGACGAGGCTTCTTCTTAATGATCCCCCGACCTAGAGGATCCCTGACAATTGGAATTGGTGGCAGAGGCGGTCTTTGACCTTGAGTCTTGTGCCGACACTGAACCTGAAGCTGAGTCATCCTCGGAGCCGGATATCGAGCTACCTTCTGCACCAAAAATAACCCTGGTCGATGAACTGATCAGTGTGCACTCCTTATCAGACTAGGAGACAGTGAATACGTCGGAAGTAACCTTCTGTGGGGTTCCCCTAGACACTCATGTTGAGGCTGTCGGTATTGTAGAACTCGGAGGGACATCAGATGGATCTAGTTCTGTGTCGGTGTCCTTGCCGATCAACCAAAAAGATGGGGCGACTGATTTGTATTTGCCATTATTGGCGTTGACATTGTCCTTCTTTTGCGCCATTGGTACCTGTAGATTAGTTATTAGTACCATAGCAACATAACTACATACTCGAAAATAGTAGAAAAAAGAAATTTGGAAATTGAAAAAAAATGTCATTGCTCCAGAGTCAGATCGACGGAACCCATAAATGGGCCCGTCGATCAATCGACGGTCCATCAATCTTTTCTTTTATATGACACTTAGAATTATTCACTGAATAGTTAGGAACAATCTTCTATGAAAAAAACGACGAACGTGCATAACAGTCCGTCAATCAATCGACGGACCGTAGTCCACTTCCGTCGTTTTGAACTTAAATAGTTTCTAGGCGTTTCAATCGACGAACCCTATCTACGGACAATCGATTGGTCGACGGTCCGTAGACGTGGTCTCGTACTGTCAGCCTGGGCAATTTTTAGGCCTTTTCCAAGTTCCATTTGTAAGACCCCTAAAATGAATTAAGGTTTCTAGAGCCCGACATGTTCCTAATAATCTTGTTAACATGTTAATTAAGTGTTTTAAAGCATTTATAATTGATTTGAAGTCATTTGGAAGTCAAACGTCCAAGAACGTCCAGACGTTCGAAAGTTAGTCCTTGGACGCACTTGTGTGTGCCTAGCATGTTTCGATGTGTTGCGTGTGTTGTTTGATGCTCAACTGGTATGGAAGGTCCTTTACATGTATATTAGTGTATTAACATTGGAAACGTCCAGGCAAGACTCCCCAAAGACCAACCAAAGGGTCCTTGAGGAGGACCCAACTTGTCGGCAAAAGTTGTCCCAAGTGGGCAGCTTACTGCCTTAGTGTACACGGACGACTTCACGTTAAGTGTAATGGACCACGGTCCGTGAAGTTGGTGGTGGAACTCCGTGAACCACTAGGAGGCTTGTAAAGGCAATGGAGACACTGCCGCAAGGACCACAGACCGTCATAAGGGTCGTGAACTACCTTCACGGACCGTGAAGGTGTCCATGGTCCCTGGGCGGGCTGACCAAGATTTGTTTTCCAAAAAAATTCCATTCGATCATTTATTAATTGTGGTTGATTTTAAATGGTTTATACATTAAATATAAATAGTTTAAGATCTTTTAACAAGTCATAAACCCATTATTTTAAAAACCTCAAATCAAAAGCCCAAGTTCTTCTCTCTAACCCAACGAAGAAGAAGGCAGCCACGGAAGATGGAGTTGAAGGTTTTCTCCTACAATTTCGTATACTTTTCTTCATCAATTACAGGTATGATGATCCTTCATCTTTAGATAACCTCTCATCTAAAGAGTTCCTTCAAAGCTTTTCAATGAGATTTCATGATCAAACCTCCAATCTTCAAATCTAGCCATGGGTTCTTTCTCAAATTGATTTCAAAAGCATGATTATGATGAATTTATGTTTATGTAATGATTTTAAAGTGAATTTCAATCCAATTTCATGATGAACCCATGTTTCTTCCAATTCTCAAATTAGCATATATCATGGGCATTGTGATCTAGATTATGTGATTATTGAATTATGATCCTAGCATGTTAAATTGAATATAGCTACTGGTTTACATTCAAATTTATAGTTAATTGTTGATGAATGATCCATGTGTATCAACGTTTTGTAGCTTGGTAAGGATGACCTACATTCCTCTATATTCTATAGATTGATTATGTAGTGTACTGGATATAATCTTGATCTTGTTATGATTGATGCATGATTTCGATTATGTTAGCGTACATTTATCTACTACCCTAGATATGTATTGTTGATGAAATATGGGTATTGATCAATAATGATCAAGGCCTTGGTGAATTGGTAAGATTGCCTACTTCCTCTACTTCTCTATAGAATTGCTAGTTGAATTGGCCTTGGATGGCATTGTGTGGTATGGTCCACTTATGGTGGAGGTGTTTACTTCCTTGTTATTCAATATGTGATGTGATCATGTCCTTTAAGGCAAGATATATGTATTATGAAGGTGTGATGATGATGATCACCCAATTCAAAGTAACATGCCTCGTATCAATTCTAGTTATGATCTAGGTTGTGTTGATAAGGTTATGAGCATGTGAATGACTATGTTAGGGTTTGGTTTAGGTGCAGACATTTATGAGTTATAATGGTTAATTACCCCTTACCTATGTACCCCTATATGAATTTGTGATTAGCTAACGTTAGGAGTCTTGGATGCAATGTGAAGTTATCTTGTCTCCTATGCCAAATTGTGGCGTGTGGTCTATGATTGAATGTGAATTATGGTCTTAAGAGGGTGTATATATCAATCTGATGTTGTTATCCATTATGTGATCATGTTGACCAATGTACACACACTCACACATTATGCATGCATACAAGTAGTATAGGTTTATTGTGTCTAATGAAAGGGTATCCTCATAAGCACTAATGTCTACTACTTTGCATGTAAAGTATATGTCCATTAAGTATGAATATACCCCTTAACTAGGATTACTTGATAGGTGTACTAGTATGGGCATGGGTATGGGACCTTGTCCATGCATTGCACACGTGTGCCTTGATAGGATAGTTCCTAGGTGGTTATCTATGTTTATGAATATGAATGCATGATTAAGATATGAACATGTCTTATGTGATATGATGAAATATGAATATGTATAGTGTCTAAATGTGTTTATATGAAAGGATTGGTTATATAGTTATACCTATACACTTATGCATTAATGAAGTGAAGTATAAACATGTGTGGTATAAGGGTATTTATGTGAAAGGTTTACTCACTTATATGTATACACACACACCTAAAAGTATGTCCATTATGCATGTATGATGATCTAGTCAATGGAGGGGCTCTTGGAAGGTGTTCCCAAGAGTACCCTAAACTAGATGGTGCTTTAAATATTTTATGTCATTGTGAAAGGACTTCTCACATGAATTAGGTTGATGAACTCTAATCTATGACCTATGAGCTAAGCATATCAGGGGTTAACTCTCCTAATCCTATGTTTTATACTGTAATGAATAATAAAGGCTTTTCATAAAGGGTATTTAGCTTAGCACCGAGTGAACTTAGATGAGGGGTGCTCTTTCCCAATGTGGGAAGGCTTGTTCACCATTGTCCTCAAGAGGTGGATAACTACAATGACTCAATACGCATAAAGAGGGTTTCCATATGTACCTCCAAGTTCCATAAACTATGATTGCCCCATAGGATCTAGCAAGTATATTCACCTAATATGCTAGCATGATATTAATATTCTACTTTAGCTAAGTAGAGTCCCTTCCCTTGGTGTAAGGCTCTACAACACCAAATTCCATGTCTAGCACCCATGGTGTTAGTGTAGGTTAAGGCTACAGTTTCCCTAAAGTAAAATGGACAATGGAAGTAAAGTAAGGACCCTATCTAGGATAACCTAAGGGAAGTTGCTTAGTGTAGGTGGGGGTATGAGACTTCACCTATGCATTGTACACGTAGCTCTTGAAGGGAGTCTAGGAAGGTATTCTAAAGTATATGACTATGTTTATGTTTCTTATGCATGACATTGTAGTGTTCTGTACATGTTGTGATGATATGCATAGTATGAGTCCTAATAGGTCTATGTTCTTTTCTTATGTGCATAATGTTGGTCTTATTAACTATATGATGAAGTCTTGCTTGACATGTATGAAGGTTTCTATACTTTTCTTGTTGATATATGGAGTGAATGGTATGCTTGTAGTCACTTTGTAGGTTTACTTAGTATGTGTGAGGTTATGGGACTTCACATGTGCATTGCACTAGTAGGCTTAGAATGAGGTTATGAGTAGTGTTCTATGATGCTTTATGAAGTGAAGTCCAAGTATGTGTTGTTGTCTATTGTTTAGAATGATTTTATTGGTAGTGTGACTCTCATGATGTCTTGGGTTAAGTCTTATATGAGGGGTATGCATTATTTTGAGTTCTATGTGAAGTTGTGCTATCATGATATGTTCTGTCTCTATGTATATGTATATGTGTTTGGTAAATAATGAGGGTGCATGTATGATTACCTTGTGATCTTAAGGTGATACTTGAGTGTGGATGGTGTAATGGGACATTATATATACATTGCACCAAGTGTCACTAGAGGATTACTTGGGAAGTCAAGGAGTTAAAATAAACAAAGCTCACTGTAAAAGGAAAAAGAGGTCACTGTAAAGAAATAGTAGTTACTGTAAAGTGGTGACTAACATGACTTAAATGCAATGTGCGGTTTTATATGATGTTTGACCATTGAATATGCCTATATGAAGTATGTGAATTGTATAATTCTTATTATATCAAAGTTTTATGAAGTTTTCACAAAAAGGCATGATGCATGGTTTCAAGTAAAATGACCCTTCTAAATGCATGTTTTTGCATGGTTGCCATACTTAGTGCATTCTTGTACTAACACTAGTCTTCTTTACTTTTTTAAACAAAGTGTAGGTTATGGATTCTTAAAGGATGTCTCTAAGGTGAAGGTCTTGATATGTGTTTCCCAATCTCAAGGAAAGGGATCCTTATGTTTCAAGGATTCCCTACATTATGTTTATGTAAAGTCATGTAATAGTTAGTTAATCTTTTATGTTATAAGGGTCGTGTCCCTAATGTACTCTAATGATGTTGAGTCTAAGATGACAAAGAGACTTAGAGTAAAAACTATAAAAATATAGTATTTTATATATATAATAGAAGTGATGTTCTAGCATACGATGTGCTATGAAAGTTTTAAATTTTCCTTTAAATTACCTATGACAATGCGATGAATGGTAACTATGGGCTTGTATAAGACCTCTGAGAGGTCAAGTACGCCATGTTATTTCTAGGGGGTGCTCCCCGGTCGTGACACTATTTTTATTGTCTTTTGTGACCTCTTTTATCCCACACAGGTTCTAAACATACTTATTAACACCCTAACACTAGTTCGTCATTCTTAGGGTTCCAATTTCATACAAATGTCAGCCCTATTCAGTAAAAATAAGGAACCCTAAGTTGGAACTTTCAGACACTCAGAGACACACAACATTTTAGACAGACCAATTTGCTACACAACCACAATCTATAACTCCAAGGGGATTAACTACGTACTATTAGCATACAAATTCAGTAAATTCAGCCCCAAGGTCAAGAACCACATCCGAATTTTGATATACAACTTGAACGAGAACTCAAAGTTAATGGAGATTGATATACCTTTCTTATTAGTGTGGAGTGGTGTGGTTGTGAACCGATCACCGACCTTGTGTGAGTAGAAGAACGAAGAATTTGGGAGAGAGTGAGAGTATGAGAAGTGAGTAATCTGATCAGTGAGTAATTTTAGGATTTCAATGGGTTAATTTTGAATGAGATAGGAAGGAAATGGTGGGAGGAAACGGTTATGGAAGGGAATATTAAAAGAAATGGAAAGAGGGAGGGAATTTGAAAGGGTGTCTTTTAATATTACCGGCCTGATCGGGTCAGATCACTGGCAGATTTGGATCTACGAAACCCCGTCGACGGTCCGTCAAAAAATTTAGACTTACAAAAAAATTTAAACATACCTGGGATCTACGGACAACATTGACAGTCCGTCGATGGAACGACGGTCCGTCGATTGGGTCCGTTGACCTCTGCACCAGACCATTTTATACAGATTTATGCTTTTAGTTCCTTCACATGTAGTACCAATTGGGCCATTCTTTTTGTGTTCTTTTCTGGACATTTTAAAGACATGGATACTATACTAATCCATAGCCAACACTAGCACACAAACAATATTGAAATAATGAGAACAATTAAACAATAATACACCTAATTTTACAAGGACAACAAAACATATAGTTGGCTAAAGAGTACACTTTGGGTTGCCTCCCAAGAAGCGCTTGTTTTAACGTCGTGGAACGACTCAGGTTTCTTTATTGCTTAGACTTCATCAAGATGATAGGCTTCAACCAATTCATGAACACTCTTTGCATGCCCCACATAGGTCTTTATCCTTTCTCCGTTGACTGTGAACTTTGCACCTTCCTTGTTATCTAGCTCAGCTGCTCCATGCGGGAACACTTTGTAATGAGGAATTGACCAGTCTACTTAGAATTGAGTTTGCCCAGAAACAAACACAACCTAGAGTTGAATAGAAGCACCAAATCACCAACCGCAAATTCTCGCTTTTCAATTCTTTGGTCGTGAAACTTCTTCATCTTCTCTTTGTAGATGACTGAACTTTCATAGGCCATCAGGAGAAACTCATGGAGATCATTCAACTCATTAAGTCTTTGTTCTCGTACTCTGGTCCAATCCAACTTCAGTCTCTTCATTGCCCACATCGCCTTGTGATCTAGCTCGATTGGCAAGTGACAAGACTTTCCATATACAAGTTGGTATGGAAAAATACCTATGAGAGTCTTGTATATAGTTAAGTATGACCACAACACATCATCTAGCCAACATGAACAATCCGTTCTATTGGCATTCACAGTTTTTGCCAAAATCTGTTTGATCTCCTTATTGGACACCTCAACTTGCCCGCTAGTCTGTGGGTGGTACTATATAGCCACATTGTAACGAACACCATATTACAAAAATGCGAGCATCAATCACTAATAATGGTTCTAGGTGTGCCAAATTTGGAGAAGATATTCTTTTTCAGGAATGCGGTGACACTCTTTCCTTAATTGTTGGGGAACGTGATTGCTTTAACCCATTTCATCACATATTCAACCGCCACAAGAATATATTTCATCACATGAGAACTCACAAATGGGACCATGAAGTCGATAACCCATACGTCAAATAGCTAAATCACCAGAATAGGATTCAAGGGAAGCTCTTGCCTCTTTGAAATTCCTCCATCTCGTTGGCACCTATCAGATGATTTGGCAAACTCACGAGTATCTTGGTTGATGGTTGGCCAATAGTACTCACACTGCAAGATCTTGTGTGCAGTTTGAATACCACTATCGTGCCCACTTACAGGCTAGGAGTGACATGCCTCCAGAATAATCAACATCTCTACCTCAGGTGCACAGCGATGAATAATCCCATCGCAACAACTCCAATATAAGTAAGGCTCATCCCAGAAGAACCTTTTCACATCATGCATAAACTTTTTCCTTTGGTGGAAGGTTAAATTTGATGGAACCACATCACTTGCCAGATAGTTTGCAAAGTATGCGAACCGTGTGATCGAATCATAAGAAGCGGCCAATACATGTTAATCTGGGAATGCATAATCAATTTCAACTTTTTCTCACAATTCACGCATATTTTCATCCTCCAATCAAGACAAGTGGTCGGCAACTTGATTCTCACTCCCCTTTCTATCTTTTACCTCAAAATCAAATTCTTGTAGTAACAATACCCATCTGATCAAACTTGGCTTTGTATCATTCTTCCTGATCAAATACCTCAAAGCAGAATGTTCAATTTGCACTATGACCCTCGTGCCAAGAAAGTAGGAATGGAACACAACTGCAAGAAGTTCCTGTTCAGTTACTGTGTAGTTTTTTTGGGCTTCATTTAGGGCTTTACTCGCATAGTTTATGGGTTGAATGATTTTATCCCTTCTCTGTCCCAAGACAACACCAACTGCAACCCCACTCGCATCACACATCATCTCAAATAGCTCACTCTAATAGGTGAAATAATAATAGGCGCGGACACCAACTTCTCTTTCACTCTCCGAATGCTTTAAAATAGGATTCATCGGAATAGAACTTACATTTCTTTTTGTGTAATTTGCACTAATGATGTGCAATCTTCGAAAAATCCTTAATAAACCTCCGATAAAAACCGACATGCCCAAGAAATCTTCTCTTACCCTTGATAGAGATGGGTGGAGGAAGATTCTCTATCACCTCCACTTTTGCTCGATTTACCTCTATAGCATTTTCTGAGATGCGATGTACCAACATTATACCTTCTTTTACCATAAAGTGATATTTATCCTAATTTGGCACTAAATTACAATCATCACATCTCTTGAGCACCTCAGCCAAATTATTCAAACATCGATCAAAGGAGTCACCCACTACAAAAAAATCATTCATGAACACCTCAATAGTGTCCTTCATCATATCTAAAAATATCGACATCATACAACGCCGAAAGTTTTCCGGTGCATTACATAACTCAAACGACATGCTTTTGAATGAAAAAGTCACATAGGGACAAGTGAAGGTGGTATTCTCTTGATCTTTTAGAGCGATAAAAATCTGATTATAGCCCGAATAGCCATCAAGAAAACAATACTAACTCTTTCCTTCAAGTCTGTCTAAAACCTGATCTGTGAAGGGCATAGGAAAATGGTACTTCTCAGTGTAAGCATTCTCCTTCAGATAGTCATTGCAAACTCTCCAACTTGTCACTAGTCGCATCGGAACAAGCTCGTTCTTCTCATTAGGTACCTAATCATCCCACCCTTTGTAAGCACACACTGAACAGGAAAAACCCAACTACTGTCCACAATAGGGTAAGTGACTCCAACATCCAACCACTTGATGATCTCATTTTCATTAAATCTTGCATAGGTGGATTCAACCTTCTTTGGTGCTCAATACTCGGTTTATGATCCGGCATGAGTTGGATTTTATGGGAAACAATACTAGGAGTAATCCTAATAATATCCGCAATAGTCCAACCGATGGCTCGCTTGAACATCTTCAATACTGCTACTAAGCACTCTACTTGTTGCCCATTAAATTCTGGTGCAATTATCACCGGCAAAGTATCATCTCTACCGAAGAACACATACCATAGATGAGGTAGTAAAGCCTTAAGGTCTAATTTTTGGACCTCCTCAATAGATGGTTTCAAGGGTAGAGACTCTTGATTCTTTATATCCAACTCCAATTTCTTTGGTTTTGACCGATATTCATTTCGTTCAAGTGCAGCCACCAAAGAATCGTACTCTTCAATACCATCACTATCAAAATTCATGATGATTGCCGCTAGTGCATAAATGCCTAGTCGTTCTTCAATTTGTACTTCAGATACAATCTCAACCCTGTATGATATATCAGATACCGTTTGGAACTCACCACTCTCTTTCATGAACCTATAGTTATTGAAAGTGGCTTCTTAGTTGTTCAACCTAAATTTAATCTGCCTCTTTTCCATATCGACTAATGCATGCCTAGTGGCAAGAAATGGTTTTCCTAGAATAATGGGGACCTCAAAGTCAACCTTACAGTCAAGAATCACAAAGTCGGATGGAAAGATGAACGACCCCACTTTTACAAGTACATCATGGAGTATTCCTATGGGCCTCTTCACAGTTTGATCAACCATCAGTAACCGCATCGTAGTAGGCTTTGGGTCTCAAAAGCCTAACTTCTTACAAAGTGGCAGAGGCATGAGATTTATGATCGCACCAAGATCACATAGTGCCTTAGCAAACAATAACAAAGCAAACAATATTTGTGACATCAAATACCAATCAACTTATTTGTTCTAATTTATTTCTAGCATTTTACATCAACGCATTAATGTATCACACATTCATTAGCACAAAATCTCATATAATATCATATAATATCATATCTTTTATACTTTATTACTCACATGCTATGCTTTATTACTCACAATTAACAAAGAACTACATAGGGTGGGCTTGTAATATGAGAGGCCACAGGAATATCGTCTCACCTCAAGGTCATTTCTTCAAGTCGGTAAGCATTTTCATATTTTTTTATTTTTTATAATTTTTCTTGTAAATTGATTTGAATTTGGAACTAATAAGTGATTTTTCTCAACCTTAATTTTTTTTGTTCTATTTTGTGTTAGATGTGAAAAGTTGTAGGTTTTTTGTTACTTTCTTTTTGTGTGAACAGAATATGTTTTTAAAGATGTCCATGCAGCTAAAATCACTTCAATTGGTGTCCGTGTAAAGGACTCTGTTTGTGTTGTTACTCAGAAGAAAATCCCTGTATGTTTCTGTTGTTCGTCTTGTATTCCTAACATACTTAGAACCAAACTTTGAAGAACTTAGTAGGACAACAAAGTTTAAGAACATTTTCACAACTAGAAAATTAAAACTAGTAGCGAAACTAGAATAAAAAACAAATTAGAAAAAATATATGAAATATTTTTCTTAAAGAATAATTGTTGTTAATCTGTGTCTAAAGAATCTTACTGATTACAACAAACTTTGCAGAAACACGAAGTTACCAAGGTTTAATGAACCAGTGAAGAACTAAAGAACAGAAGAACAGAAATTAATTCACAAATCTAAAATTTGTAACACATACCAGAATCTGGAAAAATAGAAAGATGATCAAGCTCATTGAATGCACAGTGTCCCTTTAAGGAAATTATTCCCCTCTAGTATCTGAGGTTTGATTTGGAATATGTCTTCCTCGGATAGAATGATCTCAATCACCAGTGTATTGATACCATACACGCTGGTGTCAGCGAGAAACTCAACGGCAGTAAAGTACACTTAGAATACCAGATTTAGTAGTAGAAGAAGAAGTTCATAAATTATATTTTTATAATGAGAGGAAATCCCTCAATTTATAAAACAAAGGGTAGTGTGAAAATGTTCTTATTGTGCCTTACAGAAAGGTCACAAACCTTTTGAAAAATCAAAATCTTTTGGAAAGTTCACCTTTAATAAAAGTCACAACTTTTCATAAACGTCACAACTTGTCATAAAAGTCGCAACTTTTCATAAAATTCACAACTTTTCATAAAATTCATAACTTTTCATAAAAGTCGCAATCTTTCATAAAAGTCGCAACTCTTCACAAGTATGTGTACTTTACAAGCAAGAATTAATTGCATCTAGATAAGTAGATTTCCCCTTGGAATTTCCATAGTGAACATATGTCGGATATACTCGGTCAATCGGTAGATGCGATATCTCCGAACGGTCGAGCTTTGGTGTATACCTAGACAACTATATGTCACACAATTAACCCTTTACCGTTTATGGTTCTTAAGGTTGTCTTCGTTTCAGCCATGAACACCTACTGGTTTCTTCACGAGTGTATGGAGAGACGGACTTTTGACAATCATTTTCTTTGGAGCGGCTTACACTTCACACTCACATAGGTGATTTCTAATCGTGTTATCGCGTAGATACACTATTTGGTCAACTCTGCCAAATATATCAAATCATTAAAACCATTAAGCTTTATTAACTCATTAACAATCCTTAATGTTGTATCCTTGTCCCTGAGCATTGTCTTCATCATGAGCATGGATAAAGTTTGTTGACAATGCCGAACCGTCATTCACCACTTTGTTTTTCTCCTTAAATCTAGCTCTTGGGATCTACAGTATGCTAGATAGAGTTACCGCCATGATGACTTGTCCTAAGCGGTAAATCCATTCCCTTAGATGATCTTTCAACTTTTTCTCTAGTAAGGCCTTTTTTATAAGTGGATCTGACACATTATCCTTTGACTTTACATAGTCAATTCTGATAATTCCACTTGAGAGTAGTTTTCTAACGGTATCATGTCTATGTCATTTATGATGGAACTTTCTGTTATACGTCATGCTGCATGCCATACCTATTGCATCTTGACTGACCAAACCATGTTGGCAAATGGATTTAAGAATGATGGAAGTGGTAAATATGTTCACATTAAAATTAGAAGGTCATTGTTTGTTTGTACATTGGTGATATGTTGATCATCAATAGAGACACATGACATAAATGCTACTAAACGGATGCTAGAAATCAAGTTTGGAATGAAATATCTTGGAGTTGCTGATGCGATATTAGGTATAGAATCCTTAGAACTCTTTAATGTTTAGCATTTTCACGGTCTCACTGCATTGAAAAGGTACTTGACTAGTTCAAATATTTGGATTTTAATATTGTCAAAGTCTCCAATAAATGTAAGCTTTGCATTTCAAAAGATTGAAAGTGAAAGTGACTCACAATTGGATTGTGCTACAGTATTGGGAAGTATGATGTATATCAAGAAGTGTGCGCGATCAGATATAGCATTTGCTATTAATGAACTAAGTCGGTTCACAAGTGATCCCAATAGAACTCATTAGATGACAATAAAAAGTGTTTTGGAGTATTTTTGAAATACTTAAAACTATGTCTTGCATTATAACATTATCCAACAGTATTGAAAGGATATAAAGATGCAAATTGGATCAGCGGACAAATGAAGTAAAATATATGAGTGAATATGTATTTACTCTTGGTAGAAGAGAAGTCTCTTAGAAATATTTCAAAAGAGACATGTATCGCTAGCTCTAAAATGATCTCTGAGCTAGGTTCTCTAGATAAAGTCGGTGAATAAGTTGAAAGACTCCGAAATTTCTTGATAGATATGCTTTTTTGTCCCAAACCATTGGCATTATTATGCATACACTTTGATCAAATTTCTTATGTCATTGTTTGGGTGCTTGTTTTAGTTAATAATGTGACTTAACATGTTCACACAATTTCTTTTATTTGCCAGGAACCATAAAATCCTCGGGTTGTTCCATGTAAATTTCTTCCTCCAATTCTCCATTTAAGAGATTTGTTTTACATCCATTTGATGAATTTGGAGGCATATACCACAGCTAACACAATTAACATCCAAATGAATGTATTCTAGTTACTGGCGAGTATGTGTCGAAAAAGATCAAGACTTTATTTTTGTCTAAAACCGTTGATAATAAGTCTTGATTTATATTTGTAAAATGTTTCATTGACTTTCATTTTCCATTTGAGAATTCACTTTGAACCCAAAGGTTTATTTCTGGAGAAAGATCAACCAACTTCCAATAAGATTGCTCAAATTGAACAAATCTCATTATTGACACCATCTGTCCAAAAGGATGAGTCTACATAAGACACAAGAAATGTTACAAAATCACATTCGAAGTATATTTCCTTTGACATTTACTACGCCTCTGAATCTCTTTATTAAGTACATTCTCCTTTTGTTCTTTCCAAGGTCGTTTAGACCTTTAACTAGACTATACAAGTCTTATTTTATAGTCCACAGTCTTAGGTCCTATTTCAATCCTTTTAGGAATAGGAACTTCGACTTTGGCTAGACACCCCCACACTTTCAAATATTTCGTTGGATTTTCTTCCTTTCCATCTCTCATGTGGAATGTATTGTGTCCTGAACAAACAAAATTGCTTTCTTTTTCAAAAGACAACTTTTTATTGTTCTCTGTTGCAGTAAGGCTAGTTCCTCCACACAAGTTTTGTGGTAAACCCGAACTAATCCATCCATCATTTCTTGCAATGTTCGGTTTTTCTTTAGATTGACGTGAATATGGCAATAGTTTGATGGATAATTCCACTTTTCAAACACATTTCCGCAAAATGAGATTTATACTCTCCATCCCTATCACTTCTATCTTTTCACAATTGATTTTCAACTTTAATATTATATTGTCTATACGTTTCTATTGCTTCATCCTTCCCATTCAGTAAATAGATATAATTGTTTCTTATGCAACTGTTAATAAGATTAATGAGATACTTTTCCTCTCCATGAGATGGTGTTGACTTCATATCACAAATGTCACTGTAAATCAATTTTAAGGGATTAGAATTCCTTTCAACAGATTTATAAGAATGCTCCGTGTACTTAGATTCCACACAAACTTGACATTTTTATTTATTGCACTCACAGTTAGACAAAACATTTAAGTTGATCAGTTTTCCTTACAAGGTTTTGTAATTGACATGCCCCAAGTGTTCATGTCAAAACCATTGACTCAACCAAGTAAGAACAAATAAAAATATTGAGTTTGAAAAGCTCTTCACGAGGTAGCTTTTTCCTCAATAATATTTTGTTCCTATTTCTTACAATTTTGTGTGATACAAACATTGTTTAGAGTCATCACCTTGTCAAATGTCCTTTTAAGAAGGACCTTTCCGTAACTTTCCATTTGATTGTTATAGAACTACCCATGAACCAAGTTTCATCGGGTCCAAAAAAGGCAATATAGTAAAAATGTTTCTTTTACAAAAACATAACAAATGACTATTCACCAATATTCATGTCGACGCAAATACTTTTATTATAATAGACATATCTTTTCATGAAAAGATACAAAAGTTTAAGTGACACTTTTTCATAAAAGAATACAATATTTTGAACAAGTGTATATATAATTTGGTAGTTTCATAATAGTCACACTACATACTAGTAATAGAGATTTCAACAATCACAATACCAAATATACTCCAAGAATTTTGTGGGTCTAACATAATACAAAAGTATCATTTAATTTCATATATTTTGCTCCAAATTTAACTTAGAAACCAAGTCTAATCATAAGCAAAGAACCCCTGCATTTTAAATGTGATCTAAAAAATATTTTTCAAGTATTTGAAAATAGTTTTTCCACATACTTTCCTAAACTTTCAAAATGTCATTGACTATATGAAACCTCTTTTGGAACTATTATTATACAAAAGAATTATATTCCTTCAATTCTATTTGACAATGTTTACACAATGTCAAATTCATTCCATAGAGGCACAAAATCACAAACTCTAAGTCACTGGTATTTTTCCTCTATCACATTAAAGTTTATAGAAGATCAAAAGTACAACACTGACTTATTATGTGAAGTTTTAATATTCTTCGAATCAATTGCATAATAAAATTTATCTAGAGTAGAAAACCACAAAAGTTTTTTGTCTACAAAGACACACTAACATTTCACGTGGAGTACAAAACTACAAAATTCTTTTTTTTCTTTCTCCAAAAAGAATAACACATATTCTTAGGCCATCACATAGAAATATTTTTCTTTTCAAATAGTCTTCCAACTATAACATTTTAACCTACTCTTTATCAAACAAAAATATGCATATCTCATTCTACAAACTACTAAATTTTAAAGGCTACACTATTTGCCATAAAAAATCATTTAAAAAATATAAGATTTGCAGAACTTTTTACGCATAAACACATGATAAATATCAAAATTATTAACCTTTAGAAACTATATTCCTCCTTAGATACACAATGAGAAGGTTACCAGGTGTAATCTTTAATCGGAATGCCACCTTTTTTTTCCTGGTACACTCTCACTTCGACCTTGCTAAACAAAGCAAAAAATTATGGAGAAGTAATGTATTTATCTTCTATTTCCATGATAAGATTCTCTCAATAAGTAGAATACAAGAAATACTAACAATATAATAATTTCCTTAAGATTGTTGTTCATCTTGTAGTCATAAGATACTTAGAACAAAACTTTGAAGAACTTTGTAGGACAACAATGTTTAAGAAAATTTTCACAACTAGAAAATTCAAAACTAGTAGCGAAACTAGAATCAGAAAAATATTAGAATAAATATACGAAATATTTTTCTTAAAGAAGAATTTTTGTTAATCTATGTCTAATGAATCTTACTGATTCCAACAAACTTTGGAGAAACATGAAGTTACCAAAGTTTAATGAACCAGTGAAGAACAAAAGAATAGAAGAACATAAATTAATTCACAAATCTAAAATTTGTAGCACATACAAGAATATGGAAAACCAGAAAGAAGATCAAGCCCACTGAATACACACTGTCCCCTTAAGAAAATTATTCCCCTCTAGTATTTGAGGTTTGATTTGGAATATGTCCTCACATGATAGAATGATCTCAATCACCGGTGTATTCATACCCAAAACACTGGTGTCAGCGAGTCACTCAACGACACTAAAGTACACTTAGAATACTACATTTAGTAGTAGAATAATAAGTCCATAAATTCTATTTTTAAATGAGAGGAAATCCCTCAATTTATATAAAACAAAGGGTAGTTCGAAAAGTTTCTTATTGTGTCTTACTAGAAAGGTCACAAACCTTTGGAAAAGTCACAATCTTTCTGAAAGGTCGTCACCTTTCATAAAAGTCACAACATTTCATAAAAGTCATTACTTTTCATAAAAATTGTAACCTTTCATAAAAGTCGCAACTCTTCATTTTCCATCCAGACCTTTTAAAACCCAACATTTTCTATATTTGGTGCAATTTGTAGATATTTGTATTTTTTTTTGTTTGAGTGGGTTGTAAGTCTGTAAGGAAAAGTGAGAGGTTTAGGAAACCACTATAGTGTTGTAGAGTTCCTAATTTTGCGATCAGTGACAGGTTTTTAGTTTTCCAGTGAAATTATCTTGAATAAAGTAGATATATAAAGGAATCATAAAATGATAGAATTTTATATGTTTGATTTTGTTCTGTTGTTACTCAGAGGGAAGTCCCAATAAATTTAATTTTTGGTGCAATTTATAAATCATTAGTGGTTTTGTTCTGTTAAGAAACTTGAACCTCGGTGTACGGGAAAGTGAGAGATTCAGGGAACCTCTAGTTTTCTAGAGCTCGTAATGTGCAATCAAAAGACTTGTTCCAGTGAATTGGGATTGAGTAAAGACGAATAGATATGGAGGATTCATGAAACCAGCCCCATCTAATTTGATGTTTCAGCTTAGTTGATCAATAATATAATTATATTTTCCACCCGATATAGGATTACTCATATATCAAAAGTTGGGGGAATTGAGAGAAAAAGGACACAATTGTTTTGAATATATTGATCATATAGTTTTGTAGCTTTGTTCTGGTAGATACTATTTTTTTTGACTCGATGTTCCTAAAAGTAGACCCGTAGTATTGGAATTTTTGAGTTGCACAGAGTTTGAAGTTGTGTATTTTGACTGAGCAGAACAAGCTATTGTATAATACCAATGTATCCCATTTGTTCCCAATTACCAAGTATCTTGGACTATTGGCAACTGGCATGATAGGTTTGCACTCATTTATGGACGGGAAAAAACTATCAAGCTCTCATGAAGCATACTATCAAGCTGCCGGGAGATAAAAGAAGAGAACAATATACAATCTTGGATCTAAAGCAAAAACATACTACGGGAAAAATGTTTCTCTTAAGAATAGTTGATATATTGCCTTTCCTATTTTGCACAGGAAATATGTGACTTTGATTTTGCTATCTTCAAATTTTGAACCCTCTAAATATTAGTTTATATGAATGTTTGTTATTTTAGAGGTATTTAGTAATTGTTATTAAATTTATTTCAGCACTATATACTTAAACACATGAATAAAATGATTTTACAAGAAATATTTTAGCAACAAATTTAATGACGATTTGGTCGTTACTACAAAAAATGTTGGCGATGGATTAGCAATGTAACATTTAGGTGGAAATGTGGTGGCTCAATTAACAGAATATTTTGTGACGGATTAGTGACGGAATTTTTGTCGCGACTTTATTTTAAATGATGAAATTAATTAGGAAATTAGCAACGAGCTTTATAATTATAACGACGGACCAGTCCGTCACTAAGAAGTTGCGACGGAAATCATTCCTCTCTATTACATTGCTAAATTTGCGACGGAAATCATATTTTCATTGCTAAGAGATTACTAAGGATCCAAATAGAAAGAGCCAGCAATCCGTCGCAAATCCGTCGCAAATCCGGTTTAGTAACGGACTAACATAGATTAGCGGCGGATTTCGTCAGTCGCTAAATGCTGATCTTTTTGTAGTGTACATGCAAAGTGATAAGTTATCTCTAAATCCTTGGTCCGACATCTAGAGAATTTCACCCTGCACCTTGGTCCGATGACATGTTTATAATATACTAACCTTACCTTTACCTCATATTAGATATTATAATCGATGTATGTCTTAGTTATTACTTCGCACCAATCGACACTAGCCTATTAGATAGTATCACACTAAATCTATGTTGATAATTCTTTTTTTATTAACTACCTCCTTGGTCCAACAAGTAGTAACAAGGCGAGTTCTAATGTTGACCACCGTTAAAAAGACTTCTAAACGAAAGGATTATCCATGCATGCAAAAACAATATTCGAGAATAGCTTAATTACTAGGATTACTTTGTTAATTACCCACAGCTCCCACAACCCTAGTTGTGGATTCAGTTGCCCATGCTAGCAAGATCATATTTCATAATATTAAAGAAAGAAATCATGAACTTACTTTCGAATGAAGAATAACCCTGAAATCTTCACTTGAATTTGAACAAACACCAGTCAAACCAAATCCAGAAATTGATTAATTGCAAAAGTTTGCAAAAGTCAATCTCAAAAAAAAAGTAGAGCAAAAGTAATAGAGCTAACCCCAAAAATGAGGTTTAATGACCTATATATAGAAAGCTTAGTCCTAAATAAAAAGAAATTAAAATAACGAAGGTTTGTTCATGTGACGCAACTTCAATCTGCGAACCAGCTGATGGACCGTCGATCAATCGATGGTCCGCAGTCTCCTTCCATCCGTATGGACTTAGAATATTTTCTCTCTCTTCGGATGGTACCCTCTTTGAATCAAATGACGGACCAACAACATGGTCCGTCGATGCCCCTCAGTAACACTACACTTAGAATTTTTCCAAAATTGGATACTAGAACCTTTTCTAAACCAAACAACGGTTCACCAGTACGATCCGTCAATCAATCGGCGGACCATCATTTCCTCTCGTAGTTCCACACTTAGTCAAACTTCCTACAGTTTCCTCAAAGGTCCTGAGTTTCTCATTTACGACCACCACCTGCGGTCCGTCGATCGAATGACAGACAGCCGATGGCATTCTTAGGTCATTTTTTGCACTTTTTCAGTTGTTTTCTGCGCTTCCGTACTGAACACTTTCCTGCAAAATTAAATATAAAACTTGTTAAAATCACTACAAAAAGGTTTTAGGCACACACAACTCTTAAGTCAAATGCATTAGAAATGCCGTGAATTTACGGTATATTACTTTTAATGAGTTTAAAGATTTAGACTCTGTCGGTATGACTATTGGAAGATTCTTTACTAGCCCACGAAGATAAAATGAAAAGAGAAAAGAAGAGCCACTAGATCAACTTCTTAAAACGCAGTCATTCTTCAAAGGATTTGAAGGTGATAAAAGTTACAAAGGAAATGGAAAATGGCGAGGCTGTGGAGGTCATGGAGGTCGTGGAAGAGGAAGAAGTGACACCAACAAATTAAACGATGAAGATAAAAGTCATAAGTCATTGAGAGGTCATGGTCGTTGTCAACAAGGAAGAAAAGGACGTGGAACCTATCAAGGTACAAACAAATTGAGGTGTGACAAATAAAAAATTGTGTGTATGAGTGTCATAAAATTGAACATTACTCTTGGGAATGCCGTAGTAAGTTTGAAGAGACAGTTAATCTTGTTGACAACAACAAAGACGAAGATGACTCAACTTTGTCACTTGCACTCAAAGAAGAAGATAAAGATTATTACAGCTTATGTTATCTTGACAATGGATCAAGGATTCATATGTGTGGCCACAAAGATAAGTTTTTGGAGATAAAGAAGACGGTGAAAGAAAATATGTCTTTTGGAGATTCCTAAAAGATCTAAATTGAAGGGAAAGGTACGATTTTGATATCTTAGAACAATGTTGGCCATACATTTATTGACAATGTTAATTAAGTGCCAAAATTGAAAATTAATATTTTGAGTGTGGCTCAACATCTTTAAAAAGGATATGATATTCATATGAAAAATATGCATCTTTGTCTTAGAGATTGAAGCAACAACTTAAATGCTAAAGTTCATATTTTGTTCCCTTTGAATCTTAAAATCATCGATGTAAAGTTTTCGAAGGCTAATGTGCAAGATGACTCATTGTGTTGGCATATGATATTTGGGCACTTGAACTTTGAAGCACTCTAATAAATGGAAGACAAGAACATGGTTGATGGGATTCCGTCAATAAACCATCCAAATAAGTTGTGTGAAGCTTGTCTTCTTGGAAAACATGCAACGAGGAGTTTTCCAAAGGAGACTACATAAAAAACATTAAGCCACTCCAAATTGTACATACCAATATGTGTGGTCCAATGGATCCACTTTCTTTTGGTAAAAGAAAATACTTCTTGCTCTTTATTAATGATTTCAGTAGAAAGACATGGGTATACTTCTTGAACCAATAATCTGAAATTTTTGTTGCAATTAAAAATTTCAAAGTACTTGTAGAAAATAAAGAGGCTATGAAATAAAATCATTAAGGTCCAATAGAGGAGGCGAATTTACTTCAAATGAATATAATGACTTTTGTCAATCTCATGGAATTCGTCTCCCTCTAACGGTACCTTACTCGCCCCCAAAAAAATGGAGTTGCAGAAAGAAAGAATAGAGCAATTCTTAATATGCTTGATGTATGTTCATATCTAAACATCTACCAAAAGAATTTTGGCCTGAGGCTGTTTTTTGTGCAGTAGCAACAGGCCACCAACAAAAAATATACGAGAACAAATGACTCAAGAAGCATGGAGTGGAAGAAATACAAGTGTCAAGCACTTGAGAATCTTTGGGAGCATAAACTATCTTAATGTTCCACATCAAGGGAGACCTAAACATGACAATCGAAGTGTCAAATACGTGTTTATTTTCTATGACGAGAGTTCAAATGGCTACAAATTGTACAATACAAACAATAACAAGGTGGTGGTAAGTTGTGATGTTGAATTGATGAAAAAGCTCCATGGATTTGGGAGACTTTTGAAGAAAGCACATATGATTTTCTTGCATACTTTTGAGATGAAGAAGAATAGGAAACCATGGAACCTGCACAGAATGCAACCCCACATCCTTCACTAGCAAATGTTGCATCTCCGTCTACTCTAGAGAGTTCAAGTGAAAGACCACATAGAATCCAAGAAATCTATGATGTAGAAGAAATTACTAATTTTGATTTTTTTTTTGTTGTCTCAGACAAGCCATGGTGGAGGAGATCCCTTCAATAGAGAAGAACAACACTTGGGAGTTAACAACTCTTCCAAATAACCATCGAGCAATTGGAGTCAAATGGGTATACAGGATGAAGAAAAATTCCCATGGTGAGGTAGAGAGATACAAGGCATGACTTGTGGCTAAAGGATACAAAACAAGCATGTCATAGACTATGAGAAGTCAATTTTCATGTTGCCCGCATTGAGACAATCTATCTTTTGATATCTTTAGCGGCGCAAATGAAGTGGAAGATCTATCAACTAGATGTCAAATCAGAATTCTTGAATGGATATCTTGAAGAAGAAGTTTATGTTGAGAAACCACTGGGCTTTGTGGTTAAATATCATGAAGATATGTTGTTGAGGTTAAAGAAAGTCTTACATGGATTGAAGCAAGCTCCATGAGCTTGGAATAGTCGCATTGACAAATACTTTCAAGACAATGGATTTACTAGTTGTCTGTATGAATATGATTTTTACAGTAAAGTTAATGATAATGGAGATATTCTTCTTGTTTGTCTTTATGTTGATTATCTCATTCTAACGGGTAACAATCCATCTTTATTTGAATCTTTCAAGAAAGCAATGTCCCTTGAGTTTGAGATGCCAGACATAGGGCTCATGTCATGATACTTGGGACTAGAAGTGAAGCAAATAGAGGAAAGTATTTTCATATATCAATAAAGTTAAAAAAAACGAGATTTTGAAGAAGTTCAACATGTTTTATTGCAACATTGTGAACACCCCAATGGAAAGTTAATAAAATTGTCAAAGTTTGATGATTGAGAGAATGTGGACTCCACTATGTACAAAGTCTAATAGGAAGTCTACGGTACATGACACGATTGAGACCATATATTCTCTCTACATTTGGAGTAGTAAGTCGCTTCATGGAAGCTACCTCCACTCACTTCGTAGACACCATTTTTCATAATTTTCACTTGTGAGACGGGGGTAATGAAAGGACAACAAATTATTATTTTTCATGGCACTGATACCACGTTGATGGACAAAATGATAACCACACCCAGAATAATGTCCAAACTAAGTTGAAATAGAAAGAGAGTAACAACTCCACCAAATATTATCATGAGGTAAATATGATACCCGAATAAGTAATACAAAAATATTGATGAAGAACTTGGTAGTGCCAAAACACTACTAGTCAACACTCTTTTATTTTTACAACTCACAATTATATTACTTCAACTCTATTTTTCTCACAAACTAAGAAGTAGTTTGTGGATTACTTTCTCTACTCTCAACTGCTTCTCTATTTTTGATGTATCTTCAAATGTTCAATTACTACTCTATTTTAGAGTTTTGAACTTCTTGATTACATAATTAGTGACATAAATGTGGAAGCCAATTTCTACAAAATTTTGTTGTCAAACTCAACCAAAATTTACTACCAACTTTCACAAATGTGGCTTGGGAACTTTCACATTTGTCGCTTGCCAACTTTCACATTTGTGGAAAGTAAGGTCAACAAATGTGGCTGCCAAACTAGTTGCTGCCAAGAGTTTTTTCCCACACTTGACGCAATAGATCGAACCGATTGACGCATAAGATACAACAAGAAACTAAAGAAGAGAAGCAAAGCTTAAATCCTTAGTATAAGTTCTAGGGTTTCCACAACCATATAAATTGGGGAAGAAGAGGAGGTTGGGAACCAGAAAATCCTCAATTGTATCGATATGTTGTTGAATCTAATGCGTGAATCAGTTCGATCTATTGTTGAAATTGATGCATGAATCCTCAATATTGTTTTATTCCACACCTCCTCTATTTCCCCCATTTACATAGCTGTGGAAACTCTGGAACTCATATTGATGGATTCTAGCTTCGCTCCTATTTTTCAATTGCTTGATGAATCTGATGTATAAATCAGTTTTATCTATTGTTTTGAGGATGGTCGGAATCTCATTTGGCAGAGTCTACAATGGAGAATCAATTACAAGTGGCCTTGTCCAGTCCTACGACATCGTTCTTGAGCTTGTTTGACTCGCAGAAGGAAATCCTCTGTAGCCAGATTTAACAACTCCAAAATATGGTTGTACAACCATGTAACTTCACTAGAATTAATCCCCTCTCTCAAGAGATGGTTCATTTTCTTAATTATTGTCTTTTCCGAAGTTTCTTTTGTTAGAGTACTTGTTATTTCTCTGAAAATTCTTAAGTTGCATCTTGTAATATGTTTGTAGAGATTGTTTTAGGAAATGTAGGAACTAGCATCGGTTAAGTTGACAGTTCATTAAGTTTTATGGCTAACTAGATTCACAAGTTGTTATACCCATTTTAACTCAAAGTCCAAATAGTGTATAACATATTGGTGATTTCAAGTATATTAACTGACTCAAAAAGTCACCACCTAAATAATTGTGGTGAATTTGGGAACCTAAAACAAGTAAGTTTTTGTATAAAGTTAACTTCATTTTAAGGTCTAGTATAATGGGATTATAGGTAAGGGTTTGAGTTATCCTAAAGGGAAGGTGTAAGGCAACATTAGAGATCATTTAAAAAATAATTAACCGTCCAAACTTAGGTTAATCAATTATAAAAGAAGATATGAGTGAAAAAAATTAACTAATTGAGTAGCCATGTTGGAAAATAATTTTTTTGAAAGCTCTGTTTTGCAATGTATTATAATGAAAAAGACTTAAGAAAGAGTAAGTTTTTTAGATCAATTTAGACCAATTTGTGGCTAAAATGAAAAGGTAAAAAAATAGACAATTACTCGTTCATTGACAAAGCGCTTGGTTTAGAGTAACATTTTAGAAAAATAGGACTACAGAACATTTTTTCTTTTTTTTCTAAATACACTAGCAAGTTTGAACAAAACCTAATAAACTAGTTAGTTAAAAGTGGTTCAAAAAGAAGTTTTTCAAAATAAAAGGGTGTGCCAAATAAAGTTTATAAAAGGTAAAGCGACTAATAAAGATTTGATTCTAACTAAAGGTATCCAAACCTAAACATCTATATTATGTTAGTTATTTTGAAACAAAAAATTAACACATATCCAGAAAACATAAGGAAGTTAAAACAAATAAATGCTAAATAGTAATAAGTAAAAATTACCCCAAATGAATTTTGCTTGCTATTTGGATAGTCTAGGATGTGGACTTCATCGGGTATGATGGTGTCGAGTCCATGAGACTCTAATTTTGCGAGTGTTCTTAAATGAGACTCCATTTTTGCTCTGAAAGTGTTCAAGCAAATAATGAGAGGATTAACAGATTAGTAGGAGTCAACTTTAATCAAATATCGAATAAACCAAACATGATACCAATGAAATTCAAACAATAAAGATACTATTTGAAATGAAAAATAATTCCCAACTTCAACAGGTTTAAAGTACATCATAACTATCTTTCAAACCATAATCATTTGACATGATTTTTTTATATGGATTATACAAAATATTCAGAATTAAAAGGAACTAAAAATAAACTCATTTAACTCTACTTACAGAATAGAAGAGATGCTTCAAAATGCAATACAAAAAAGCTTAAACTAATGTTTATATGTTAATGTAGATACATTGTAGATTGAAGGCATGAGGTAATTTTAAATCAAAACTATGTTTCAAAATGATAAGTTACTCAAAAAACGAAATCATTCCTTAAGTATGTGACGACTAAAGTTAATGGAATATGACTTCAGATTTGTATGAGTCTCGAGAAAATACAAATTTTAAGCATCAGTTTTATATAATAACTAAGCAGAGCGTGAGTCATTCACTATACATGACCCTCTCAAAAATAGACTGAAACAGAGAAACATAGAAGGCAAATATCACCTGTTGTGGGGAAGCGAACAGGGTGCTTCGATCACAAGTCTACACTCGAACAAAGATGAGTTTGAACACACTAAAAACTAGAATCCTGACGGGGGTCGAAAGAGAGTAAAAAGATGAAATCTTTTAAAGAAAATATTAATTCTCCAGAGAGTATGACCTGCTGGAAAAATTTTTCTCCTCTCAGATAGGGTTCGAATTCGAGTATTTATAGGCAATTTAGAGATAGGGTTGGGTTTTGGGCGGGATATTAAACTTTCAGATTTTTTAACTTGGTCAACATAACCGATCAAACATGAATGATGTGAGTAGTTGAACATAGAAGCATTCACGTGATTGATATGGACATGTCATGAAAATGGAATGGACTGTCTGTCCACAGTTGGTGAAAGCTTGTTGCCTTCTTGAAAACGGCAAAATGGGAGAGACAGGGGATTCCTGCCCTTGCTTCTGAATATGATGGAAGTTGGGATGAAAATTAAGTCATGTTTGGGCTTAGATTTGGGCTGCTGCATTTTAGAAGGCTTAGGCTAGACTTGGCAGCCAATTGGCTGAAATATTTTATTTTGTTCCTTCTTTAAATTTATTCTTTTGAGATTCTAACATAATATATAAGAAGTATGTAAAAAATAAAATTCTAATATTGTTATGAAACTATAGAATAAGAAGAAGAAAGTAGTGAGAACAGAAGACTTATTATTTCTTTTGAGGGATGATTTTACAATGAAGAGGATCTCTCTATTTATAGGAGAAATTTAACTTGGTATCCAAGTAGGACTCTTAACCATATCCTAAAAGGACTCCACATGATAGACATTCACTATAATATAAATACTTTATAACACCCCCTGAATGTCTAAATAATGATGTGACGCGTCTAAAACCTTACTAAAAAAACTTTTAAGAAATGAAAAATTCCAGGGAAGGAAAAGAGTACACATATCAATTAATACGCATCTAGGCTGCGCCATTAAAAACTTTTTAACAAGGAAAACCCAGTGGGACAAAACCTCGTAAAGGAAAAATAGTACAGCGCATATTAGCTCCCCCTAATGAGAACATCATTCTCGAGACTTGAATTTTTGCATTCTAAGCTTGTGAACCATCTTCTTGAAAGTTGCAGTTGATAGAAACTTAGTGAATAGGTCAGCCACATTGTCACTTGAACGAATCTGTTGAACATTCATATCACCATTCTTTTGGAGTTCATGTGTATAGAAAAGCTTTGGTGAAATGTGCGTTGTTCTATCTTCTTTTATGAATCCTCCCTTATGTTGTGATATGCATGCTGCATTATCTTCATATAAAGTAGTGGGTACTTTATCACATTTCAAACCACATTTCTCTCGAATGAGATGTATCATAGACCTTAACCACACACATTCTCTACTTACTTCATGAATAGCTATTGTCTCAGCATGATTAGATGAAGTGGCTACAATGGACTGCTTTGTAGATCTCCAAGATATGGAAGTCCCCCTACATATAAATACATAACCTATTTGGTATCGAGCTTTGCGTGGATTAGATAAATATCCTGCATCAGTATAACCAACAAGATTGGGGTTGCAATTATTAGAATTAAATAAGCCCATATCAGTTGTCCCTTTAAGATATCGCAAAATGTATATGATCCCATTCCAATGTCTCCTAGTAGGAGCAAAACTATACCTTGCTAACAAATTAAGAACAAAATCTATATCAAGACTTGTAGTATTAGCAAGATACATTAGTGCACCAATTACACTAAGATATGGAACTTCAGAAGTAAGAATTTCCTCATCCTTTTCTTGAGGTCAGAATGGAGCCTTATTCACATCAAGTGAACGAACAACCATCGGAGTACTTAAGGTATGCGCTTCATCCATAGAAAATATTTTCAACACTTTTTCTGTGTAGGCAGATTGATGAACAAAAATACCATTTCTCAAATGCTCAATTTTCAAACCAAGACATAATTTTGTCCTTCCAAGATCTTTCATCTCAAGTTCGTTCTTTAAATAATCAATTGCCTTTTTAAGCTCTATTGGAGTTCCAATAAGATTTATGTCATCAACATTCATAGCAAGTACAACAAATTCCGATATTGTTTTCTTTATAAAGATACATGGACAAATTACATCATTTGTATAATTTTGCTAAATTAAATACTCACTAAGATAGTTATACCACATGCGTCCATATTGCTTCAAACCATATAATGATCTTTGCAATTTAATTGATTATATTTCTCGAGATTTTGAATTAAATTATTTAGGAATTGCAAATCCTCCAGGAATTTTCATGTATATCTCATTATCAAGTGATCCATAAAGGTAGGCTGTAACCACATCTATCAAATGTATTTCAAGTTGCTCATGGACTGTGAAACTAATGAGATAACACAATGTTATTGCATCCATAACATATAATATGTCTCTTCATAATCGACACCAGATCTTTGTGAAAATCCTTGTGCTACAAAGCGTGTTTTGTACCTTTGTATTTCATTTTTCTCATTTCTATTTCGCACAAAAATCCATTTGCAACCAACATATTTAATACCATTAGGTGTTTGAACTATAGGTCCAAAAACTTCACGCTTGACAAGTGAATTCAACTCTGATTGAATTGCTTCTTGTCATTTTGGCCAATCATTTCTTTGTCGACATTGTATAACAGATTGATGTTCAAGATCCTCATTATCTTGCATGATATTTGTTGCACATTATATGCAATGACATAATCAACCACTATTTCTGATCAATTCATATTAGTTTCAACATCTCTTAAATTTATGGATAGTATATTATTTCCTTGAGTTTCAAGTTCATTGACTCTTTCATGAATATCAGAATTATTCAAATTTTTAACTTCCATATGAGATTCATTCATAGTGTCATCTTGGAATTTAATCTTTTTTTTCTAGGATTTTGATCCTTAGAACCCAATAGTCTACCACGATTTAGGCGTGCTTTTGACTCATTAACTATTACACTAGTGGATTTTCTTGTAGGGACATCAATTCTAATTGGGACATTCTCTGCATGAATATGTGATTTAGTAATACTTTTTGAATCACTAAATGTGTCTGGCATTTGATTTGCAATTTTCTGCAGATGAATAATCTTTTGTACTTCTTGGTCACAAATAGATGAATATGGATCAAGATGAGACAATGATAAATTTTCCACATAATTTCTCTTCTTCTTTTTTTCACTATGCTCTCCCCCAAATTTTGGGAAAACTATTTCATCAAACTGAAAATCTGCAAATCGAGCAGTAAACATGTCTCCAGTCAATGGTCAAACATAGCGAATAATGAAGGGTGACTCAAACCCAACATATATTCCTAACCTTCTTTGAGGGACCATCTTAGTACGGTTTGGTGGTGCCTTAGGCACATGTACAACACATCCAAAAATTCTTAGATGGAATATATAAGGTTCTTGACCCGTAACCAATTGAAATGAATAAACCTTATGATAATTTATTGGTCTGAGACGAATAAGTGTTGCAGGATTCAGAATTGCATGTCCTCATATAGATGTGGGCAACCTAGTTTTCGTAAGCAATGGTCTTGTAATTAATTGAAGAATTTTAATTAATGACTCAGCGAGACCATTCTGAGTATGAACATGAGCTTGGAGTGTTCAACTCTTATCCCTATTGCTAAACAATAATCATTAAATGATTGGGATGAAAACTCTGCAGCATTATCAAAATGAATGGACTTAATCTGATTATCAGGAAAGTGTGCCGTTAAGCTTATTATTTGTGCCAATAATTTTGCAAATTCCAAGTTACGAGATGACAATAGGCACACATGAGACCGTCTAGAAGAAGAATCTATTATAACCATAAAGTATCGAAATGACCCACTAGGTGGGTGAATAGATCTACAAATATCCCCATGTATACGTTCCAAGAACGCATGGGACTCAATCTCAACTTTCTTTGGTGATGTCTCACAATTAAATTTCCTTGATAACAAGCAGTACAAGAAAATTAACCATTTAAAAGAATTTATAGGTCTTTTAATGGATGCCCATTCGATTTTTCTATAATTCGTCTCAACATTATAGACACAGGATGCCTAGACGATCTTGCAAAAGTACAAATGTATTGGAATCAGTAAACTTCTTATTTACTATAAAATGTTCCTCAATTGGACTAATTTTTGTCCAATACAAGCCAAAAGATAAAGAAGGGAACTTTTTTTTAACAAATGTCTGCCAAGACACATTCTTGGTGATACCAAGATATTCAAGATTTATTTCATCCATTGATTCGATATGATAACCATTTTCACGGATATCTTTAAAACTCAACAAGTTTCTCTTAGATTTTGGAGAAAAAATAACATTATTAATGATGAGTTTAGTTCCCTTGGGAAAAATTACAATGACTCTTCAAAATCACTCAATTATATTAGTACTCTAAAAAATTGTAGTAACATTTATTTTGCCCATACTTAAATGAGAAAAATATTTCTTATTTGTGAATATCGTATATGTTGTACCAGAATCAATCAAGCAAAGGACTTCATATTTCGATAATATATTTTTCTAATTATCTGTATCTTCACATAAAATGACATACACAAAATAAATATATATTAAATAATAGTGTTGTCAAAAAGGTATAATATATTCAATATAATATACTAATAATTAAATATTAGAAGTTGAACCTTAATTTATTGCTTCCTCTAAGTCAATAACGAGTTGTTAGGAAAAAATAAATTAAAAATCATTATTTATTCCTAGTTAATAACAGACTGCGTGTTTTTAACATTAGATTAAGTTAAAGACCTAATATAATACAAACACATGATAAATCCTAGTTATTAACAGACTGCATGTTTTTAACATTAGATCCAGTTAAACACCTAATATAATACAAACACATGATAAATCCTAGTTAACAGACTGCGTGTTTTAAAATTAGATCAAGTTAAAGTCCTAATGTAATACAAACACATGATAAAGTTTAGTATTTGACTAACACTATCATATTTGAATCATATAAATAAATCAACGAAAAATATATATTATCTAATTAAGATGGAAAAAATTAATGAACTACATGAGTATGACAAAAATAATTTAAAATACTAATACTCACGTAAACAACTATCTTTTACATGAAATTTATTAATAGCTACGACCATAAAAAATTCACTCTTCTAAGTTCACAAAACAATCACCAATTAAGTGAACTATCTTTCCTTCAGGACGTGCGAAGAAATCTGCTATATCAAAGTGCGTGATGTCAACTTGATTTTAAGAGACAAAATTGGCATCAGGATTTTTCTTTTTTCTTCTTTAGCGATTTTCGATAAATCTCAACCAAGTGTTTGAGAATATGACAATCACATGCATAATGACCTCTTCCACCACATCGAAAAAAACCTTCCCTAGTTGCTTCATGTTTCTAATCCTTTATTTTTTCCTTTTGATTGTGATTTTATTTGATGAATGATTAACACCAGGAAAACAAATTACGTTCTTGACCGTAATCACGACAACGTCCACGTCCACGACCACGACCACGACCACGATTAGGGTTGTGGCCTTTTCCACGCTTAGCTTGGTGGGTCTACGCCTCATTCACTTCAGGGGTTCAAATCTAGTTGGCCGGTTCTCATGATTTTTCATTAATAAATCATTATTTTGCTCAGCCACAAGAAGATGAGAAATTAGTTAAGAATACTTTTTGAAACCTTTTTATCGATATTGTTGCTGCAAGAGCACATTCGATGCATGAAAAGTGAAGATCGGTTTTCCCTCATATCAATCTCACTAACTGTTTCTCCACATAATTTCAACTGAGAAGTGATTCCGAACATGACAGAATTATACTCATGTATAGACTTTAAGTCTTGTAGCCTTAGATGCATCTAATCATATCGTGCCTTTGGATCTACGACCTTCTTTAAGTGGTCATATATTCTTTTAGTCTTTTCCACAAAACAAGTGGATCCTTAACTTTTAGATATTCGATTTTCAGAATCTCTTAGAGATGATGATGTAAGAATGTCATTGCATGTGCACAGTTTTGCTTTGATGCCTTATTTTCTTCTTTTATAGTGTCTCCAAGACCCGTTGCATCAAGGTAGATTTCAGCATCCAACACCCATGAAAGGTATTTCGTGCCTGAACTATAAAGGGCAATGAACTCTAGTTTTGTAAGATTGACCATTAAAATCAAAAACAAAAGAATAATTAAAACCTTTATTAATTCATCAAACCTAACCTTCACTTTAAGAAAGTAGAGTCTCGTGCTGATAACGTGTTATGAAATTATTGAATAAGAAGAAGAAAGTAGAGAGAAGAGAAGACGTATTATTTCTGTTGAGGGGTGATTTTACAATGAAGAGGACCTCTCTATAAATAGGAGAAATTTAACTTGGTCTCGAAGTAGGAATCTTAACCATATCCTAAAAGAACTCACATGATAGATTCACTATCATACAGATATTTATAACAAATATTATATTTTTGTTAATGATTTAGAAAAATACTACTAACATATAACTAAATAGATAAGTAAGAAACATAAGATAAAATGACGACAATCAATCTTTGAGAAAATAAGATATAAAGTGGTACTAGTAATTTCGATAATAAAAAAATAATTTAGACGATAAATAATCGTAGAAGTAAAATAGTTGTGAAAAAATATAATTTTATATATTACTAATTTAGAAGATTGAAAATAATGAATTAGAAGAAAGGAGGTCAAAATTGGGTGTTAATAGTTTGTCCCTCTCTGACCCGAGACGATGTAAAAGTTTTTGGGCAAAGAAGTTGACGTAGAAGCAAAGTTTGTACCGACCAACAAATACATATTTAGAAGAGTATGAGAATATTATGAGCATTGGATAACTTATGCGGTAGAGGATTTTGAGACCAAGGTAGCCCGCAAGCTTACAAAAGTTGTACTAGTGTTGAATTACGTTGTCACATGTATTGTTATGGAGGAGAGTATTTGAGAGTGGAGTCAAGCAGAGTTCGAGGAAGACAATTGATCTTTGTTGGAAAGCTAAACTTTCTCAACAAATTGCCTCTGTTGCTTAGATAAAGTTCCATGTTGCATTGTGTCTCTTGTTGCTGCATGTGGATTGTACTGCCAAATCATGATAAAATTGTTAGAAAATAATATAAATCTAGAAATATGAATAAATATCTTATGACAAATATAATAAATAAAATGTGCCCTTTGTAAATAAAATCTCTAGATACAATTAGTCGGACATATTGCATTTTGGTTAAACTTAAATAACTGCTTTAAAGTATGTGTCTGCAAGTCTCATTAGTGAAAGAGATATAGATATGTAATTTGATTTTTCAAGAAATTTAAAATGCTTGCTCCACATAATAAAAAATAATTAAGACATTGCATAATTTCTCCTTAGAGTCTAATAAGCTTTTCAAGAAATTTAAAAAGATAACATGCATTGCTCATATGTATAAAATAAATTATTAATACATCACGAGATGTCTCATTAGAGACAAATAAGCTTTTCAAGGAATTCAAAATATAGCATGCATTGCATATGTATATTTTAAAAATAACTAAATAATTAAAGCATTGGAAGATGTCTCATTAGAGACAACTGAGATTAAAATGTCTTATTGGAGGGCAGACTAACCCAACATGTCCTATGGGGTAGAAGAACCCGATACCCTATATTTTAGGGTAAAGGAACCCAAAGCATCCTATTTGGGGTGGAAGGACCCAATGTATGCTATGAGAGGGGGGAAAACCTGATGTCTCATTTTAGGTTTGATGAACCCATATCCTATAAGGTGGTGGAAGAACCCAACATATCCTATTAGAGGGTTGAAGAACCTGATGTATCCTATTAGAGAGAGTACGTCCTATTAGAGGGTTGAAGTACCCAATATATCCTATTAGAGGGTGGAAGAACACAATATATCCTATTTGAGTGTAGAGGAACCCTATATGTATGCTATTTGAGGGTGGAAGAACCCAATATATCTTAAACGAACGCGTTCCATGTTATAGAAACGCCAACGAGGGAATAATTGGGGACAAAAATATTTTTTCATAGTATTAGGATTTTCCCAACCTTGTCTAGATTTGAATGAAATCAGAGTCATCAAGGTGAAGGGAAATCTAGTAGAAATCGTGTCACGATCCGAGAGCACCACTAAGTCGTGACGCTGCGTACTTGACCTCTCGGAGTTCTTATACAAGACTTTTAGCTTCATTACATTACATCGCATAAAAATGGAGGGAAATAAAAACTTTTCTTTAGACATAGCACAAAAATCATTTCATAACAGCGGGATTCTTTCTAACATGTGTCTCAAAACCATCTAAGAATACATGAGTAATAATGTCTTGGGACGCAACCCTCAAAAATCTAAAACATAATAAAGACATAAAGGGAAACATAGGGGTTTGTCCTCGAATGGTATGAGGACTCACTAATCTTCAATATTCTACACATAGGAACCTAGCCTTCAAGCACTCAATCTCCCAAAAGCCTCTACATTTTGTTAGAAATGTAGGCAATATGTGTTAGTACAAAAGTACTAAGTAAGAAAGATAACATATAAAACATAAGATATCTCAAAGGGTTAGTCAATATAAGACATAATCATTAGTGACAATAACATAATCATATCATGAATATCATATCATTAATCAACATAATACTTTCACAAGATCATACTTAAGCTTAAGTCTTTCCTAGTAAAGTGAACTATTTCCCAAACCACCTTTAAGTATACTTGGGCAAGGCCAAGGTAGCATCTCATTCTACTACCTAAGCTAAGAATTTCTCTTTGGTCATTCTAGATCATTATCCACTCTCATAATTAAGACATAAGTTGTTCTTGACATACAAACACTATACCCCTAAGTCACTTCATGGCAAACTTGTGCCATGCATATGGGGTATCCCATAGTACCACACACACTAAGCATATATTGAAGTCACTTTGTTCATATTAAACATCTTTAGGTGTCATCTTAGACCTACTTCATATTGTCAAGGAACTACCAACCTAAGTCAATCATATCATGGAAGGAAACTAAAGCAACTATCCAAGCTAGTCATACATCACATAAGAGGTTATTTAATAAGTAGCTTCAAGTCATACTTGTGCCATGTATGAATGGCATCCCATACTACCATTCATACGATGTTTTCCTTTAAGCTAACCTAAACCATGCTAACTTATCTTACATTCTAGTCTATTAAGCTAAGCATACTAACATAAATGACCTACTACCATGGAAACATCATAACAGACAATCCAAGCTAACAAAGAAAGGATATAAGAGTACCAACCTAGCCACCATTCAACCATTCATGTAGATGTAAGATGTCTATCGGGGAGCATAAGTTCTTAACCTTAAGATATTCTTAGGAGAGTGTAACTGTCATGCCCTGAGATACCCCCGAGACGCGGACACGGTACCTAGGACCACAAGTGATCATAAGCTAACCATGCTGGCATTATCATGAGCATACTAAAGATAATAAACTGATGCGAAAGATAAATAATAATTAAAATGAAAAGATGGGAAATACCCATATACTATAATGAGATATTTTAAAACTGATGAGTTTAATACAAAGAAATTATTAACTCAAAACTAAGATTAAACTAACTATGTCTAAAAATAGCCCCTACTTGACTAGAAATTCTAGGAAGACCCCAACTAAGTCTAGAAAAACTTAAACTAAAGCACTAAAATACTGAAAGTAAACTCATGACTATTGTCCTCAGAGAATGAGTACTCACCACTGATTTTGCTGAACTAGAGATCGGGAATTGATCTAAGCGCGATCTGGATGCTGAGAACTGAACCCACATCACGAGAAGATGTAGCACATGTATGCGTCAGTACTTGATAGCTAATGAGCATGTAGGACCGAGTACAACTAAAATAAAACATAACTGAACAAGCACAAAAACAAGTATAATATTCTGAACACGATATGCTGAATTCTGATCTAACTTAATGCAATGACCAAATTTATAACATGTTGAAACTGAATACTAATTGAACTGTAAATATGGTCAATCCAATAGAGTCTTACTGAACAGTGGGAGCCACTAATAACCGATAATAAACCACATGATCTAAATGTGGAGTCTTATGAATACGCCCCATTGAGAGGACCCAATATACCCTGCCAGAGGTATAAAGGTATGCAGGCGTGATCACTAAACTGATGCCCACAGAGGGGACTTACAACCTACTTGGTTAGTAGTTCTGGGACTATTTGGGTACGCTGAACCCTAGTCCAACTCGGTGTTATGCTAATCCCAATGAATTAAGTGATTAACACATTATGAATGAATTTCTGTAAATACTGGATAGCTCAAAACCGAACATGAAAATTGAGAATGCAATAATTAATTTAATAATAATGTATTAATAAGTGAACTGAAATATCTGACCTATCATGTGTAATTCATGAACTAAAGAAATACATAGCTAGGGTTTTGAAATTCATGCAATAAAATGATTAATAACATGGTAATGTGATTTGGAATATATAACTAACTAATTCATGGTAATCTACTAAAGTTCTAGAAACTCTAAGTCTAATAATGATATGGGATTCAAGAAACTCACTGAAAATTAGGGATCTAATGGGTGAAAGGAACTCACTAGTGAAATCCCACATACTGGTGATGAAATCCACGGAGAAATCTTTAGATTTCGGGGTTGGAACGGATGGAACCTTGATGCGTTCTTGAACTAGGGTTCTTGACATTTTTCTCTTCTCTTTCTTCTAATTTTCTATGTTTTGATTAATGATTTTGACTTAGGTAAGTTTTAGTTATGTTTCTAGGATTAAACTGACTAAAATCTCATGATTAGGGTTCAAACGATGTATCTTATAGGTTAAATGAACTAGGAAAAGACCAAAAGACCCCTAAAATAATTGTTGTCGGAGAAGTTGATGAACTGGACTGACGGTCCGTTGTTCAATCGACGGTCCATCGTTTGGGTCTGTCATCTGAGTCTACTCGACAAGCCTTCACTAAAATTGGCATAACTTTTTACTCGAAGGTCGGATTTTAGCAAACTCAGTGGCCCTCAAAAGATAATTCAATTATCTATCCTATCATAGGTAATAGGTCACTAATTCAGTATTTGCTGAAATTCATGACCATTTGAAGTTGGACCAACACCAATTTCCCCTAACTAACTGCTAACCTTCACCTACGGACCATAGATCGAATGACATTTCGTGTTGGTTGTCCGTAGTTCATGTCAAAGGCTAGGTAATAGGAGTCTTGATCCACAGACATAGACCACAAACCGTAGTCTGACTTACGGCCCTTTGGTCTATTCGTGGGTCGAGACTTAGTCGATTTTCTGAGCTTAGTTTTGGGAGGGCTACAGTGGTGAACCACGAACCCACAATACTGGCCGTAGATCATAATACATTCTAAAGATGGTGACCGCCGATTGCACATACAATTTTTTCTGAAAAGCTGATTTTTGGTTTGTTTTGTATACGGGGTGTTACAGTAACATCTCAATCCTAAGCTACCATGAAGTGGTCTTGTTCTAATCAAATCAAGCTCCCATCAAGGAATTATAGTTATGCTACTCCAAGTTGACCATAGTAGAGTATCGATCCTCCATCCTAGGCTACCTTACCTACTACTAATACAAGCTACCATGACAAGCATTCTACGAATGCAAGATCAAGCTAAACTTAGGAGAGACTACTTCCTCAATCCCAAGCTATCATGAGAGAGACCATCCCAAGCTACCATGAAATCCACAATCCCAAGCTACATAATTCACTATCCATGAGGGAATCCATAGGTTCAACCCCAAGCTATTCAATTCTAACAAGCCTGATTGATTTAGGTGATAATAATCTTTCACATTCTACATACATGCAAGCTACTAATCATATTGGACTCATTCTACACGCCCTAGTTATCAGCATTATGACTTCAAGCCCTACACTCAAACCTTACTTCATTATCATCATACTAGTTTAGATGATTTTCAATGTAATTCCTTGAAGAACCCCTGATCTCCCTAATCTCTCAATTTTGCCTGTAAAGTGACTTTTGGGACCTTGATTTGATGGTAATGGAATTATTAGATTGTGATATATTGTCGAATGCTATTACTATCTTTACCTCATTATTATGAATAGTTGAGGATTGATCTATGTTGATCATGGCTTGAAAAAATTGATTTGTTGACCTAACTTCTTGTCTATAGTATTGGAATTGATGTTGTATGGTTTGGTCCACTTATGGTGACGGTGTTTACTTATTGTCTATCTATATATGTTATGATTATGGCCTAGAGGGAAACAGATGTAAAGTGAATTGTTATTATGATGATCATGAGTAAAAAGGTTATATATGTAGGTCCTTAATGTTAGTATCATGATTAAATTTTATGGATAATGTGATTAAGGATGTTAGGGTAAGGTACGATCTTCATGCTTGATTTTGATGAGTACAATTGTAGAATGACCCCTACCTATGTATAACCCTATATGAATGTGTGATACTTTACATGTTAGGAGTTGTATATTCAAATGTTTAATGTGCTCTTATCTCCTATGATCAAATGTGGGTGTTTTGTCCATAGTCCCTAAGTGCTATACAAGTAAGTTGTTAATAACTTGGGGATATTGTATATGTGTTGTGACCCTTTGAGGGGTAATATCCACAATCCCAATGTCGTTGCTATTATGTCATTATGAGTCCACTATGTACACACACACAACATGCATAATTAGGAGTATGATATCTCTATGGTGTTAATTGAAAGGATAATTCTTATATGCACCTTTACATGTTATCATGCATGAAAAGTATATGACTAATGAAGTACGAAAATGTGTTGTCTAAAGGTATGTGAAAGGTTTTACACATATGTATACACACACATGAATGTATGAATGCCAATGTTAATGATAATCTAGTGAATGAGAATCTCTTGAAAGGTTTCCTCAATTGTACAGTAGACTAGACTATGTTATGAATGCTATGATTTTGTGAAATAAAATTTCTCACATAATGATGGCTTTGATGAAAGGATGTACTCATCATATAATCTATGAGCTATGTATATAAGGGGTTAATCCCCTAAGGCCTATCTTATGAACTTATGTTTAAGAAAGATTAAAGGCTCTTGAGAAAGAGAATTTAGCTTAGGACCGAGTGAACTTGACAATGAGAGGTGTTCCTTCAAAGAGGAAGGGAGGTTCACCCATGAGGTTGAAACTACAATAAGAATTAGAATAAAGAGGGTTTTTAGTAACAACCTCCTAGTTACTTAACTGTGTGCCCCCGTAGGAACTTTAGAAAGTGGATCCACCAATATGCTCTATGATGTTTATGTCCTACCTTTGCATGTAGGATGTCCTCTTTTGTGTGTGAGGAGTTGAGACCGGATTCCATGTTTAGCTCACATGGTCTAGTATCGGTTATGGAGAAGTTTACCGAATGTAAAATGAACAAATGGAAGTAAGAAGATAAACACTAACTAGGAATACCTAAGGGATGTTACTTAGTGTAGGTAAGAGAATGGGACTTTGCCTATACATTGCACGAGTAGATATTAAAGGTAATTCTATGATAGGTTCCTTATATATATATATATATATATCTTATGCATGGTATTATCGTGTTAGCATACATGTTATAACTAATATGCATGATGATAGTCTCATTTGATATACATGATGATGGTCTCACTTAGAATGCATGTTGTTAGATATACTATTTATGATGATGTATGATGTAAAGGGCAATGCTTGTGATCTCCTGGGTAGTTTACTTGGTATGTGTGAGGTTATGAGGCTTCACATATACATTGAACTAGTAGACTTAGATTGGGGTTGTGAGTAAATTCTTATGAGGTATTGATGAAATGAACTCTAAATATGCAATGCTTACTATGGTGTCATTATGGCGAGCTTTATGGTATGGATTTGTATGTTTTCTTGAGATGTGCATAAAGAATTAATGGTTTATGACTAGGATGTAATCATTGAATGAGTTCTTTTATGAGGTCTATGAAGTATGTGGGTCTTATGTCTATGGTTAAATGAATATGTTGTATCTTATGGAATGTGATGTGCCTAGTCTAGGGTGACTGTATAGGAACACTTGGTGTGAATAGTATTATGGGATGCTACTTACACATTGCACTAGTGTGACTTGGAAGTTGTCATAAGTGATGGTTCTTATGTGAGAGTTATGTTATATGATGTGCTATGTCCTTATGAATGTATGTGCTTGTATAGATTAAGGTTGTATGAATGATCACCCTTGGTTACCTTAAGGTGATACTTTGGTATGAACGGTGGAATGGACACTATTCATGGATTGCACTAAGTATTACTTAAGGGTCTCTTTAGGTAAAAGAGTTAAGGCAAAAATGAAAGGTTATATATTCGAAATATTCAATGTGACTTAATGTGATAATGGTTTTATGTGTTGTTGTGAATGGTATGCATGTCTAACATAATGTATGTGAACTATATTGTGCTTATTTTGTCAATTGTTCATGAAGTTTCTCTAAAAGACATGAAGCATGGTTTTCAACTAAAAGTCTTCTTTAAAAAGCACGTTTTTTCATGGTTATCATACTTGTGCATTCTAGTACTAATAACATTCTTCTTCATCTTTTAACACAATGTATAGGTGGTGATGGCTAAAGGATCTTATCTAGAATGAAGACCTAGGACTACTATTCCCAAGTTCAAGTGTGTCCTTACTGATTCAAGGACCTTCATGTCAAGAGTTTAAATTATGTTTATGTAATAGTCTAGAAATATTCTTTGGTATTGTTAAGGGTCGTGCCCCTATTTTATTGAAATCGATTCTAAGATGGCAAGACGAGACTTAGTGTCCAAACTATGTACTAATGGTTTTTTAAAATAAAGGGACTTTTTAGTCTTGTGTTATGATATGGAAAATTTTTAAATTTTCCTCTATTTTATGTCTATGCGATGAAAGATGTCTAAGGGCTTGTATAAGACCTCCAAGAGGTCAAGTACGCCGTGTTACGGTTAGGGGGTACTTCCGGTCATAACAGTAGTCACTTACCTCACAAATATTACCCAACCTTTAGTAAACTTGGGATTCTATCCAGGAGTCTACGTCAAAATAGCTGACCTGTTCGGTGAGTCGCAAATGATTTTCTAAACTCGCCGAGTTTTGTAGAACCCAATTTAAAATTGTCTTTGATTAAAAAATGCTCTAGGTTGGGTACACAAACCTTTTGGCGATTCGCCAAACGGACATTTTTGTTCACCAATCTCTTTCGTATCACTATGCATACTTCAACCTAGACATTCAATACACCGTTATAATTGGAAACAAAATGAAATCAATACAAAGGTTTTGGGTTCCCTCCCAAACAACGCCTAAGTTAATATCTTGGCTTGACCTAAGTCAAGAATCATATCTCATTCATGAGGTTCCCCATAGTGTTACTAGGAAACCCCTATCGTTGTCGAAGATTCAATTACGATGAAATCTAACCCTTATGGGTTTCAAACTGCTTGATCAAGAAGGAATAGAGGTAACCATCTGGCTAAGGGTGGACACGTCTTCTTTCATTTCCTTTAAAATCTTGTATGACCCCTTAACTTTTCTAAGGATATGAGAAAGCTTATCCTCTGAACGGCCGCCTCCAACTCTTTTGTCATTTTCCTCTCATGCGGAGGTACATAAGTATCCTTCTCCATTTCTTTCCAGTTGGGATTTTGATCCCTCCATTCACAGTTTTGATCTTTCAAATCTTTATCTCTATCCCAATCTTGGCTTCAATCTTACTCGAGTAGTTTCAAAGATATCCACCGCTTTGGTCTGCTAGGAAATTTACCTCTTCATTATAAAAGGTCTCAAATTTTGACTCATCTAGATAAGCGCACCCAACACCGAAAACATTGAAACTTCAAGCACCAGCTCCTATGACATTTTTAGACAAAATGTCAAGTTATGTAATGATCTTGGCCATGTTCTGCTCTAACTCTTTATCTTTCTTCATCTGCTCCTTGTTAAAATTAAATGAGAGGGGAGATATGTAATCTTCAAAGGGTATACCAGGACCTATTGATTTTGGTCATTAAATCTAATAGTTGCGCCACTATAACATAAGGTTGCTGCATTACACCTCCCGGAGAGAGTTGGTTAGCGACATACTTGTTTACCATGTATAGGCTCCGGTAAAAGTACTATAGTAATACGTTGTCAGGCAAGCCATGGGTTTGGCATTGTAGCACCAACTTCATGAATCACAATCAAGTCTCAAGAATTGTCTCGCCCTCAAACACTTAATTCTTTGGATGTTCTCCCAAAGAGTCATCATCTTCAAAGGATGGAAAATCAAACATTAAATGTGGTAACCAAATCCTCCCATGAAGTGATTGATTCACGTGGAAATTCAGCCTGCCACTTGGATTCTTCCCCAATCAAAGAGAATGGGAATAATCTTAGTCGAACTGAATCCTGAGAGATGTTCTTAAAGGAGAATAGTACGCATATATCCATGAAGTTCAGAAGATTTTCATGAGGATCCTCATGGGCCAACCAACTAAAAGGTTCCTTTAGTTGCAAGAGTTGTAACATGGTGCTTATGATGTGGAACACTACATTCCCTTCGGTTGGTGGTAAGAGAATGACACCGATACATACCACAGAATGGGGGTCATTCACATGAGGTTCATTGACATCTTTGAAGTTTTTGATCGATGTCATCTTGTTGTCCTATTTGGCTACCATTGCTGCCATTAACGCTCATACTTCCTGTTTTCAACACAAACAAGCAAAACAACTAAAAGTTAAGTTAGTTCGACTATAACTAACTAGAACAAAATTCAACTTAACTAAAAATTCTCCTGTAACACCACTCTCCTAGAGCAATATCAAATTCTATGTGTCGACTGTCGTTAGTCAGTAATATAGCCCAACTAGTTGAATTGGGGTCGAATCCCACAAGGAGTGGTTACGAGAACAAACAACTAAGTACAAATCAGTGCATGTTAGTCATAGCTACAAGACATTTACGAATGAAGGCATCATAAATTCAAGGGGTGCAAAAGTGTCAATTAACAAAAGGGAGATTTGTAAGCAATTATAAACTTAAATAGTAAGAATAGTGATGCGAATATGGATACGAGATTTTTCGGATGTGATATAGAAATATGGGTTAAAATAAATAACTGAGTACATGCTATTGATAGTAAATTACTGTAAATTGGTGACTAAGATATACTATAGTGGGGATAAATTCTCTCTCGAGAATTATACACATAATCAAACCAGTTTCTCTCGAAAACCAATAAGCCGGAATTATGCCCAATCTTCCCCTTAGCCCGTTCACTCTGTCAAGCTGAACCCACGTCAATCCAATAAGCACATGCTATCTATTCAATAGATTTTTTCTTAAGAACTCTCTAAAAGCAAGCGAAAGACACGAAGATGAAATCATATTTGAAACTATAATCACATTATGTTTATACACTACTACTGAACGACATCACATTTAAACAACAAATTAACTATTAATAAGTAGATCGACCAGTAAATACAACCCATATTCATATAATCACACCTGAAGAATTGGGCCTTGAGCTAAAATATTAAAGAGATAGAAATTGATACTTAAAAGTGTTTCCCATCAATTGGGTACGACAAAAAATGTCTTTATAGAGGTCTACGATGAAGATTCTTAAATACCCACTTCCAATTTCATGGAGTTAGAAACCTTTAATCTTCAAAGCTTAAGAAAAATTTCTCTCAAAAATCCTAAGAACTCATAATAGAATTATCTATTAGAATACACAAAGTCTCAATAATAAAAATTTGATACTAAGCTAAAAGTCTCAACGAGTATTTATCGTATCCAAAAATTTTTTCTGTGAAGGATCACTCGGCGTAGTTTTTAGGATCACCGGTCAACTCGACGATCAAACCTTTTATATTTTGCATCGTCATCTTGTTTTAGCCTTCAGAATCTTCGCATTATGGATCATTGGGTGATCTAATACTTCTTCGTGAAACTGCTAGGCAAAATGTGGACTACTCCTTTCAACCGTTGACTTGATCCTTTCCATCAGGGCTTAGTACACTGGAACATTAGGTGATAATACGTCCATTTGGTTACTCGCGTAATGGATTAAGTGATCCTCATGCCCTATTTTCCCCATTCTTTCACTGCCTTGTTCCTTTTTGCTCAATTGCGTCCATGTTTTGTCTCAAAGTAAAAATACGTCAAAATCGATGTTTTTCATCAATTATTGAGATAAAATATGCATTCGAGGACCCTAAATGAACCAAAATATTGCCCTAAATGAGTCTAAATCGAGGACTCATCATGTAACAATTGTATTCTCCATGTTGGTTTATCACTTAGAAGTGACATGTCAATACTTCACCATATCTCTATATTGATGGTAGTCGGGGAATCTTCAAAACATATTGGTTATTTGCAACTACTATCTTCCATATCTTTTTATATTGTATTTCAATGAGCGAATTCATTCAAACTAAAACGCAAATCAAAACTTAGAATAGGTAATGTAAATTAGTGATACTGATTACGTAATGGAGCATGAAATTAAATAACAAATTATTTGGTTTGACAGTTACCTAGAATAGTACCATTAGGTAATTTATCGATATGATACAATGCTACAAAGCGAACAGAGAATCTATGTGTAGAAAGCTCAATGTCAGTCGCCCTTGTGATTGTGTTATTTGTAAATGTCAATTCAGCTTCTTTATGTATGGAATAGTAGTTGGGATTGACTTGATCTAAGAGTCCTTTAGCATTGTAGTAATTATATTTGGTTTCAAGGAGTCCTTCCATATTTCTATTAGTTTATTAAATAGTATTGCTTGAAATTTTGTACCTAGTAATGTGCAAAGGGGTGGGGGTATAACTGTTGGAATAAATGCATCAATGTTTAATCTTCTGAAATTGACTATTATTTTTTCAAGAAGTCTTTTTAGAATTTCGTAATACATGTGTCTAGTGAATTGTAATACATGTATTTAGTTATTTGTGCAAGACCTTTGATTTATATTATTATTAGTATGAATAGAGATGTAGTTGATGATAGTAATCATCTCAAAATGTCTAAGTAGCCTATATAAAATTTGAGCATTCTTTAAAGATATTATTTCCTTCCATATTTCCTACAAATTGATATCAAGAGAAAGATTTATTCATAATTTGGGGTTAGGTGAAGAAAAAATATGGCAGCCAAAATAAATAAAGGTGTTGATTCTTCAATTGTCCTTACTCCATTTTTTGATAGAATTGATTTTGAATACTGGAAGATAACAATGAGAATACTTTAAAAAACTGAAGGTTTGTGGACTATTGTTGCAAATGGCGTTGAAGAGACACACAACGATGGTGATCTTACAGTACAAAATATGAAAAATCTTGAGGCTAAGTATCGTCAAGATGCAAAAGCCTTGATCAAAATCCAAATGGAAGTCTCAAGAGCATATTTTGCAAAAATATCTTCTTGTGGTACTGCAAAGGAAGCTTGGGATTCTCTGGAAGCTGAGGTGTATGGTGACGAAAAGGTACGCACTATAAATAATAAAACACTTAGAAGAGTGTTTCATAATTTGAAGATAATAGAATCTGAAAAACTAGATGAATATTTCACAAGAGTCATGAATATTGTTAATTAAATGAGAATTCATGGTGATACAATTTCTGACAATAAGTTGTGAAAAAGATTCTAATTAGTGTTATAGAAAAATATGAGTGCATTGTTTCTATCCCTGAGGAGATGAAAGATCTTTCAAAGCTTTCCATCAAATAGCTAGTTGGATATTTTCATGCATACGAGAAACAAAGATTTTGTTTATGAAGATTAACCCAAAGAGACAGCTTTCCAGTCCAGAACAAATGAGAATTCTCAAAAATTCTCAAAAGATGAAGAAAAGAAGAATTACAATCCAAAAAGAAGCAGAATCATGATGGTTCTTCAAATAAGGTTGAAGAAAAAGGTGACACAAACTCTAGTCTTTTTTGTAAACTTTGCAAAAAGAATAATTACACTGCAGAAAAATGTTGGCACAAAGGCAAGAACAATGTAACCTTTTTAAAAAGTTTGGCCACATTGAGAAGTATTTCTCGCACAAGAAGCAGGAACAAGCAATTTTTTGTAAAAAACAGGAGGAAGAAAGGGAAGAAAATATTTTATTTGCTTCCAAATCTGATTCTTCAAGAAAAAGCAATGAATCGTATGTGGATAGTGGTTGTAGTAATCACATGACAGGAGATGAAAAGGCTTTCCTCTCAATTAAGAATAAGATCACTACTAAAGTGAGAATGGGGAATGGAGACATAGTTGATGCAAAAAATAAATGTGCTATTTTGATCAACATGAAAGGGAGGGGTTAGCAAATTCATGATGTTCTTTATGTTCCTCATTTGGAAGAAAATTTTCTTAGTGTTGGTAAACTCATGCAAAATGGTTACTCTCTTATGTTTAGAGATAATTATTACAGGATTTAAGATAAAATTGAGTCAAATCAAGTAATTGTTGAAGTAAAGATGAAAAAAAGAAACTTTATTTTGCAATTTTATTACAATGCATTAAAAATGAAATTGTAGATGATTCATGGCTTTGGTAAAAAAGATATTGTCACTTGAATTTCATGGTTTAAATCTTCTCAAGCAAAAATACATGGTGCAAGGCCTTCCTGAGATACATACTGAGGTGGATCCATGTGAAAGTTGTATGATGGGAAAACAAAATAGAAAGTCATTTCCAAAAGGGATGTCCTAGAGAGCAAGTGTATTTTTAGAACTAATCCATACAAACATTTGAGGAACAATGAAGACTCCATATCGTGGAAGTCAAAGGTATTTTCTAATATTTATTGATGATTTCTCAAGAATGACTTGGGTTTATTTCTTGAAACAAAACTCAGAAGCATTTGCTACATTCAAGAAATTTAAAGTTGTTGTTGAGAAGCAAAAAGGTTGCAGCATCAAAACCATTCGGAGTGGTAGAGGAGGTGCATACACAAGTTGAGAATTTGAAGAATATTGCAAAAATAAAGTCATTCAGAAGCAACTTAAAGTAGGGAACACTCCTCCACAAAATGGTGTGTCTGAAAGAAGAAATAGAACAATTTTCTAAATGGCCAAAACTACGTGAATTAGAAAGGGCTGCCAATATATTTTGAGAAGAAGCAGTGCATACAACAATGTCCATCCTTAAAAGGTTCCCATCAAGGAAACTAAAGGAAAAGACACCAATTGAAGCTTGGAGTGGAATGAAACCTTTGGTAAGTCATTTTAAAGTTTTGGGTGTATTTGTTATGCTCATGTACCTACTGAGAATAGAACAAAATTGGATGAAAAAAGTCAGAAATGTATATTTCTTTGTTATAGTTATGTGACAAAAGGATATAGGCTTCTCGATGTCAAAATTAACAAACTTGTTGTTAGTATACATGTCATTTTTTATGAAAAACAACATGGAATCAGAAGGATAGTAAGATAGAGAATCCTGCTATCATATCCTGAAATCAAGAAGAGGATGAGAAAGAGGAAGATGACGCTCAAGGGGGAGAAATCCCAAATTCAAATGATGAAGAACCGCCTCCAATAGGAACAAAAATGTTGAGTGACATTTATCAGAGATGTAACTTTGCAAATGTTGAGCCAGAAAATTATGAAGAAGCAATTAAGCATGATGTTTGGAAGAAAGCCATGGAAGAAGAAACTTGCATGATTGAAAAAAACTAATACTTGGGAGATTATGGCTATACCTAGAGAAAGAGAATTTGTAGGTCTAAAATGGATTTACAAAATCAAAACTCAATCAGGAAGGAGATATTCAAAAGCACAAAGCGAGGTTGGTTTCTAGAGGCTTCACGCAAAAAAACCAGGTATTGATTTTTATGGAACATTCTCTCCAATTGTTCATGTTGAGACAATTAGAACCATAATTTTTGTTGTTGCACAAAAGAAAATGGAAGATATTTCAACTTGATGTTAAATATGAATTTCTTAATGGAAAACTTGATGAAGAGATTTATATTGAGAAACCTCAAGGATTTTTTTGTTCAAGTTGGAGAAGAGAAGGTGTATAGGCTAAAAAAGCTATTTACGGGCTGAAGCAAGCTCCATGAGCCTGGTATAATGAAATGGATACATACTTTCTGAAAAATAATTTTTGAGAAGTAAAAGTGAAGCCACTTTGTATGTGAAGAAAGAACATGGCAGCGTTATCATTGTTTGTCTCTGTGTGGACGATCTGCTCTTTATAGGAAACGATGTGAAGCTGATTCAAAAATTCAAGCATGTTATGACGCAAGCCTATGAAATGAGTGATCTTGGGTTTCTAAATTATTTCTTGGGCATCGAAGTTTCTCAAGTGAAAAAGAAAATTTCATTTACCAAAAGAAGTATACCAAAAGTATTCTTCAGAAATTCAAAATGATTGATTGCATCTCAGTGGCCATACCATTAGCAACAAATGAGAAGTTTAGAAAAGATGATGGAGAAAAGAAAGCAAATAGGTCACTTTATAGGAGCTTGATTGGAATTTTTCTATATTTTACTTCAAGAAGGCCAGACATTATGTTTGCTTCTAGTTTATTATCCATATTCATGCAAGAACCAAGCCAAGTAAATTTTGGAGCTGCAAAGCATGTTCTACGGTACTTGCAAGGAACTATGGATTATGAGATAATGTATAAATTTGGTGGAGATTTGAACTTAGTTGGTTATATTGATAGTGATTGGGCTGCAAGTATAGATTACATAAATAGTACTTTTGTCACGACCCGAGCCTATAGCCTGGACGTGGCCGGCACTCAAAGACCATTGCTGGTCCCCAAGAGAACACACATCCTGGCTGACTACAAGCGGAAGACTTACTTAAGCATACAAAGCTAGAAAAATGAAATAAAATTTATAAACTCAACTTTCGAAACTTTTAACTCAAATAAACAACTCTGAATAAAGAAATATATTCAACTAGCCATAAAATAGGGAACTTTAATCTTTAAAACATTAAATGAAATAAATGATAATAGAGACTACTCAACTATACTGACTATCTATGAAGCCTCTAACTGATAAAGATAGAAGTCGGGACAAGACCCACGACCTCCTAGCTAAGCTGGAAAGTAAATGAAATCCTTCGGAAACAAGGAGGCTCACCATGGCTAACTATAACTCTGGGATGTATCAACGAAGCTCCTGTTGATGATCCTGTATACCTGTGGCTGCATCATTAGAAGATGCAGGTCAATTGACTCAGTACGTGGAATGTACGAGCATGTAAGGGGAATTCTAAAGAATAACATAATCTTAATACTTGAATAAAAAGATGGAAACATACTTATATCTTCTCAAACTTGAAACCCAATGAATACTCGAAAATACTCAAGAATAAGATACGCAACACAGAGATTAAATACTGAACTCAAAGATATGATACTCGACTATGGATAGTCAACTCAATATACTTAACTTTTGATACTTAACTGAACTCATTTCGATATAAAGCAGTTTAAAACAAGTGCAATATAAAGAAAAGTTGTTTAAAACATGATGTTAACTCAAGATAATAATATCATAAAAATATCATACTTTCTCCAAAATTCTACTTGTGCAATGCATGAATAAAGTCTCATACCCCCATTCATACTAAGTAAAACCCATTGAAAAACCATGTAATTTATACTGTGAGAGTTTCTCTAACCGACAACCACCACTATGAGCCTAAGTGGTGATACATCATCTTTTCCACACTGTCATAACTGTCCTTTACCTTGCCATCGATATAGGACATCCTCTACCTAGTGGATCCACTAGCTAAACTTACGTGATAATCTAAAAAATATGACTCGTCAATACCCATGCTGGCTACATGGTTTACATGGGGACTTGAGTTATCTGAACTCTCATTCCCATATCGATGCTCAATACTACTCCCAAAACATACTTTAGCTCATACTTTTAATAAAACTTCCTTCCTTTGGTTGAGATAATTTATTGAACCCTTTAGCTTCAAAAACTCCATTTTGGAATCAATGCTCCCGTTTTAGTTCAAAACTCTTTTGAAACTCTTAGTTTCCTTTGAACTTAAATGTGAAACATTTATAATAATTTAGGGAATACTTAGTTCCCTTATATCTTTTGAGAAATGAACTCAAGTCTTGCTCTTTTCTTAACTTGAAACTTAACTCTTAAGGAATAATTAGTTTCCTTATAGCTTTTGACAATTTAAATCAACTCTTTACTCTTTCTTGACTAGAACTTTAAGTCTTTAAAACACAGTGAAAACATTTATGATAGGCTTTAGAAAATTTTAGAACTTTACTTTGACTTGCTTCTTAACTTCTAGAGTTGACTCTGAACTTTCCTTGAATTGAAGTATGGATTCAAGGTTCATGATCTCATATTTATGGATGATCTGATAATTTTTAACATGGAGGGTTCATGCGGAATTATGAGCATGAACTACTCAACTCAAGGACTCAAAGACACTTCTTATCTCAAGATTGTTCGACTTATAGCGTTCATGCGGAAATATGTGCATGAATAAATAAACTCAATGACTTCATGGGAGACATTTAATAGTCCTATGATTCGAAATATAATCTCAAAAGTAATAAAGAAGTCAATAATCAAGACTTAGAACTTGGAGATACTACTCATCTCAATGATACTCAATTTATGGAATTCATACGGAAGTTATGGGCATGAACAACTCGACTCAAAGGTCTAAATAACTAGATAGAACTCATGTATACAAATCTTCTCATTCTCTTACTTACTTCCTCAAAACTTACTTCAAATCAATGATGGATCTCAAAAAAAAAGACAATTGAACTTAAAGACTTCCTTGAACTCTACTCTTAACTCTCTCTTGAATGTGAATTATGAACTCAAGAGTTATAGTTCATGATGTGAAGTATCTAGGTGATATTGTAGAGTCATGAATACATACTCTTCACTCTTATACTCACTTGCTTGAGTCTTGAAACAAGTTCCTAGAAGTTGTGGAAGACTCCTCAAAAGAACTTTGTTAGAACGTTTGAATGAATTCTGAAAACGTAACTCTCAACTATACCTTGAATTTCAATTATGAATTCAAGGTTATGATTATGTTAGGACTGATTTTAGGTGGTTAGAAGCATCTTAGATTAGTAAGAACCAAAAAGGAGTGAAGGTGCACTTTAAATGAACTCAAACGGAGATACCGGAGGCAAACTAGACTGGGCAGACAACCCTGGGGATATAGCTGGCTTGGATCCCCAACCCTTGACGGACAGAGATGGTTTTGGTGAGCTCTGGCAGGCGCGCTATGGGCCCCAATCCAGAACTTCTGCCGAGCACTTTTGCTCGTTTTCTCACCCTAAATCGCCTAAATTCGAACGTTTTCTTCCCCAATCACTTAGATTCGATTACTTAACTTAATTACACTATAATATACTGGAAAGATCACTAAAATTACTCAATTTGATCTCAATAAATCATCAAAACTCCAACACAACAAGATTTAGAATGAACTTCAAGAACACCTTTCAAGAACTCTAATCATTCAACTTTAAACATGAGATTTCCCTAAAAAAAAATAAATGATTGGCATGTAGGTGAACTAACCCAACACTATGTAAGCTTACATACCTCTTTGGGATTAGACCCATGGCGAAAATCGGCAACTAGACTCAAGAACGTCGACGAACTCCTTCATCCTTGCCTCTTTTCTCCTCTTTTCTTTTCTTGCCTCTTCTTGAACTCTCAACTAAAACCTTTGGCGTATTTTAGGATTATTAAACTGAATCTAAAAATATTATAACCTTAAAGTATGACTAAAACCGAATTCAATTTAATTGGGTAAGGAAATGACCAAAATACCCCTCACTAATTCGGCTAAATTTCCTTAACTGGACAACCTAACTTCAAAAGGTCATATCTCACTCATACGAACTCGAAATTTAGAAAATTTGGAGGCTTGGAAAGATAATTAAAAGATATTTCCAATGGTATCTTGTAGCACACCTAAGTCATCCTGTACTTGGAGTTATGGTTGTTTGAAGTTGACCCAAAACTCATACTTAGCTTAACTCTCAAAATTTCAGATTTTATTTCCAATCTAATTCTTTTTAGAAATCTTTGTTCTAAATCTACAGAAATGACCTTAAGACTTAATAAATTTTAATTCCTTGGTAAAATCTAGCTCATTACGATGAACGGTTCGAGTCTTAGCTCGAAAAAATTTCTAGGGTGTTACAATATCTCCTCCTTGGGATCATTCGTCCTTGAATGACGATTGAGATGGATATAGAATGGTTTGCTCTTACTAAGGTCTGTTTCTAGTGGTACACTTTCAATATATTCAAGCTTAACCCAAATACTTTGGTTTGGGTTCTATACCTCTTTATTGGAATCTCATCCCAACACTATTACTCTTTACCACTACCTTGCTCATCTCAAGAATCCACTTAATGTTTAACAACACCACATTCAAGCTTAGTAATATAACAACTCCATGGACTCCTAATAAACAGCTCCTTAAGAAATTCTCAACACTTGACTTGCTTTCTCATCTTATCATCTCCCCCTTAGGTCTAAAATTAACACTTGAAAGCTATGGACCTATTCCACATCTCTAACTGGTGTACATTCTCTTAATGGTATTTGTACACTTGTGACCTAGCCACACTTCACTTCTCTTATCACAAAGTATGGGTGTCTCACTTGTACTACTCTCATACATTGCTCAACATCTTAATTCCCCACATACACTATGTCAAGTCTACGAGATAAACTCCCAAGACTGACATCATCACCCTCCTGTTGTCATTCTTTTGGATTATGAAAATCATCTCCAATTCAATCTTAATGTCTATTACTAAATCCAAATATCAATATGATTTCTCACCTACTATACCAAACCTCATCAATACTATAGCAATTTGGAAACACTAGTCACTAGGACTTCAAGATAATTAGTCAATACTTACCTCTCATTTGCATACTCTAATTACCATCACATTCCACTTCACAACTTAAGTACTGCTTACTAACCTACTTCTTATGATCTCTTAAATAACTCTATCATTCTCTAAATAAGAGGTTCTCCTTTCAAAATACATAAGCATAGATTAGATATATCACTTTATGAATACTTTTTTTCTTCTATTCACCACTTACACTTGGTCATTACCTATACAGTGACAGTTCATCACAAACTCCTTCTAGTTAAGGTATACTCTAACTCATATTGACTTGCAAATCTTACTCTACCTCATATGCTAAACTCTTTACAACTCTTCACTTTTTAGTCTACCAAAAGAGAAACTCTTCATTAATAACTTATGATGTATGTGACTATAGAAGCATAGCTTGTCAAAACACCATCTTCCTTATAGGATTACTGAACCTCTACATACTTTACTCTATCAGGGATCTTTCACTACCACTGTTCATGTCCTCATAACTCATCCTCCCTTTCGAGTGAAAATCTTACGCAAGCTCTAAACATACTTCTTAAAGAGGACCTCAGCTGAAACAAGGCTTAAAGGAAAGAGTACAACTCACTTTTAGCTCAAACGCGTGATTCATGTGAATATGGGTGCATTACTCTGAAACTGAACACTTAACTTACACTTGGGCTCCTCTCAAGCCCTTGTTGAGTCTCATAATTGTCACAAGACTCTTTCTAAGAACAACTAATCCATAAGGATCTTTAAACTTTACTTTTCAACCAGGTCTAGTATGATGTGTAGTCAAATAAATATGAGAACGCACGAATTGGAATGGATCTCTATGACTTAGCTCTTTTGCACGATTAAGAGTATGAAAAAAGGGAAGTCTTCTTAAATATCTGTAGTCCCTCATTTAAAGAAGTGGGGCGCTGACAACCATAAACAAGATCCTACTTGACATGGCTTCATAGACACCCTAGGATGCTTAAACCTTTGCTCTAATACCAAGTTTGTCACGACTTAAGCCTACACCCTGGACGTGGCCGGCAATCAAATACCATTGCTGGTCCCCAAGAGGACCCTCTTCCTGGCTGACTAAAAGCGGAATACTTACTTAAGCATGCACTTCTTGAAAAGTGAAATTTTATAAACTCAACTTTTGAAACTTTTAACTCAAATAAACAACTCTGAATAAAGTAATATATTCAACTAGCCAGAAAATAGGCAACTTTAGTCTTTAAAAAAATTATTGAAATAAATGATAATACAGACTCCTCAACTATACTGACTATCTATGAAGCCTCTAACTGATAAATATGGAAGTCGGACAAGACCCACGACCTCCTAGCTAAGCTAGAAAGTAAATGAAATCCTCCTGAAACAAGGAGGATCACTATGGATAACTGGAACTCTGGGATGTATCAACGAAGCGCCTGTTCATGATTATGTATACTTGTGTCTGCATCATGAGAAGATGCAGGCCAATTGGCTAAGTACGTGGAATGTACGAGCATGTAAGGGGAACTCTAAAGAATAACATAAGCTTAATACTTGAATAAAAAGATGGAAACATACTTACCTCTTCTCAAATTAAAACCCAATGAATACTCAAGAATACTCAAGAATAAGATACTCAACACAGAGATTAAATACTGAACTCAAAGATATGATACTCGACTATGGATACACAACTGAGTATACTTAACATTTGATACTTAACTGAACTCATTTCGATATAAAGCAGTTTAAAACAAGTGCAATATGAATAAAAGTTGTTTAAAAACATGATGTTAACTCAAGATAATAATATCATAAAATTGCCTTACTTCTTCTCAAAGTCTACTTATGCAATGCATGTATAAAGTCCCATAACCCCATTCATACTAAGCAGAACCCCTTGAGGAACCATGTAACTTATACTGTGGGAGTTTCTCTAACCGAGAACCACCACTATAAGCCTAAGTGGTGATTCAACGTCTTGCCTATACTGCTAGAACTGTCCTATACCTTGCCATCGATATATGACATCCTCTACCTAGTGGATCCACTAGCTAAACTTACGTGATCATCTAAAAAGTATGACCCGTCAGTACCCATGTTCGCTACATGGTTTACATGGGGAATTGAGTTATCTGAACTATCATTCCAACATCGGTGCTCAATACTACTCCTAAAACATACTTTAGCTCATACTTTTAATAAAATTTCCTTCCGTTGGGTTGAGATAATTTATTGAACCTTTTAGCTTTAAAAAGCTCCTTCTTGGAATCAATGTTCCTGTTTTAGTGCAAAAATCTTTTGGAACTCTTAGTTTCCTTTTAACTTAAATGTGAAACATTTATAAACATTTAGAGAATACTTAGTTCCTTTATAACTTTTGAGAAATGAACTCAACTCTTGCTCTTTCCTTAACTTGAAACTTAAATCTTAGGGAATACTTTGTTCCCTTATAGCTTTTGAGAATTTAACTCAACTCTTTATTCTTTCTTGGCTTGAACATTAAGTCTTTAAAACACAGTGAAAACATTTGTGGAAGACTTAAGAAAACTTTAGAACTTTACTTTCACTTGCTACTTAACATCTAGAGTTGACTCTTAACTTTCCTTGAATTGAAGTATGGATTCAAGGTTCATGATCTCATATTTATGGATGATTTCATAATTTTCAACTTGGAGGGTTCATGCGGAATTATGAGCATGAACTACTCAACTCAAGGACTCAAAGACACTTTTTATCTCAAGATTGTTCGACTTATAGGGTTCATGCAGAATTATGAGCATGAATAAATAAATTCAATGACTTCATGGGTGACATGTAATAGTCCTATGATTAGAAATATAATCTCAAAATGAATAAAGAACTCAATACTCAAGACTTAGAACTTGGAGATACTACTCATCTCAATGATACTCTATTTATGGAATTCATGCGGAAGTTATAGGCATGAACAACTCGACTCGAACGTCTAAGTAACTAGATGGAACTCATGTATACAAATATTCTCATTCTCTTACTTACTTCCTCAAAAATTAGTTAAAATCAATGATGGATCTCAAAAAATTCACAATTGAACTTAAAGACTTCCTTGAACTCTACAATTAAATCTCTCTTTAATGTGAATTATGAATTCAAGAGTTATAGTTCATGATATGAAGGATATATGTGATATTGTAGACTCATGAATACATACTCTTAACTCTTATAATCACTTGCTTGAGTCTTGAAACAAGTTACTAGAAGTTGTGGAAGACTCCTCAAAAGGACTTTCTTAGATCGTTTGAAAGAATTCTCAAAACTTAACTCTCAACTATACCTTAAATGTGAATAATGAATTCAAGGTTATGATCATTTTATGACTGATTTTATGTGGTTAGAAGTAGCTTAGATTAGTTAGAATCGAAAAGGAGTGAAGATGCTCTTTAAATGAACTCAAACGGAGCTACCGGAGGCAAACTGGACTGGGCAGACGACCCTGGGTCTATAGATGGTACGGATCCCCAACGCTTGACAGACAGAGATGGATTTGGGGCACTCTGGCAGGTGCGCCGAGCCAGGCCCCAACCCAAAATTTCTGCCGAGCACTTTTGCTCGTTTTCTCACCCTAAATAGCCTAAATTCGAACGGTTTCTTCCCCAATCACTAGGATTCGATTACTTAAATTAATTGCACTCTAATCTACTGGAAACAACACTAAAATTATTCAATTTTATCTCAAGAAATCATCAAAACTCAAACATAACAAGATTTAGAATCAACTTCAAGAACTCATCAAGAACTCTAATCTTTAAACTTTAAGCATGAAATTTCGCTGAAAAAAATATATGATTGACGTGTGGGTGAACTAAACCAACACTATGAGATCTTAAATACCTCCTTGGGATTATACCTATGGCAAAAATCCACAACTAGACTCAAGAACGTCGACGAACGCCCTCATCCTTGCCTCGTTTCTCCTTTTTTCTTTTCTTCCCTCTTCTTGAACTCTCGACTAAAACCCGACGCATATTTTTGGATTATGAAACTGAATCTAAAAGTATTATAACCTTAAAATATGACTAAAACCGAATCAAATCTGATTGGGAAAGGAAATTACCAAAATACCCCTCTCTCTTTTTGTCTAACTTTCCTTAACTGGACAGCCTAACTTCAAAAGGTCATATCTCACTCATCTGAACTCAAAAGTTAGTAAACTCGGCAGCTTTGGAAAAATAATTCAGATATATTTCCAATGGTATCTTGTAGCACACCTAAATCATCATGTATTGGGAGATATGGTCGTTTGAAGTTGACCCAAAACTCATACTTAGCTTAACTCTCAAAATTTCAGATTTTTGTTATTCCCAATCTAATTCTTTTTGGAACTCTTTGTGCTAAATCTGGAGAACTGACCTTAAGACTTCAAAATTTTTAATTCCTTGGTAAAATCTTAGTCACTACGATGAACGGTTTGAGTCTTAGCTCGAAAAAATTTCTGGGGTGTTACAATTTCTTGTTATGCTTTCTTATTTGGATCAAGTATTTATTCTTGGTTGTCAAAAAAGCAAAGTGTTGTTGCTCAATCCACTATCGAAGCATAATATGTTTCAGCAGATAAGGATACTTCTCAAGCTATTTGGCTTAGGAGAATATTTGAAGACATTGGTCAAAAACAAAAAAGAGGGAATGTTCTGTATTATGATAACAAATCAGCAATTGCAATTGCCAAGAATCTACCTAGCCATGAAAGATCAAAGCATATTTCCATCAAGTATCATTTATCTGAGATGCACAAGAAAAAGGCAAAATTTAGTTGCATTATTTTCAAATAGGAGAACAACATGATGACATCTTCAAGAAAGAACTTCCGAGAGAATATTTTTGCTATCTTCGAGAACGCATTGGAGTTATCAAGCAAATGCATTAAGGGGGAGTGTTGGAATTAATGAATCAATGTGTAGTCTTCCAAAATTATCACTTAGTTTTTCAAGAAGTCTTTTTAGAATGTCGTAATACATGTATCGAGTAAATTGTGATACATGCATTTAGTTATTTGTGCAAGACCTTTGATATACATTATTACTAGTATAAATCGAGATGTAGATGATGATAGTAATCATCTAAAGTGACCTTAAATTGTAACGACTCGCAAGTACACCCTATAAGAAAGGAGCACTCTAGAGTCATCACAAGGTGTACTTAACCCTTCACAGGTCTTGTACAAGCCTCTTAGCTATCATACATTACATAAGATATGAAAAGTGAATTAAAAAATTTCACAACAATAATAATAAGAAACTTCTTTTATAAGATACCTAGGAATAAGTCTCATCGTGACAAGACAACTGAAAGACACAGCTTAAACAACTTAGGGACACGACCCTTTACATTGAAGGAAAATACATTATAATCTTTACAAGTCTTAAAGAAGAACTAAAGAAACATAGACTATTTCGTCAAATATTTGAGGAAATACCAATCTTGAGAGAGTCGATTTCTCAAGAGTTTCTTCCTAGGAACCTTAAATTGCGTTCAAACTATATTTATAGAGTATAGAAAAGTATGGGGTTAGTAGAGACATTGTACAAGTATGGCATTATGCAGAATCATGCAAAAAAGTTGTCACGCCTCGAGCTACCCCCGAGACGCGGACACGGAACCTAGAACCACAAGTGATCCCAAGCTAACCCTGTTGGCATGATCATGAGCATACTAAAGATAATAAACTATTGCGGAAGCTAAATCATACTTAAAATGAAATGATGGGGAATACCCATATGCTAAAACTGAGATATATGAAATCTGATGAGTTTAATACAAAGAAATATTAACTCAATGCTAAGCTGAAACTATGTCTGAAAATAGCCTCTAAACTGGACTAGAAATACTGGGACAAGCCCCAGCTAAATCTAGCAAAAACTGAAACTAAATTAGTAAAAGACTGAAATAAAATTCATGACTGTTGTCCTCAGAGAATGAGGACTCACCACTCAATCTGCTGAACTGGAGATCGGAAATCTATCTATGCGTGATGTGGATACTGAGAACCTGAACCTACATCACGAGAAGATGTAGGGCACGTATGCGTCAGTACATGAAAGGTACTAAGCATGTAGGATGGAATAAAGCTGAAATTAAAACATAACTGAACAAGCACAAAAATAAGTATAGAAATATGAACCTGATATACTGAATTCTGAGCTAACTAGATGCAGTGACCAATTTATAACATGCTGAAACTGAGTACTAAGTATACTAATAAATGGTCAATGCAAGAGAGTCTGACTGAACTGTGGGAGCTACTAATAACCGATAATAAAACCACATGAGCTAAATGTGGAGTCCGATGTATACGCCACATCGAGAGGACCCAATATACCCTGGAAGAGCTATAAAGGCATGATGGTGTGATCACTAAACTGATTGTCCACAGAGGGGACTTACAACCCACTTGTCTAGTAGTTCTGGGACTAATTGGGTATGCTGAACCCTAGTCTAACTCGATATTATGCTACTCCCATTGATTTATGTAGTTAACTGATTATGTCTGAATTTTTTATAAATACTGGATAGCTGAAAACTGAATATGCAAATTGAGAATGCAACATTTAATCTGATAATGATGCATTAAAAACTGAAGCATGTATAACTGCATAACTGAAATATTTGACCTAGCATGTGTAATTCAAGAACTAAAGAAATACAAAGTTAGGGCTCTGAGATTCACGCAATAATTTGAGTAATAACACGATAATCTGATTTGGAACATATACTTTAACTAAATCATGAAGTTCTGCTGTATTTCTAGGAACCCTAGGTTTAATCATGATAAGAAAATCAACAACTGACTGAAAATTAGGGACCCAATGGGTGAAAGCGACCCACTAGTGAAATCCTACATACCTGGTGATGAAATTCACGGAAAAATACTTAGATTTTGTAGCTGGAACTGCTGGTAACTTGTTGCGTTCTTGAACTAGGGTTCTTGAGCTTGTTCTCCTTTCTTGCTTCTAATTTTCTAACTTTTAATTAATGATTTTTACTTAGGTATGTTTTAGTTATGTTTCTAGGCTTGAACTAACTAAAATCTGATGATTTAGGGTCAAAACGAGGTATCTTAAGGTTTAAACGAAGTGGGAAAAGATCAAACGACCCCTGGGTAAATTATTGTCGGACCAAACGACTACCTGGACAGACGGTCCGTCGTTCAATCGACGGTCCGTCGTTTGGTCTGTATATTAGATCTGTTCGATATGCCTTTACTAAAACGGGCATAACGTTTTACACGGAGCTCTGCTTTTAGCAAGGCTTGTTGCTATGGAAAGCTAATTCAATTATCTATCTTTTGGTATGTTATGGGATACCTAATTCATTTAGTGCTAAGAGTTATGATCATTTGAAGTTGACCCAACTGCATATCCCCCTAACTGTTTGCTAATTCCCACCTACGGACTGTGCTGGTTAACTGTGGTTCTTGTCGGAGAGTGGGTGAATAGGGTGTCGATCGACGGTCACAGACTACGGACCATAGTCTGACCTACGTACCATAGGTCCGTCCTTCGATCAGGACTTAACTAAATTTTTTCCTGGGCTGAGACTTTGGGGGTTTGTGATGCCATTGACGAATGTGCAGGAAGGACCGTGGGTCAGGCTAATATCCGTCGATGGCCACGTTGGTTGCACCTGCAGTTTTTTCTGAAAAACTGGTTTTGGTCTGTTTTGGATACGGGGTATTACATTATCTACCTTTGGGAACATTTGTCCTCGAATAAAGACTAAACTGGCTGAAATAGAGGGAGAGAGTTGCAAACCCTACTACTAAACATTGAGAACTGAGTTTCTAAGTGAATTGAGTTCCAAGAACATGCAAATACGGTGAAGATGCAAGTACAAACTAAGGGAACATGATTCTAAGGCTGAATTTACACATGAATGACTGAAAAACTAAAGAGGAACTATTACCTCAAGCTGGAGTGGAATCGGAAGGAAAGAGGTGAAGATACTTGACTTTCGTGGCTGCTTATGCTTCCCAAATAGCTCCCTCTACGGACTGACTCCTCCACAAAACCTTGACTCAAGCGACTTCTTTTTTTCTCAACCTTCTAACCTGACGGTCAAGAATCTCAACTGGTACATCCTTATAAGAAAGATATCCTTCACCGCCACACTCTCTAATGGCACTATAGAGGTTGGGTAACCCACACACTTTTTCAAGAGTGAGATGTGGAAGATCGGATGCACTGCTGCTAAGTCTGTTGGTAACTTTAACTCATATGCCACCTTGCCAATCCTTTTCAAGATCTTGTAAGGGCCTACATATCTAGGACTGAGCTTCCCTTTCTTGCCAAATCTCATCACCCCTTTCAAAGATGACACTTTCAGGAAAACCCAATCATCAACTTGGAACTCTAGTTCCCTTATACTTACATCTGCATAAGATTTCTGACGACTTTGGGATGTCTTAAGTCTATCTCTAATGAGTTTCACTTTCTCCATAGCATAAAGAACTTAATCTGGCCCTATCAAAGGTGCTTCACCTACTTCAAACCACCCAACATGAGATCTACATCTACGTCCATATAGTGCCTCATAAGGGGCCATCTGAATGCTGGAATGGCAGCAATTGTTGTAGGAGAACACAATAAGAGGAAGGTGATCATTCCAAGTACCTTTAAAATCGATCACACAAGCTCTCAACATATCCTCTAGAGTCTGAATGGTACGCTCTGCTTGTCCATTCGTCTGTGGATGAAATGCTGTGCTAAGGTTAACTTGAGTACCAAGACCCTTCTGAAACGACTTCCAAAAATGAGAGGTAAACTGAGGACCTCTGTCTAAGATGATAGACAAAGTAACCCCATGTAACCTCACAATCTCATTAATGTAAAGCTTGGCATAGTCCTCTGCCGAATCTGTTGTCTTGACCGCCAAAAAGCGAGAAACTTAGCCATCCTATCAGCTATCACCCAAATGGATTCATGATGTCTGTGAGTACGAGGTAACCCTGTGATAAAATCCATAGTAATAACTTCCCATGTCGATCTCTTGAGTCATACCCCCTGGTTTCTGATGTTCTACCTTGACTTGCTGGGAATTGGGGCACTTACTCACAAAATCTGCTATATCCTTCTTCATGCCATTCCACCAATAGACTTTCCGTAGATCGCGGTACATCTTAGTGGAACCTGGATGAAGAGAATATCTGGAGTTATGGGCTTCTGCAAGAATATGCTTTCTCAACTCGCCCACATCAGGAACACACAATCTACCTTGGTAGCGAAGAACCTCCACTCTCTGATTATGGACTGCACCCTTAAGTTCAAGCAAGATTGGATCACTTTCTTTCTTTTCCTTAACCTCCACTACCAAAGAAGATTCTGCCCCATTCTGAACTGTTACACCACTGCATGATATGCTCATAAGGAGAACTCCCAAGCGAACAAGCCTGTGAACATCCTTCACTAGCTCTTTCCTTTCTTCCTCAACATGGGCTAAACAACCCATAGATAATCTACTAAGAGCATCTGATACTGCATTCGCCTTACCAGGATGGTAATGCACACTCATATTATAATCCTTAAGGAACTCAAGCCATCTACTCTGGCAAAGATTCAACTCCTTCTGGGTGAAGACATACTAAAGGCTCTTATGGTCCGTGAACACATCTACATGAACACCATATAAGTAGTGTCTACAAATTTTGAGTGCAAACACCACTGCTGTAAGATCTAGGTCATGAGTTGGATTGTTCTTCTCATGCATTTTAAGTTTTCTAGAAGCATAAGCTATAACATTATCTCGCTGCATCAACACACAACCAAGGCCCACTCTGGATGCATCACAATATATCACATAACCATCTGAACCCTCTGGTAGAGTCAAGAAGGAGTTGTAGTCAATCTAGTTTTCAATTCTGCAAAATCATCTGACCATTTAAACTTGACCATCTTCTGAGTTAACCTAGTCAATGGTGAGGCTATGGATGAAAATCCTTCCACTAACCTTCTGTAATAACCGGCTAGACCTAAGAAACTTCTGATATATATAGAAGAGGTAGGTCTGGGACATTGTTTCACTGCTTCTATCTTCTGTGAATCCACTTGGATCCCTTCGCTAGACACAATGTGACCAAGGAAAGCAACGGATTGCAACCAAAACTCACATTTGCTAAACTTAGCAAATAATTGGCGATCTGTGAAAGTCTACAGAATAACTCTCAAATGACTTGCATGCTCTTCCTCATTCCTAGAGTAAATGAGGTAATCATCAATAAAGACAATAACGAACAAGTGCAAGTACTTCTTGAACACTGTGTTCATCAAGTCAATGAAAGGTGCAGGAGCATTGGTTAGTCCAATGGCATAACTAAAAATTCATAATGACCATACCGAGTTCTGAAGGCTGCTTTCAAAATGTCACTATCTCTAAATCTAAGCTGATGATAACCCGATCTGAGGTCTATCTATGAGAAATGGCTAGCACCCTGAAGTTGGTCAAACAAGTCATCAATCCTGGGGATGGGATACTTATTCTTGATTGTGACCTTGTTCAACTGTCTATAGTCAATGCACATTCTGAGAGAACCATCATTCTTTTTTACGAACAACACTGGTGCACCCTATGGAGAAATACTAGGTCCAATGATACCCTTATGAAGAAGGTCCTTCAACTGCTCTTTCAATTCCTTAAGCTCTGTTGGATCATTCTATAAGGAGGAATAGAAATACGCTGGGTATCTGGAAGGAGATCAATTCCAAAGTTGATTTCTCTTTTGGGAGAAACTCCGGGAAGATCTTATAGAAATACTTTTGGAAATTCACTGACTACTAGAAATGACTCAAGAGTTGGGGTTTCAGAGTTAGAATCCTTAAACTGAACTAGATGATAGATATAACCCTTAGAGATCATCTTTCTGGCCTTAAAGTAAGAAATAAATCGACCCATAGGCACTAAGCTACTACCCATTTATTCTAAGATTGGTTCATCTTGAAACTGAAAACGAAAAATCGTAGTTCTACAATTGATTGAGGCATAACATTAATGTAACCAATACATGCCTAGAATGACATCGAAGTCTACCATTTCTAACTCTACAAGATCTGGTGAGGTGACTTTCTGAGAGACTATGACAGGGCAATTTCTATATACCCGTCTAGGTATAACTGGGTCACCGACTGGAGTAGAGACTGAAAAAGGTTCTTAGAGAGTTTCTGGACTGACACTCAATTGGACTGCTATGTGAGGATTTACAAAAGAAAGAGTAGCCCCTGGATCTAAAAATGCATAAATATCAAGGTCAAAGACTTGTAACGTACCAGTGACTACATCAGGAGAACCTTCCTGATCCTGGTGAGCCTTAAGAGCATACAGTCTGTTTTGGTGTTGACCGCCACCTGTACCAGATAAGTTACCCTACTGAGTAGGGTGACTTTCTGGTGCTGATGAAGGTGTAGACTGAACTCTACCATTTCCACCTCCTTGACCCTGTCTAGAATGACAATCCCTCAACCTGTGACAAAACTGACCTTACCCAAAACACCCTTCCTTTCCTGCATGGAACTCGCCTGGATGGTTCTTACCAAACTTAGGGCAAGTGGGGTAATTCTTGGTGCCTGAAACACTTCGCTCAGACTTAGATCCTGATGCTCTACCCTTCTGGTCATACTTGTTCTTGGAGGATGGAACACTAGCTGATGAAGGGGCTGGAGCTGAAAACTTATGCTGACCTTGAGAGCGATTTCCACCACCCGATTTGTAACTTATAGTTCCCAGTCCTAGCCTTCTTATTCTCCTTGGCCTGTTCCCTAAGCTTATCACCCTCAACCTGCTGAGTATGAGTCATAATCCTAGAGGTGTTCATATCTCCCAGCAATATAGTATTTTTGCACTCTATCTTCACCAAATCTGACACTCAATACAAGAACTTATTCATCTAAGCCCTAGAGTCAGCAACCATGTGAGGAGCATACCTGGAGAGTTGGTTAAACTTCAACCCATGCTCTTGAACCGTCATGTTTCCCTGCCTCAAGTTCATGAATTCTTGAGCCTTTGCTTTTCTCAACTCTATTGGGAAAAACCTGTCGAGAAAAGTTTCAGTAAAACAATCCCAAGTGATAGGAGCTGCATCTGTACTCCTATTTTCCTTCCACTGAGTGTACCAGATGTCAGTAACATTCTTCAACTTGTATGATGCCAACTGAACCCAATCATTCCCAGTGACTTGCATTACCTCAAAGATCTTCTTGATCTCATCCATGAAATTTTGAGGATCCTCATTGGTTTGTAATCCTAAGAACTCAGGCGGATTCATCCTACCAAAGTCACGGACTCTTTCTGCTACTGATCCACCATTTTCATTCACATGAGCATGAACCCGATTATTTTAGTCAGTCATACTCTGAGCCAACATCTGTATGACATTCCTGAACTCAGCATTGGAGACTTCTTGATCTCGGACTGGAGGAGCTGCGTTTACATTCGTGGCATTCGCATTCCTAGCATTAGCTCTACGAGGAGGCATGATCTAAAACATAGAACATCAAGTTAAAATAGAATTAGATCATACCTTACGCACGATAAGAGTAACAAACAAAGTGAAGTTTTCCTAAAACACTTCATAGCCTCCCTCTCATTAGATGTGGTGCACTTCACACCTATGAAAAGGACTCTAATTAGTGCGGCTTTTCAGACATCCTAGAACTCTTAAACCTTGTGCTCTGATACCAAGTTTTGTCACGCCCCGAGCTACCCCTGAGACGCAGACACAGAACCTAGGACCACAAGTGATCCCAAGCTAACATTATTGTCATGAGCATACTAAAGATAATAAGAAGCTAAATCATACTTAAAATGAAAAGATGGGGAATACCCATATGCTAAAAATGAGATATATGAAATCTAATGAGTTTAATAGAAAGAAATATTAACTGGACTAACTATGTCTTAAAATAGCCTCTAAACTGGACTAGAAATACTGGGACAATCCCCAGCTAATTCTAGCAAAAACTGAAACTAAATTACTAAAAGACTAAAATGAAATTTATGACTGTTATCCTCGGAGAATGAGGACTCACCACTGAATCTGCTGAATTGGAGATAGTAAATCAATCTATGCGTGATCTGGATGCTTAGAACCTGAACCTACATCATGAGAAGATGTAGCGCACATATGCGTCAGTACTTGAAAGGTACTGAGCATGTAGGATGGAATAAAGCTGAAATAAAACATAACTGAACAAGCACAAAAACAAGTATAGAAATCTGAACATGATATACTGAATTTTGAGCTAACTGGATGCAGTGACCAATTTATAACATTCTGAAACTGAGTACTGAGTATACTCATAAATGGTCAATGCAAGAGAGTCTGACTGAACTGTGGGAGCTACTAATAACCGATAATAAAACCACATGAGCTAAATGTGGAGTCCGATGTATACGCCCTATCTAGAGGACCCAATATACCCTGTTAGAGGTATAAAAGCATGCAGGCATGATCACTAAACTGATTGCCCACAGAGGGGACTTACAACCTACTTGGCTAGTAGTTGAGGGACTAATTGCATACGCTGAACCCTAGTCTAACTCGGTATTATGCTACTCCCATTGATTTATGTAGTTAACTGATTATGTCTGAATTTTCTGTATATACTGGATAGCTCAAAACTGAAAATGTAAACTGAGAATGAAACATTTAATCTGATAATGATGAATTAAAAACTGAAGCATGTATAACTGCATAACTGAAATATCTGACCTAGCATGTGTAATTCAAGAACTAAAGAAATACAAAGCTAGGGTTCTGAAATTCATGCAATAATCTGAGTAATAACATTATAATCTGATTTGGAAGGTATACTTTAACTAAATCATGAAGTTTTGCTGTAATTCTAGGAACCCTATGTTTAATCATGATAATAGAATCAAGAACTGACTAAAAACTAGGGACCCAATGGGTGAAAGTGACCCACTAGTGAAATCCCACATACCTGGTGATGAAAGTCACGGAAAAATACTTAGATTTCGTGGCTGGAACTGCTGGACGCTTTTTGCCCTCTTGAACTAGGGTTCTTGAGTTTTTTCTTCTTTCTTGCTTCTAATTTTCTAACTTTTCACTAATGGTTTTGACTTAAGTAAGTTTTAGTTATGTTTCTAGGCTTAAACTGACTAAAATCTGATGATTTAGGGTCAAAACGACGTTTCTTAAGGTTTAAACGAAGTGGGAAAAGACCAAAAGACCCCTGAGTAAGTTGCTGTCGGACCAAACGACGACTTGGACAGACGTCTGTCGTTCAACCGACGGTCTATCGTTTGTTCCGTAGATTGGGTCTGTTCGGTAGACCATTACTACAACGGGCATTACTTTTCACACGGAACACTGATTTTAGCAAGGTTGGTGGCTATGAAAAGGTTATTCAATTATCTATCTTTTGGTATGTCATGGGACACCTAATTCATTTTGTGCTAAGAGTTATGAACATTTTGAAGTTGACCCAACTGCATTTCCCCCTAACTGTCTGCTAATTCCAACCTACGGTCAGACCTACGAACCGTGGGTCCACCTACGGACCGTGCTGGTCAACTGTGGTTCTTGTCAGAGAGTGGGTTAATGAGGTTTCCATTGACCGTCACAGACTATGGACCGTAGTCTGACTTACGGACCGTAGATCCGTCCGTCGATCAGGACTTAACCAAATTTTTCCTTGGCTGAGACTTTGGGGGTTTCTGACCCCATTGACGGATGTGCATGACGTACCTTGGGTCTGGCTACGGTCCGTCGATGGCCACGTTTGTTGCACCTGCAGGTTTTCTGAAAAACTGATTTTGGTCTGTTTTGGATACGGGGTGTTACAAACATTTTAGTTAAAACATACAAGTCATGCTATTTTGATAAAACCTTCATGAATTAAGTTACAAGGCATCATATAAGTCACCATGCATCATATTAAGTAACAATCTCATAAACCTCAACATATAGTCACTTTTACAATAAACCATTTATCACATAAACCTTCTTATCCAAAGTCATCCTAAGACTCCCCTAAGTAAGACATGAAGAGGCCGCCCATATAACCTCTTCAATACGTACCTAAGTGATCTTTAAGGCTACCAAGGATAAGGATAGTTCATTACAACTCAACAAGTCAACATTCAATACTAAAGACAGTAGAGGAAACATAAGCATATTTAGGAACTTCACATAGAGAACCATCCTCCAAGACAACCCCCCAAGTTACACTTAGTGTAATGCGAAAGTAGCATCCCATACTACTGCCTGCACTCTAGTGACTCTTAGGAATTCCCTTAGAATAGGCACCTCACATTCACCATACACATCGCCTTCATCATACAAGACATAACATTAACATGCTTTCTTTAACATTAGAACCTAAAGTCACATTACTTCATTAGCATCATATAATTACCCGTTCATACATCTTCATATAAAAACACACCACGACTCCCTCAAAATGCCTACTTGTGCAATGGATAGATAGTGTCCCATACCACCACCTACCCTAAGTAGTACACCCTTAAGAAGACTTAGTTCAGTTACATTCATTTTTGGGGGATAGCTTTAACCGATATAGAGCATGAGAGCTAGACATGGAATCCTGGTATTAACCCCTATGGGATGAGGGATCCCTAGTGTCACGCCCCGAGCCTACACCCTGGGTGGGACCGGCACTCGAAGACCATTGCTGGCCCTGAAGCAAACCCTTGGCCTGGCTACTTAAATCAGTGGAAGACAAACCTCAACTTTGACACGAGAAAAAATTAAAAGGGAAATACGTCATGTCATAACGTTTTTCCAAAATGGCACTCGAGTCTTAATAATAGAAAACAACTCCAAACTGAAATACCATAGTCTACGAAGACTCTAAACTGTCAATAGAGGGATGTTGGGACAGAACCCACAATATCCTAAAAGCTAAGATAATATAGAAATGAAAAAGGATGTCCTCCAGAATGCAAGGAGGCTCACCACAACTCTGAAGCTCAATCTGGAATCAATGAACCGTTGCGTGCTGATCCTAGGTACCTACATCTGCATTATGAAATGATGCAGGCCAACTGGCATCAGTACATTGAATGTACGAGTATGCGAGTTGGAGAACTAAACAATGACTTAAGCTTGAGGGGATTAGATAAACTTACCTTGGCTCTTAACTCAAGAGTATACTTAACTCAAATGATATACATATAAAGCAGTTTAAATAACATTCAAGTTGTATATATATATATATAAAGCTCATTAAATAGTGAAAACAACTTAGCTCGTTAAAAGAAATGCAATAACAAACTCAACTTTACTTATATAAGAAAGTAATATCGCCTCTGTTGGAGTTTCTCTAACCGACAACCATCACTATGAGCCTAAGTGATGATACAATGTCTTACCTCGCGTTGCAAGAGGACCATCCTACACCTTGCCATTGGTGTAGGACCTTACTCAACTTAGTGGATCCACTAGCTCTCCTTACGTGATCATCTAAAAATTATGACACGTCAATTCCCATGTTGGCTGCATGGTTTACATGGAGACTTGAGTTAATATGAACTATCATCTCCATATCGGTGCTCAATACTACTCCCAAAAAATGTACTTTAGCTCATTTTTTTAATAAAACTTCCTTCCTTTGGGTTGAGATAATTTACTGAACCCATTAGCTTTAAAAAGCTCCTTTTGGAAATCAATGTTCCCCTTTTAGTTCAAAACTCTTTTGGAACTTCTAGTACCCCTATTTACTCAAAAGTGAAACATTTGTAAAATTCTAGGGCATACTTAGTTCCCTTATATCTTTTTGAGAATTTGAACTCAACTCTTGCTCTTTACTCAACTTGTAACTTTAACTCTTAGGGAATACTTAGTTCCCTTATAGCTTTTGAGAACTGAACTCAACTCTTAACTTGACTTGAACTTTAAGTATTTAAAACAAAGTGAAAACATTTGTGAAAGATTTTAGAAAATTTTATCTTGCCTTACTTCTTAACTTCTAGACTTGGCTCTTAACTTCTTTAACTTCGACCTTACTTTACTTGAATTGAATTATGGATTCAAGGATCATGATCTCATGTTTATGAATGATTTCATGATGGTTAGATGTACCTTAGAGTGTTGGAAATAACTATTAATGAGGGGTACATCATTTAGGATCTAGTACGAAAAGATAGGGAAAGAATGGGGTCTTCAGGGGGTCCTCACGCTCTGAGAGGCGCGGAGAGGAATAGCCTGATGAATAGAGGCTGTCCTCAGGCGCTCTGAAAGGCGCAGAGCACCAGAACCTGACAGACAAACTCTGTCCTGAGGGGCTTTGGAGGCGCGATGCCCCAGCATTCCCCCAACGGGTTTTCCGAACTTTCTTCTTCGTTTTTCATCTCTAAACCTTCCCAAACTTCCATGAATCCCACCCCAAACAATAAGGATCCCTAATTAACTTGCTATACAATGATTTAGACCCATAAATAGTCCTAAAACATGGATTACAACTAATAGCGATCAACAGCAATCCAATCAACAAGAACGCCAAACATTCTTTCAAGATTCCAACCTCTAACACGAGTTAATTCATGAACCTTACTTATTTGAATGAAATTAGTGTGTGGGTGAAGTAATCCAACACAAAATAGCCCACATACGTTGTTAGGGATCACCCTCGACGAAAATCCATGAAGCTATGCTTGGTGTTCTTGCGTCTTCTTCTTCCTTCTCCTCTTTTATCCTTGCTTTAAAAACCCTAGTCTATTTTCTAAGTGCGTAAACTGAATGGGATCAGTTTAGACCCCAACATATACTCCAAAATGAAATAATTAATCGACTTAAGGAAAAGACCAAAACACCCTTACTAAATTCGGTTTTGGAACTTTCACAGCTCAACATCCCATCTTTCAAAGGTCATATCTCACTCATACGACCTAAGAAATTTGAGAACTTGGCGTTGTTGGAAAGATCTTCCAACGGTATTTCCATCCATATAAAGAACTCACAAAAATTCTTCCTGAGCTGAGAGTTATGGCCTTTTGAAAAAGACAAAAACTTACTTTGGAAATCTGGAAATTTTCCAGATTTCCTTACTTATTTCCAGATTTGATATTTCTTGTTTTTATTATCTTAACCTTATTTTATCTATAATCCGAGATGTTACACCTATTTGCCTTAGGTAGGGTCATACTCTTTATCCTTTAAATGGGTTCTCTAAAAGCTACACCTATGCGGGCGCATAGTTAAGGGATAAGGAGATTGCTTCTAAGTAACTAATTCTCTACTAACGAGGAGCACTCATCTCAAGAGGTACATTGGATACAACATCTCTACTCACGAAGTGTACCCACCCCTTATTCAAATCATCTCTGTGCTAAGAATAAATCCTTCATGGAGTCTTAAACATACATAGACTTATAGGTTAAGGGATAGCTAATTAGCACCACATCTCAACTCACGAAGGGTATCCAACCTCCAACCTATCTTAGAAAGATCTTGGGAATAGTGAGGTTTCTACTAAACACTTCATCTCAACTCACAAAGAGTGTTCACCCCAAAATCCCCCTTTTCATTACTGAAGTTCTTTAGGAATAGTAGGGTTGGTCTAGACACTTCATCTGTACACATTAAGAGCGTCTACCCCACAATTCCCTATTTTCTTTCATAAAATTCATCCATACATTCAAAGTGTGTGTGTGGATACATGTGAGCACACCTTTCACAAAATCACTATATTCATGACTTGACTTCTAAACATGCTCATACCGTCGGTTGGTCCGCAGATCTGTGCACCAGACCAATTTCTGCAGAGTTTTTGTGGTTTGGTCCCTGCACATTGATCACCCATTAAGCTATTATTTTTGTGTTTTTCTGGACACTTTTTAAGACACGGACCCTAAACTACTCTCTAGCCAACACACTAAAGAAAATAACAGATGATTGTGAATAAAACAAAAATGAAACATGAGAATGCAAATATTCCTAAAAAGAAAAGAAAAACCTATTGTTGGCTAGAGGATACACCTTTGGTTGCCTCCCAGAAGTGCTTGATTTAGCGTCGTGGCACGACGCAGGATCCTTGATTACTCAGTCTTGATCAAGGTGATATGCCTCAACCACTTCATGAACACTTTCTTCATGCCCTAGGTAGATCTTGATTCTTTGCCCATTGACCGTGAACCTTGCACCCTCTTTGTTCTCCAACTCAACAGCTCCATGTGAGAATACCTTAGTAATAAGGAATGGCCTAGTCCACTTGGACTTGAGTTCGCCTAGAAACAAGCGTAGCCTAGAGTTGAATAGAAGCATACTTCTTTATATTTTCTTTATAGATGGCTGAAATTTCATATGCTTTTAGGCGAAACTCATCAAGATCATTCAAATCGTTACGTCTCTATTCCACTACTTCATTCCAATCCATCTTCAGTTTCTTTATCGCCCACATGGCCTTGCGCTCTAACTCGACTGGCAAGTGACAAGCCTTCCCGTATACAAGTTGGTATGGAGACATACCTATGTGGGTCTTGTATGCAGTCCGGTTGGCCCAAAGAGCATCATCAAGCCTCCTTGACCAATCTATTCTATTAGCATTTACCGTTTTCGACAGGATCTGCTTGATTTCTCTGTTGGACACCTCAATTTTCCTAGTAGTCTGTGGATGGTACAGAGTGGCTACATTGTGGCAAACCCCATATTTCTCCAATAGCCCTTTGAACAACTTGTTGGAAAAGTGAGATCCCCCCTCACTAATAATGGCCCTAGGTGTACCAAATCTTGAAAAGATGTTCTTTTTCAAGAACGCGGTGACACTCTTCCCTTCATTGTTGGCAAGTGTTATAGCTTCCACCCATTTTGACGCAGAATCCACCTCCACAAGAATATATTTCATCCCATGAGAACTCACAAACAGGCCCATAAAATCAATGTCCCATATATCAAACAACTCAATCACTAGAATGGGGTTTAAAGGGAGATCTTGCCTCTTTGAAATTCATCCATCTCTTTGGCACCTATCACATGACTTGGCGAACTCATGAGCATCTTGGTGAATGGTTGGCCAATAGTACGCACAGTGCAAAATCTTATGGGCAGTCCGGATACCACTATGTTGCCCACCCACAGGCAAGGAGTGGCATGCCTTCAAAACACTTAGCATCTCCACTTCCGGCATGAAATGACGAATAAGACCATGGCACAACTCCGGTATAAATAAGGCTCGTCCCAAAAAAACTTTTTCATATCATGCATGAACTTTTTTCTCTGATGGAAAGACAAGTCTGATGGGACTATATCACTAGCAAAATAATTCATAAAATTGGCGAACCATTGAATCAACTCATGAGAGGCGGCCAATACATGCTCATCAGGGAAGGTATCATCAATTTCCGCCTTTTCACCCAACTCTCGCATATCTTCATCTTCCTATCTGGACAAGTGATCAGCAACTTGATTTTCGGTCCATTTTCTATCTTTCACCTCAAAATCAAACTCTTGCAATAGTACCACCCATCTAATAAACCTTGGTTTTACATCCTTCTTTGCCATCAAATACCTCAAAATGGAGTGGTCAGTATGCACTATGACTCTCGTGCCAAGCAAATACGAGTGAAATTTTCCAAACGCAAATACCACCACAAAGAGCTCTTGTTCAGTCACACTGTTGTTCTTTTGTGATTCATTTAGGGCCTTACTTGCATAATAGATGGGGTGAAGGATTTTATCCATTCTTTGCCCCAATACTAAACCAAGAGCAACCCCACTAGCATTATACATCATCTCAAATGGCTTGCTCAAATGTTGGGAAATAGTTATGGGTGTAGACACCAAATTCTCCTTCAACTCTCCAAATGCCTTAAGACATAATTCATCAAAATAGAATTTACATTCCTTCTCAAGTAGCTTGCACAAAGGATGTGCAATTTTTGAGAAATCCTTAATAAACCTCCGGTAGAAGCCCGCATGTCCGAGAAAACTTCTCACACCTTTTATAGAGATGGGTGGATGAAGTTTCTCTGTAACCTCAACTCTTGCTCGATCAACCTCTATCCCCTTCTCTGAGATGCGATGGTCTAATACTATACCTTCTTTCACCATTAAGTGACATTTTTCCCAGTTTAGCACAAGATTGCAGTCTTCACATCTTTTGAGAACCTCGACAAAGTGACTCAAACACCGATCAAAAGAGTCACCAGCAAATGAAAAATCATCCATGAACACCTCAATAGTTTCCTCCACCATATTGGAGAATATCGACATCATACTTCTCTGAAAGGTCGCCGGTGCATTACACAACCCAAAAGGCATCCTCTTGAATACGAACGTCCCATAAGGGCAAGTAAAGGTGGTCTTCTCTTGATCCTCCGGTGCAATAGATATTTGGTTGTACCCCGAATAGCCATCAAGAAAACAGTACCATCCTTTTCCTGCGAGTCTATCTAACATCTGATCCATGAAGAGCATAGGGAAATGGTCCTTCTCAATCCATGCATTCAATTTCTGGTAATCCATACAAACTCTCCATCCGGTCACCGACCTCATTGGAACAAGCTCATTTTTCTCATTAGGAACTACTGTCATTCCCTTTTTTTGGGCACACACTGAATAGAGCATACCCAACTACTACCTGCAATATGATATATGACTCCGGCATCCAACCACTTAATAATCTCCTTCTTCACTACCACTTTCATAGGTGGATTCAACCGTCTTTGGTGCTCAATACTTGGCTTATGATCGGGCATGAGTTGATTTTGTGCAAACAAATACCGGGAGGAATACCAATAATGTCCGCAATAGTCTAACTAATTGCTCGTTTGAACCTCTTCAAAACTTTCACCAAACAATCTACTTGATGCACATTAAAATCCGATGCAATGATTGCCAGCAAAGTGTCATCTCTTCCCAACAATACATACCTCATATGAGGTGGTAAGCCTTAAGCTCTAATTTTGGGGCCTCCTCAATAGATGGTTTCGCGGGTGGAGACTCGCAATGCTTCATATCTAACTCCAATTTCTTCGGTTTGAACCGATATTCACCTCGTTCAAGTGCCGCAACCAAAGACCCATACTCTTTGATACCATCACTCTCAAAATTTATGATCACTGCCAGTAGTGCCTCAACACCAAGGCACTCTTCAATTTGCACCTCAGATGTTCTCTCAACCCTATAAGATATAACAGATACCGTTTGGATCTCACCGTCTGCTTCATGGATCTATAAATATTGAATGTTGCTTCTTCATTGTTCAACCTAAACTTCATCTGCCCTTTTTCCATATCAACCAAGGTGCGACCAATAGCAAGGAACGACCTCCCAAGAATAATAGGCACCTCAAAGTCCACCTCACAGTCAAGGATCACAAAACCATCCAGAAATATGAACGCCTCCACCTTCACAAGTACATCATGGAGTATCCCAATGGGCCTCTTCACTGTTCGATCAGCCATCAGTAACCGCATTGAAGTGGGCTTTGGGTCACCCAAACCCAACTTCTTGTAGATGGAGAGAGGTTTGAGATTTATGCTTGCACCTAGATCACATAGTGCTTTAGCAAAGTGCAATAATCCGATGGTACATGGAATAGTGAAAGCGCCCCGATCCTCCTTCTTTTGCACAAGAGACCTTATAGAAATAACACTACAATGCTGCATTTGGTCATTATCCTCAAAACTTACAGCGGTCTCTTCTTTGTAACCATATCCTTCCTGAATTTGTCATACCCGGTAATTTGTCCAAAGCTTCTATCAAAGGGACATCGATTGAAAGTTGTTTAAACATAGTAATAAAACACCGGTATTTACCATCCTTAGTCTTCTTCACCAATCTATGAGGGAATGGTGGTGGTGGTTTAGAAATGGGGATCACCTTTCGGGGTACCTCTGCTTCTTTCACCGCTTTGTCCACCAATTCACCATTAGTTCCAACTACCTCTTCATCATTTTTCACCTCATCTTCTACTACAGAAGGCAAAGGTGGTACAATGGTTTGCTTACCTCCCCTAGTATTAACTGCCATGCAATGCCCATCATTTTTAGGATTTTGAATAGTATTGCTAGGAAGAGTGCCCGATTGACGTGGGTTCACAGTAGTAGACAATTGGGCCATTTGTAACTCAAGATGCTTGATCAAGATCGCATGTGCATCCACCTTTTGCACAATATTAGCAAATTCACCTCTTAATTCCTTGGCGTGCTCATCACTAGCATCGAACATCCTCATCATCTTCTGCAACATATCCTCAACTCGCGCCATACTACCTCCATTATCCCTAGGATCAACTTCACGATTTTGGGGCGGAATATAGGACCCACTTCGATCATTTCTGTTACCATGATTACCTTGGTTGAAGTTGTTGTCGCAATTGTAGTTTCCATATCGAACATACCGGCCCTCTCTTTTGTAATTCCCATAGTTCTGACCTTGATTTCCTTGACCTTGGCGCCAATTCTGCTGATTGGATCCTTGGGCGTTTGGTCGAAAAACCCCCGTATGCTCATTCACTGAATAAGTATCCTCTTCATAGTAGTAGTCATCCACTGGCGGTGGTGGTTTAGTCAAGTAATTCAATGCATTTACCTTTTATGCACCTCCAGTGACATGTTCCAATACTAACCCGAGCTCAGTTCTCATTGGGCCATCTCTTCACGAATCTCATATGCGGACGGATTGTGTGTAGATTGCACTTCAAAGATGTTTCTCCCCGTGTCTGACTTCCTAGTTCTCCAAGCCTTATTGTTGGGAGAGATTTTCTCCAACTTCTCTGCGATCTCTGCATATGTGCACTCCCATAAGAACCACCCGCAATAGTATCAAACACTTCTTTGTTATTATCATCTTGCCTCCGATAGAAGTACAATTTTAACAACTCATCATCAATCCGGTGGTTTGGGACACCTCTCACGTAAGTAGTAAATCTGTCCCAAGAGCTACTCACCGACTCCCCAGGTATTGTCACAAAGTTGTTCACTCTATATTTGTGGTTGAGCTTCTTGGAAACCGGGTAGTGTTGTGCTAGGAACACATCCCTCAACTGATCCCAGGTATAGATAGAATTATATGGAAACTCAGTAAACCATATTGCGGCCTCTCCCGTCAGTGAAAGAGGGAACACTCTCAACCCGATGACGTTCATATCCAAGTCTGGCCTCCCTACACAACTTTTGCACACCGAACTCAATATGACGATGTGAGCATGTGGATCATCAGATGGTAGCCCTGAAAACAAACCCCTTGAGGTGAGCATCTGCATCAAGCTACTAGTTACCACAAACGTGTGCCCCTGCGGTAGAGGAGATAGAACAAGAGGCCCATCAGAGTCAGTGATATTGACGTTGCCCTGATAGAACTCTTGAGGGCGTGGGATGGTAGGTTGCATCCTCAAAGCATCATCAGTCGGATTTTCCGCAACCACTTGATTATGAGCATCAATCGGTGGTGGGAGCTGGCAATTGATCACATCACCGAGAATCGGCTGGGTTCTGCGGATTATTCATTCTTCGAAGTGTATGGTTCAGTTCAGGATCAAATGGAAGTATTGGTTCTCCTCGGCTTCGTGTACTTAGCATACACTAGATCTAGACCCGAGAGAAACAAAAACAAAAGAAAAAAGTAAAATTAGGAAACTGTTGACTAAAATTTACTAATGTTATTAAAGTTAATCTAAAAGCCTTTTTCCGCGGCAGCGGTGCCAAAATTCGATACGCTCAAATTACATTTCCTTAAAGAAGTATAAGCGGTCGTATCAAGTAAAGAACCCAACAAGTAGGTTGGGGTCGATACCACGAGAAAAATAGTTTAGACTTAACTTCAATGTACAATTACGTCTATTTATTCAAGTCCTTTCTGAAAACAGGTAATTAAAAGGGTTTTTTTTATGAAACAAAAGTGTTTATTTATTTCTAAGTAAAACAAGTAGCAAGAATGAATCTTTAGTGTTTATAAAATTGTGAGAGAAATTAGGGTGCAAGTGTTCCCCATAGGTTCATAATGCGGTAATCCTAGCTATAACAATTTTTCCCTAGTGTTTTGCATGCAAAGTGATAAGTTAGGTATCTCTAAATCCTTGGTTCGGCATTTAGAGGGTTTCACCCGGTAACTTGGTCCGGCTACGTGTGTCTAAGTTACTAACCCTTACCTTTACTTCATATTAAGCATCATATTTGATGTATGACTTAGTTATTACTTTGCACCAATCGAAACTAGCCAATTAGATAATATCCCACTAAATCTATATTGATAATTATTTTCCTATTAACTATTGCCTTGGTCCGGCAAGTAGTAATAAGGCTAGTTCTAACGCGTGCACTCATTAAAAAGACTTCTAAACGAAAGAATTATCAATTCATGCAATAACCTAATTGAGAATTGTTATTAAGATATGTTTACTTTGTTAATCACCCATGGTTCCCACAACCCTAGTTGTTGATTTAGTTACTCATGCATTGATGAACATAATTCATATTTGATAAATAATAAATCATGAACTTACTTTGACAAATTCGAAGAAAATCCAGAAATTCAACTTGCAATCACAAAATTCACTTGAAAACCAAATTCGGAAATTTGAATTAATGCCCAAGTTGCAAAGAAAAATCTCCAAGAACAAAACTAAGAAAATAATAAAATAATCCAACCCCAAAAACAAGATTTTAACTCTATTTATGAAGACATTGTCCTAAAATAAAAGGAAAACAAATAAGGAATGTTTCTCCAAAAATGCGACTTCAATCGACGACCCCCACAGACGGTCCGTCGATTAAACGATGAACCGTCAACTGCCTCCGTAAGTCCAAACTTAGCATCTTTTCTCATCCTTCACTTTGCATCTTCTATGATCCAATCGACGGACCAATAACACGGTCCGTCGAATCACTTACGGTCCATCAACGGTTCTCGTCATTCCATACTTAGCTTTCTTCAACATCGGGTTCTTTGATCAGATCGACGATTTAATAGGACGGACCGTCGATCCTTCCGTAGACCCACACTTAGTCAAAATTCCCCGAGTTGCTTCCAGATGCCTGAATCTCCAATCGACGGTCACCACCTACGGTCCGTCGATTCACTTACGGATCATCGATGGCCTTCGTGGGTCACCTTCTGCAGTAAATCTCCACAGCCTTCTGCGTTTTGGTTTTGGACAACTTTCATGCAAAACTAATATAAAAACATATTAAAATTACTACAAAAAGGCTCTAGACACACACCGATCTTAAGAAAAAGGCATTGAAAGTACCGTGAAACCATGCTATATCATTGAGCAACAACACTTTGCTTTTTTGATAACCAAGATCAAATAGTTGATCCAAATAAGAAAGCATAACCAGAAGTACTCTTCATGTAATCTATACTTGCAGCCCAATCACTATCAGAATAACCAATTAAGTTCAAATCTCCACCAAATTTATACGTTATCTCATAATACATAGTTCTTTGCAAGTAGCGTAGAACATGCTTTGCAGCTCCAAAATGTACTTGGCTTGGTTCTTGCATGAATCTGGATAATAAACTAGAAGGAAACATAATGTTTGTCCTTCTTGAAGTAAGATATAGAAAACTTCCAATCAAGCTCCTATAAAGTGACCTTTTAGCTTTCTTTTCTCCATCGTCTTTTCTAAACTTCTTATTTACTGCTAATGGTATGGCCATTGACAAGAAAACTATCATTTTGAATTTTTGAAGAATACTTTTAGTAATTTTTCGATAAAATTAATTTTTCAAGATACAAAAATTATCTAATAACATCATCTGAACAATCTCAAATTACCAAATCACTACATAACAATGAGCATTTTAAATTTGATCGTTTCTAATGAACCTACCGAATTTATGATCAACTGGAGTTCCAAAATAATATTTATCTCCAAATCTATGATCAAATTCAGATTCAAATGATTTAAGGAGAACTTAATTGATCCACATCCTTATCATATATCAATTTATGTTAACTCATCATGTGTAATCATGTACCACATATAACATAAATAAAACCAACATAAAGGATGTCGTTCATACTAAATCACATTTTAATTCCAAGAACAACTTTCAAATCATTTTAACGACCTCAAAAAAAATATAACCACATAGCAATGAGTACTTCTTACTAGGCTGTTATCAATGAACTTACCAAATTTCATGTAAATTGGAGTCTGTAAAGAATCTTTATTTTCAAAGTTATGACCAAATTCATATTCAAGTGATTTAAGCATATTTAGGAATTAAAACAACATGATCGACATTCTTATCATATATCAGTTTTCGTTAAATAACTATGTACAATCATTTTTCAAATTTAACATAAACACAATTGATATAAAGAATTGTCTTATCATATACAAATCAAATTTTAATCTTACAAACTACATAAAATCCATCTAAACGATTTTCGATGCAACCATCAAATTTCAAGTTAATCAGAGATCACAAAAGTTCATGACCACCTAAATTATGACCAAATTTGAAAAATAACCGTTTTAGACATAGTTAATGATTAAAATAACATGATTCAAATGTCACTATCCTTTAATTTGATAATTATCTCATAAGCATAAGGTATACATTGTGTCCTTCCTTATACTAAGACACACAACACCTTCTTATAACAAAATTTTCTCTATTAATACACTTGAGAATTAAAAATATTACTTTTTCTCCTTTTCATATCGATGAATATCATTAATATCTCTTCTCATGATTTAATAGATATTACTAGCATCTTAAGGTAAATCACCATTCATATAAATAAATATTTACCACTAGTACTCACTTAAAACAATTTATACATGATACATTGAAGGCATTCTAATAACTCAAATAAATAGATCACTTTCGTAAATCATATTTATTAATCATAATTTCAATTGATGTATTGATATGATCTCACATATAATATAAATATTTAAGAATTTTCGATGATTCCAAAATAAATAAATCACTTTAATAATAACTATTTATTAATCACAAATTCTTAATTTATAATATGTAAAATAATGCTCTAATTATTTTTAAACAAAAGGAATAAAACCCAAAATTTTCTTATGTGAAAATAGACCTGAACAGTGGCCGCCGGCCTGCCTCGCCACTTCAATTACTTTTTAAAAAATTGTATTTGATGAATTAAAAAAAAAATGTTGCTGCCACAAAGGTTTTATAACAGGTAATTCACACAAAAAATAATCAAACCATTCACTTAGTCGTTTAATATCTAATACATAATAAAATAATTGCCATTGAGATTCTTATAGGACAAGATGCAATATCCAAACCTTTTTCTCAATTAACCCTATAATATTGATACCGATCTATGTGATTAATAATTATTGATAACAATTTACTTCTTACGTGGGCAGCTCCAATGGCCAAAATCTATTTTGTGAACTTTTATAATTCGAAAGTCACAAAGAACTTAGATTAATCCTAACCAATCCGGTCCAAACAACCCACATCAAACATAAAAAAATTACCTCTTGATTTTTCAAAGAAAACATATGTATAATTAAACCATATACATATTATTTGAGTTTTCTATTTACATGCAAGCATGACTCTTGATGTCAATTGTTGGAAAACTATATGCACAATGGAAGCATATCAGGATCTATATTGCTTATATGAATAATAGATAACCAATACTGTTTATGCTAGAACACATAAACATACTAACATTTAATTCGATAAATACCTCTTGAAGTGTGAACAGATATCTTCATGCGAATCCCCATGTTAGACAGACCTTCAAGTGAATGGACAACATAGCTATGGTCATCTACAGTGATCCAAGTCACATCCGAACTCTCTGAATACTTGGGTGGACAAGTATCGAATAGAAAACTAATCTGTCTAATTTCTAGGTTAGGAGAATCCCTATTTGTAGAGATTTCTTCCTAATCCAAAAAGGACTAGAAAATCTTGTTTTCCTAGAAGACTAGAAAAACCCATATTATTCTTCCTTTTTGCATAGAAATTGGATTCTGAGTTCTAGTTAAATATGGAAACTATAGGACCCACATAATTAATTACCGAGGCTTCCTATTATGGAAATAATTCTAAATAATTAATTTGAATTATTTTTATTATAATAAATTACAAATCATTCCACTACAAATTCGTAATTGCGCTCCTCTATTTATATTTCGTAATTCCCCATTAAACACTTATCTAATTCCCCATGTTAAGATTTCAGATACTAATTAATAAATTAAATTACTGACGAATTAACTTAATGATTAATTTGCTTTAGAGCACTACTTAACTTATTTCATGTCTCAGATTCATAAATCCACTGGCAAGATTTGACACGATGAAAACTTATAAGTTTCTCAAAAGGGCATATCAATCAATCTCTATAACGAGACATGAATTCCATCAACTAACTTATTATTTCACCAATATATATATTATTATTGTCTAACTTACGAGGCATATTGGCACATCTCAGAATCTCACCTTTTAATAAATCATAATGTTATTTAAAATATACAAATCATAATAGTTATATCAGAATTAAAAATATAAGTATATTTAATAGTTTAGGGAATATGTTTTTATCAGCCAGTCTAAAACAACTATCTCTACTCAGTCTCATTCAGTACAGACATAATGTACTAGCACAAGAAGTTGAAACTATACCATTTCCATAATCAGGATAAATTACATATTATCTTCTGCTACAATCGTACCCGGTGGCATGTCCAATTTCCATCTTAGATTGTGAACCAAAAACTATATAATTATATAAACCGATGATTTAATCCTCTGTATATAAGCTAAAACTCTACACAGTAAATCATCTACTATATAAGTAAATAAACACCATAAATGAATATATGATCTATTGAAATTGAGCAAATATTTATTCTCTAATAAATATTATTTCTTGACATATAGTTAATAGTATACATACCAACATTAGTCACGAATTTAAAGTTGTCGGTGACACATTATTTCGTCACTAATAGTGTATGTAATTAATGAGAAAGTACGACATCAAATTCGTCACTAATTATTTTCTTTTAGTGACAAAATTTACTTTCGTGAGACACATATTTTTAATGACAAAACATAAAAATCTATAGCAATGTTTTGTCCACTAAAGTTTCCCACCAAAAATTTAATTAGTGTCATTTGTAGTATTGTTAGTCACAAATTTAAAGTTATCCGTGACACATTATTTCGTCATTAATAATGTATCTAATTCATGACAAAAATTATTTTCTTACAATTTATTGAATTTTGGACACAAAAAAAATCATCTAAAAAAATATGTTGTTACAATATCGACTAATTAGAGTTCGTAGTTAAATATTGTAAATATTAGCTATGAAAATTTTGATTTAATTATGACATTTATTTCATCACTAATAATATAAGTAATTGTTGACAAATATTTTATTGTCTCATATCAATCTATGATTTAGTGAAAACAAAAAATTGTCACAAAATATGTATGGGATTAAACAGCGACGACTTAAAATTTGTAGTGAAAAATTCAACTATTTGCTACGTAAAAAAGTCATAGCTAAATACTATTTTTTTGCTACAATTGTTCATAATTACAAGTGACAACTTACAAATAGAACAATACATGTGCTTCACAAGAAATAGACAGAGTGCATTCGTTAATTGGCTAGTGAAAATATTAAAACCAACGAATTCGGTCGATTTTGTGAAAGCGGAAAAGTTCAACACATCAATTTTCTTAAATTACACAATTATTAAATGCATCATTTTAAAAATACAATCCATGTTATAATTATTGTGAGTGGGGCATGATTCTACCACTAGATCACTAATATTTGTTGGTTTAGCACTTTTTTTTAACACTTTCATTGATAAGCACGATAAGAAAATAATTTCTCAAGTCTTTATGCTAATTTTTGTGCGTGTCTATTGATTTGTCATTGGTAACCTAAATAGACTAAGTCGATCTATTTCCTTCTGTATATAAATATGTACATATTTGATACTAATTCCACATACGTACGTTGAGTAACTATACAGAGATAACATCGACTTACAAACTTAGACTTTGCAAAGGTGCACTATATTTCATGAATTTCTATTAACTTTTCCCATCAGTGTGAAAATTGAAATAAACTAAAAAATAAAAGCACAAATAAAAGAAATGAACTAACTAGGATTTCAAATATATTATGATGAAATACTATAGTTATGGGTACCGATGTTCAACTTGAATGAATTATTCATTTTTTAAATAAAATCAAAAGTTTAATTTTAAATCAATTTATAATTGTACTAAATAATTTTTAAAATTTACAAAAATAAATAAATGAAATGACAAAATCGTACTTATATATTTAAAGATATTTAAAAAAATATACAATTTAATTAAAGTATAATCTACATTTGAAGGAATTATGGGTGGTAAATTTCATGCATTTGTGTATGAGTACAAATAATCATATAATATATTATTTCTACAAAAGTTAAATTTGAAAGACGTGAATGAAGTACAAAATAAATCAAAAATGAAAGACAAGAAAAAGTTGATCTGATGGTAAGGACTTTTCTCTTTCAACCTTAAGGTTGTGAGTTCGATTTCCCAAGACACACATAATGTGCGAGCTCCTTGCCACGGGATGATAAAAATAGCGATAGGGGATATACATATATAACATATAGTCATTAATGACGAAATTAGATTTTGTTTAACTACGAAATACATATAAGTGTAGAGACAATTGATTTTGCCATCCAATTTTGATCGACCTATAACCCTTTTCGAATTGCTATTTGATTAAATATGTATTTTAAAACATGTTTCTCTTATTACCTTTTTGAATTTATATTTACCTAGTAAAACAACATATCATGGAAATTAAAAAATAATACGTAAAACCTTTGACCGTTCATTAAAACTAAAACAACAGCTTACATACAAGATTACATAGTAATATACATTAATAATGTAAATGAAAATGAAAATGAAAATTATTACATCTTATCATGTATCCTAAAAAATAAGCATAAATTTATGACTATAAAAATATATACTAGGATCCGTAACATAAACAATGGTTTCAGTGAACAACTCAATAGGAGGAAAATACACAAATATTTAATTGTGAAGAATAAGAAGCAAAGGTTCATAATTTTCCCTGTTTATTGATGTGCCGCGAAATCTTGACACATTTAAGACTTATAAACCAAGAATCAATACTAGAATTGAGTATGTTTTTGTATTGTTTAATGTGTTTGTTGATTGTGCAGACAAATCCTGACATATGTAGAAAAGTTGAAATTGATATTGATCAAGTGAAGATTACGGCCAACTTCACAGAACGTGGCTGTCTTAACGGTCCGTGGTTAATCCCGTTCAAAAAATCCAGTATGGTGAATTCAAGAGAAGCTGAAGAGGAAGTGATCAAGTAAAGACCACGACCAATTTCACGGGTCATGTTGCTCTCCACGGTCCGTCGTGTGTGTCGTGGTGAAAGTTATAGTTAAGGGTGCTGAAGAATAATGTTTTGGGAAAAGTTCAATTGAATACCACGGACGTCTTCACGGAACGTAGTCTCTTTAAATGTATGTGGTGTGGGTCGTGATGAAATTTACTGTGAAGGGTTCTAAATAATAAAGTTATGGGAAAAGTTCAAGTTAAGACCACAGACGTCATCACGGACTGTGGTCTCTTTAACGGTCCGTGGTCTTGGTTGTGTTGAGGATTCCACTGTGCAGCATTGAGTGTGAGTTTTGAATAATGTCTAGCACTAGGAACAAAAACTAGAATTTTCCCAAGTAATCTTGCTTGAAGCTGAGAATAGCCGGATAGGAAAGGATCAGTAGGGCATTTTTTCCTAAACCAATAAAAGTCAAAACCAAAGAACCAAATGAAAAATCTCACCACTTGAACCCAATTTGAGCCTGGAACATATCTTTGTTCTTACCAAATTATCATACCCTTGGTTTCCCTGAATGTGAGATATCACAACTCAGGCCAAAAGCCAAAGTTGAGGGTGATTGTAATCCAAACAAAAAAAAAGGAAAAAGAAGGTTCAACCGGTGAGCTAAAATACCTATAAAAATGGAAAAAGTGAATATAGAGGTATGGCTGCTAAGTTGGGCTGAAAGAAATAAAAAGAAGGTTTCAGTTAAAATAGGAGTTATAAAAACAAAACTTTGGGATTAACTAAGGGATTATTCGCTCATGAAATTAAACATCCATTCCCTAGCCCCGAGCCTATGTAACAAGCCAATAAACGTCCTTCAGTGATCCTATTCCGAAATTCAGAAAGATAGAGTGTAGAAAGCGAGGACAAGCCTATGGTAGTTTGTTTTTAGTGCTAGAAGTTCTTTGAGAGCGTGAGAGTAGCATTACGTCCCAACCATTTCAAGTGAGGGACTTCTTTGGTGTGAGGACACAGTGGTTGCATTTGAAAGTTGATTAGGTGAGCTATTGGTTCACATACGTAAGCATGATTGACTATAAGTAGTGAGATGTCATATATTGATACTTGTATGTTGAACTAAGGGTTCTGAACTAAAAATTGTGTGAAATAGTACTGCATGGTGTGAAAAGTTTGAAAAGATTTTGGGAATTTTGTTGTACCATTTTGCTCATCACTGGAGGACAAGTAATGGTTCTATGTTGAGGGTGTTGATGTGTCACAAATTCTTGGCACATTTGAGACTTAAAAACCAAGAATCAATACTAGAATTGAGTATGTTTTTGTATGGTTTAATGTGTTTGTTGATTGTGCAGACAAATACTGACATGTGTAGAAAAGTTGAAAATTAAGTTGAAATTGATGTTAATAAAGTGAATATGATGGCCAATTTGACGGACCGTGACTGTCTTAATGGTCCGTGGTTAAGCCCGTTGAACTAAACCAGTGAGTTGAATTCTAGAGAAGGCGAAGAGGAACGGAACAAGTAAACACCACAACCCACATTACAGGTAGTGGTACTCTCCACTGTTTGTCGTGTGTGACATTGTCAAAGTTCCAGTTAAGGGTGATGAAGAATAATGTTTTGGAAAAAGTTCAAGTGAAGACCACAGATGTCTTCACGGACAGTGGTCTATTTAACGGTATGCGGTCTGGGTCGTGATAAAATTCCTAGTGAAGGGTGCTAAAGAATCATGTTTTGGGAAACGATAAACTAAAGACCACAAATGTCTTCACGGACCGTGATCTTATTACCGGTCTACCATCTTTGTCTTGTTGACGATTCCAGTGTGAAGCATTGAAAACCCAAAACTTTTGGAGTTCCAAGTAAAGACCACAGACGCTTTCACGGGCCATGGTCCCTATGAAGGTCCGTGGTATAGTTCGTGATGTAAGTTGCAGTGCTTAAGTCTGAACACCAACTTTAGAGATGCTCTAAGGGGATTTCCCGGAGGGCTTCATGGACCGTGAACCCCTTGACGGGCAGTGATCATGGTCGTGTAAGGGCCTGACAGTTCAATCATAAGTTGATTAGGACTTTTTTTAAACTTTTTTGAATCATTAGGTCGTTTTTAGGTGGGATTATGAAGGATCTTATGTTTTGACAAAGCGAACACGATTTCAAGATTTGTTCTTGCAACTTTGGTGTTCTCGATTCTTGGTATTATTTTCAAACGATGAGTTTACTAAAGAAATTGTTGTTGCGCTATTTTTTATTGTAAGTAATTTTAACATGTTTTCACTATTCATTGTTGTTTCTTTACGTGAGAACATGAGTTGGTAAGTACCACGACTGGGGTTGTGGTATCTATGACAATTATATAATCGAAATTTTGTAAGTCCTTTTCTGCCATATGCAACCTTTTATTCAATCTTGCAGGTTTTATAATTTAGTACTTCTGTTGTTGAATACTAAAAGAAGTGCAGGGGGTCAATTCGGATCCCAATATTGGTTGGAAGTTGTAAGTAGGAAATAGGGGAGGTAGAGTTGGATGTTCTGCCTCCTCATTTCCCTCTCTGGCGGGAGAAATCATGATGTGGGGGTGATGCTATGGCGGGCATAATCCCGCTCTGGCGGCTCTGACGGAAACAGAACCCAGGCTACTTAGTTCTGGGTCCTTTTTATCATCTAGGTTCCCCCAAAAGGTTCCCAAGTAATTTTAGAATACTTCTCATACTAGGATAATCTTTATTAAATCTTTAGTAAATCCCATGATACAAGAACCAGTTCATTTTTGTTAATTCAGCACCGCACCCACACACCCCACCTTACCGCCAGACATTTATGACATAGAAAAATTACACAAATTTGCCATCACATTGTACATAATGTGGTTCAAACACATAATTACAATACATGTAATCACATAATCACATTCAACACGTTCAACTTTTTACATTCGCAGTTCATTTAACCAACAAGAAGCACGAATTCAAAGTTTACAAGACACAATGTACACACAATTCCAATTGACTACTTGCTTCGTCCCATAGATGACTATTTCTGGTCATCCATGCCTTTTAAATTCCCTAAGGCTATATACCAATTGGAATATTCTAGTTGAAATTTCCTTTCTTGTTTCCCCTTCATCGTGATCACGACGTTCGATTTACCTGGTTGAGATACCAATTGGAATTGGGAGATACCAATTGGACTCAACTCATACCACAAGCGACACATTGCACGAAAGGAGAAGAAGGAGTGGAACGATTCCTAGAATGCTTCCTAGACTCTTGTAGATTAGATGTGGACATCAACACACCAATCCGTAGGAGTCTAGTCCATATTTTTCTATTGACGGGGAGACCGGTAAGCTAAGCTCTAACAGAAATTTTTCACGACCCAACCCAGTGGGTTGTGCGGGCAACCACATTAACACCTAAGTAGGAGAAACCTCATATCCCAAAAGTTAAACAAGCAGAGAATTTTAAAGGAAATAAAGATAATTATAATAACATTCCTTTACAAACAACACCTTTAGACACACTTTTAGTTTATACTTGAAAAAATACTTTTAAACAACTCTCATGGATCTGGTTTAAATAGGTACAAGAGCTACTAAGAGTACAACTGCAAAAAATGAATAGTAGATACATCTCCCAAATGCGGATGAATGGAAGTTGTTTGAGAATTTCTTCGTCTTCACATAAGGAAACATCATCAACCTCCATCTAGACTATGTCAAAAAGATATACCAAGAGTAGTTTCAGTACAAAATATGTAATGGTAGGCATCATCGGTCAACTCGATGCCCACCGCATAACATAAGAAATCTATTAATAAGAATATGTCCTAGACCCCTCACTTCTCCACCTTTTATCTATCTTGATATACCTCTAATCACCCTGGCACCATAACTACTAATTACCTTCTAGTCAACCTACTTATTAGTTTCTTGATTATAGCTTAAAAATTCTAATCCCATAGAATATTCCCCAGTACCCCCACCATCATTTCCTACTAATCGGTCATGTCATACACTTAATTCTTCGTCACCTTACCCATCAAAGATGACATATTTAAATTAGATCAAGAACCTAATATAACCCGACTCTCTTTTGCAATATACAACACACGAACAACCCTCAAAATTTACTACTCGCACCTTGTACACCTTGCTTTTCTACTAAACCCAATGAGTACGCTCAACACAAAGGACAATAAAATATAACCTTCTTAACATATAACCACTAAGTACATCATATAATAATCAACACCACAATATATTCACAAACATATGTATGTGTAAACATATACCTTATCGTATACGGCTATGCCACCTACAATATTAGATATAACATGCCTTACAATACATATTTATCGCAAGAGTTGACCCTGTCTTGGAACCCAAACACAAACTGTTAGTGCACCAGAATGTGGTAGCCGATCACATAGTTATGAATGAACGTAGCAATCGGATCTATCACACTACAATCACAAACACAAGTATACTTTCAATTCTTACATTTAAAAGTGATACGTGACATATAATCATCAGTCTATATCATTTACAACAGGTGTGATTAAGATTGCAATTTTCATATACATACAAGTATCATAATGAAGCAAGAACATTCATTAATCACACAATCATAGAATCTTAACCATCTCTTACCAAGGGATTTCTTGTCACATGCCTGATGCAAACCCTAATTAAACCATATTCAGCCCTAATTCATCATCTAAGGCTTCTTTCTAACATATAAATCACAAATCAATCAGTGCACGAAGGCCTACGCATAAATTCTACCATCTATTAAGATATATTCTGCAGTGGGAATATATTTAAACTACTCAACTAATAAAACCTAGCCTACCTGGGCGCCAAGAAGTTGCATGGAGTTTTCTTGACTTCGATTCGAGTTTTCTGGGTTGGTGATGAAGAATTTGGCTCAGGATCAACAATATTTTTCCATCCTCTCGCTATAAATTTTCTTCTCCTTCCTTCCAAAGCTTAGAGCATCCTTTCTGAGGTTTCTAATGTGTTATATGATTTAATTAGGTATTTGAGAAGATTGAGAATATAGGATTACTCGTAATTTCCGTTCTACCTCAACTATTTCGCTTTGAAGCCAGCTTATCCTTGCTTGTTCCACCGCCCTAGAGGCAACCATCCCGCTCTTGCAAGACAAAGTCCAATTTTATTTCAGAATTTTTTGTTTATTAATTAACAACCTTCTGGGTTGTTACAAGTGCATTTTGGATCGTCTCTTACCTTTATATAGTTATTTATCACCAAATTACTTTATATATATATATATATATATATATATATATATATATTACGATGCATTTAAAAAGAGCTAGAATTAGAAAGTTTCATTTTTGGAAAGACAGAAAATATGGAAATTTGACAAAATTAAGTTAAGTTTGAGTTGCTGGTAAAATTCAAGAAACCATAATTCCTAGCTCAGAATTATCATTCCAACAAAGCAATGTTTGTGCGCTTCTGAGTTCGTGTGAGTGAGATATGCCCTTTTGAAGTTGGGTTGTTTTGACAAGGAAAGTCCAATCTGGATTTTAGAAGGGTAGTTTGGTCTTTTCCTTACCCTATTATTTTAACTCCGTTTTTGGTAATTATCGAAGGGTCTAAACTAAAATTGGTCAGTTCACTCTTTTGAAATTAGAGTTAGGTTTTTTTGAGAAAGAAGACAAGAAAAGAGAAAAGAGGAGAAAGGAGAAAAAAGTCCAAGATTAGTCGATTTATTGGAGATTTCCGTGTGGATTTCCTCAAGGGTTATCCCTAATAGGTATTTAAGATCACATAGCTTTGGGTTAGTTAATACATGCGCAATCACTATTCATTTCATGAAGTTATATAGTTTTGAAAGTAAATCCATTGAGTTGTTGATGAAAATTTTAAATTCTTGTGGGTTGTATTGTTGAAGTTTTGTCAAGTTTGATTCATGTTTTCAGATGTGATTTCGAGGTTAATCTGGTATTATTGAGGCTATAATGGATTCTAAGTATTTGGGGAAACAACTAAGTTGATTGGAAGGGTTAGAGTTAAAAAACGAATAAAAGTCGGGGAGCACCTGGGAGGGTCCTGGGGCGTCGCCCCTCTCAGAGCCCCAGTGATGGGTATCTAAATGTTGGTCTTTGGTGATCCGCCCCAGCATTAGCGTCCCAACCTGGTCTCCTAATTTCAAGGACTGGCGCCCCGCGCCTCTCAAAACACTAGGAATGGGAGTTCTTCCCATTTCTTCCCCACCTTTCTTTGACTAGTTCCTTAACAACGTACCTATGTTTTCTAGTTGATTCCAACACTCTAAAGTACGTCTAAGCACAATGACATCATCCTTAAACATGATATCAAGAATCTTTATTCTAGAATTCAATTGAAAGAATGTTAAGGGTCAAGCGTAGAAGTTAAGAATCAAGTCAAGAGAAGTTCATAATATTTTCAAAAGTCTTTCAAAAACGTTTAACTTTGTTTTAAGACTTAATGCTCAAGCTAAGTAAAGAGTAAAGATTGAAGTTCATTTCTTCAAAGAAGTATATGGGGATTATGTATTACCAAAGAGTTTAAAATGTTTTCACATTTCAGTAAGAAAGGGAACATCAATTCCATAAGAGCTTTTAAGCTAAGTTTTGAGTAATTATCTTTAACCAAGGACACAATTTTGTTTTGAAAACAAATTCTATAAGTACATTTTTGGAGTAGTGCTGAGCACCGACATATAGACGTGAGTTCTTATAACTCAAGTCTCCATAAACCATGAAACCATCATGGGTAGCAAAGGATCATACGTTTTAGATGACTGCTTAAGTGGCTTTTAGCATTGACTAGTGGATCAACTTAGTTAAGGGGTCATATATGAGGACAAAGTATAGGAAAATTCTGGCAACGTGGACATGACATTGTATCACCACTTAGGCTCATAGTAGTGGTTGTCGTTAGACAAACTCCCACAAAAACTATATTACTCCATTATATGTGTGAAGTTGAGTTTGTTATTGATATTTTATTGACAAACTAAGTTGTTTTCACTGTTTTTACAAGCTTTCTATATGTTGCATGTATTTAATTGCATTATATTGGGTTGAGTTATACATGAGTTGAGTAAATCCAAGTTTGTTTCTTTCAGATTATTTTCAAGCCTATGTTATGTTTAGCATTCCAACTCGCATACTAGTACATTCAATGTACCGGTTCTAGTTGTCCCGCATCGTCTTATGATGCAAACACAGGTAACCAAGATCAACATTCAATGCCTCGTTGATCAGGTTGAGCACTCAGAGTAACTTGGTGAGCCTCTTTGCTTTTCGTAAGGCTCCTTTTTACGGTGCTTTTTACTTTTTTGTTTAGGATGATAGGGGGTCATGTCCCGACACCCCTTTTTATTTTAGAGGTTTCATAGACAGATAATTATAGTTCTTTAGTCTTATTCATTTTAGTTATATATGTTTAAGACATGAGTTGCCATTTTGGCTAAACTATTATTCTTAAGTTATTGCATGAGTTATATTTAGTCTTTCTCTTAGAAGGTAAGACATGCCAAGGGTTCGCTTGGGGCAAACAATGGTTCTCAAGTGCCAGCCACATCCACGGTGTAAGCTCAGGGTGTGATAACATATATATCATGTGGTCATATATTTCTCTTTTCAATTTGTAAATGCTAAAAACTCACATACAAATATTATATTTATTTGTATCGGATTTGTTAACAACAAACAATTCTCTCTAAATAATTAAATTCTTAAGCTTTTTTATTTGAATAAATTTACCAGTAAAAATATAAAACATATAATGTATAAAATAAACAAACCCGTTACAAGGAGTTGAGTTTTTTTTTGTCTTTGCATAGATTAATGCTATGCTATTAAATTCTATGTATTCCTAATATATTCCTAATATGACCAAATGTAAGGTATTTGTTATAAATCCTATACCACGTATGGTGTATAAATAATCCGTGAATTCCTCATAAATAGGCCCTAAATTTCTAAAAAAATATAGTATTAATAATACCATACAAATACACAGACTATTTGTCCTAGTATTTTTCCAAACGACTCAATATTATGTATTATTTTTTGTTGTTTCTACAACTTATCATATGAACTTTGGTTTAATTAAGCTTTCTTCTGCTTGTATTTCTCAAACCTATGTGTTACCATAAACTGGTATTCCATAAGGGATGAACTACTACAAGAATTCCTATTAAAACCCAAAATTTTCATCAGATTAACTTCTCGGGTAGGCTTCATGGCCAATGCCAGTGATGCCTGGCCTACATTACATGCTGATGAACAACCACCAAATAACCATTGATCTATACAATGACTTTGAATTAAGTAGAAGACAAATTCACAATGCATATTCCTATGAAAGATATTACTTCAATCCATGGAGAGCCAACTGCATTCTTGGAGGAAGAAGAGGTTGAGACCATAATCATTAAAGAAGATTTACCGTTTTCCATAATTGGAAATGGTTCTTATGGCTGGTCAGAACTAGAAAAATTTTGGGAAAAAATTCCTTTACGGTGTGAGATTCATGGCGGACAATGTAAGGCAGGATTTTTGAGTGATGGACACATACTAATTATCCTTACTACTATGGAATATTATGTCCATGTCATGTAAAATATCTCCATATAATTTGTAGGCTAATGATGGGTATACTATCAGATGCGACCTCTAAAGTCGGAACCCTAGTTAACCACAAAGGAGGAAACTAATTCTGCCTTAGCATGGAACGCTTTTCCATCCCTATCACCTAATTTTTTTATTAAAGAAACCATGTATATGATGTCCAAAGCAGTGGACAAAATGTTATATGTTCATATGGCTACAATAGGCAATTGTGGACCTAGTTGTGTAAAGGTAACAGTTGAAGTCAACTTATTGAAAGATATTCCTAAACGGATCAATGTCGGAGTGAAGAAGACATCTTCTAGGGAAATCATTATAACATGGATAAAAATCTTATACGAATAAAAGCCAAAGTATTGCAAATACAACAAAATTTACGCCAAGGGAATGATTTTCATTGTGGTGGTTTAAAAAGAAAAGTAAGCAAGTTTTTCCGGGTGGGTCAAATATAAAAAGGTCAGATTCGATATAAGCAACTAAATAAAATTCAACTATACCTAAAAAAAAAACAATAAAATCGAGGAAGTATGTGTTTAACATAATGTTAAAATTATTATGAGAGAATGTATTTTTTATAATTTTAACAGTGGTCTTATCTCCATCATTGTCGTATATCTATGTTACTAATATGTGTATCCACGCGATGCACATATAATATTAATATAGTAGTTTTATTTATTTTTTATTATGATTTATATACTGAATCATATTACCTTACAAAAGTCCAACTATCGTATTATTCCTCATTAATTAAATGTAATCCCTCCCCCTCTTTAATTCTTCGAGCCTACACCGTGGACGTGGACATCACTGTAGAACCATCACAGATCAAAAGCGTATCTTTGGCCTTTTGTACTAGTCAGGGGAAGACATTACTGAACAATAAGAACTTCAAATGCAAAGATTAACTCAATTGTCTCAACTATTGATAAACTCTGAAACATCTGGAAATATTACAATAGCCATAAGAAGGAAACTCTAGTCTCAAAAACTTAACAATGGAAAGGGGAAAAGACTCCTTAACTACTACTGTATGTGAAACCTCTAATTACTACAACACATGTCCGGAAAAGACAAACAATATCTTAATAAATCTAAACAATGTAAACATGGAACCCTTCGGAAAGCAAAGAGGTTTACCAAAGCTAGCTAGAATGAAATGGGATCAATGAAGTGCTTGTAAATGACCCTGAACTCCTATATCTGTATCATAAATAAGATGCAAATCGAATGACGTCAGTACATTGAATGTATAAGCATGTAAGGGGAAATATGAAAAATAAGCAATTGAACTGATATATGTATCCAACTATCCTATTGTTACTCATTAATTAAATGTAATCCCTCCCCCTCTTTCATACCTCGAGTCTACACTGTGGACGTGGACAACACTGTAGAACCATCAAAGATCCAAAGCAAATCCTTGGCCTTTCGTACTACTCAGGGGAAGACATTACTGAACAATAAGAACTTCAAATGCAAAGACTAACTCAATTGTCTAAACTATTGATAACCTCATAAACATCTGGAAATATTCAATTAGCCATAAGAAGGAAACTCTAGTCTTGAAAAATTAACAAGGGAAAGGGAAAAAGACTCCTTAACTACTACTGTCTGTGAAGCCTCTAATTACTACAAAAGATGTCAGGACAAGACGCACAATATCTTAATAAATATAAACAATGTAAACATGGAACCCTTCGGAAAGCAAAGAGGTTTACCAAAGCTAGCTAAAATGAAATGGGATCAATGAAGTACTTGTAAATGACCCTGAACTCCTATATCTGTATCATAAATAAGATGCAGATCGAATGACATCAGTACATTGAATGTATAAGCATGTAAGGGGAAAGATGAAACACAAGCAATTGAACTGATACTCTGGGAAGACAAACTAATACAGAAATCCGTCTTGAGGTAACTTTCAAAACAAAAAAAGACGAAATATGTAGGAATACAAAAAATCTAATATCAGTGTGAGAGTACGGGAGTTGAACAACTGAGACATAAAAAGGCTCGCCGACCTTTTCGGTGATTGGGAGACTGCGCTTTTGGCTCGCCTACTTGTACACAATCCCCCATCAAGATGGGTGGTTCAAACGACGGTCTAAATTTGGAACGCCAACCTGTTCAGCATTTTTCCGATTGGTATTTCAGCTCACCTACTGCCCATTTTCCCACACTTTTCAATTTTCAATGTAGAAAATAACACCCATTATTCAAAATTTATCTTTTTTAAAAAAACACCAAAAACATGGGTTGTCTCCCATGAAACACCTTATTTAATGTCGTGGCAAAACAAGAATACCAATTCATATTTAATTTTTTGAGGATGGGACATTACATCTGTAACGACAAAGTTTCACTGTTAAAGAAAAGCCAACGGAGAAAATTTATGGGTTGGAAACCTTTTTCATAGTAACCTAAAATTTGCCAACCTAGTCCATATTTGGATGAAATCGGAATCATTAAGGTGTAGGGAAAACATTTAACAATTGGATGACTTATTTATGATATTGATTACGTGGGTAGTTACTAGTTAGACAAGTCGTTAAGGAATCTGTACGAGTGTATGGAATTGAATTCGATTGAGTAGAAATACTAGAATCAACCGTATCATGAATCATATTTTCTTAGTGTCGTTGGTCAAAAGTATATTGGGATATGGGGGTGTTGGAATTGTCAAAATAGCTCACTCTTTTGTGCAAGCCTCTTTGGTTGTGATTTTTGTCGCTCAAGCGGGGCTGCTACAACAAGGTGAGGGTCGTTGTTGTGGGCCAGATGTAACTTAAAGTTGTAAATAAATCCAAAACAACATTATTCTAAATTTTTTGAATTTTAGAGGTATAGAACAAAACCCCAGGCCACTCTTGAGAAATTTCCATAATTATTGACGCTAAAGGTAAGATTTTTACTCCCCGAATTGATTTTTTGATTTGTTGAACGTAATAGAATGGGTATTGAACGATAGGGAAGCATTTATATCTACATTTCATGGTGGAAACAACCCTATTTTGGGTGCTTGGGATCATCGGTATTATATAGGGTTCATAGAATTGTTTGCGATTAGGGTAATTAATCACTGTTTATTGATTCCCATTTCATTATGATTTTTTGTAGAGCAAGTACACGTAGAACGAATCCGTAAAAAAAGGATCAAGTTTCTTAGGGTTTAAAGCTTTTTTTGTTGTAGTTGATTGCTGTGATACTATGATTGTGTGATGTATGTTTGTTCTTGATTCATGACGATACATGTATGTATGTGAAAGTAGCATTATTGATCACACTTGTTGTAAATGAGATAGAGGGATGAAAAATGCCATGAATCTTGACTAAATTGTATAACCATGAGAACATACTTTTGATTGTGATTGTGGTGTGTTGAATGGATCGACTCCCATGTTCCAGTATAAATAACTTGGATCCATTACCATGTTTCAGCATAATTATGGGATATATTTACATGTTCCGGTATAAACATTGGATCGATTACCACATTCTGATATGCTAATAGTTTGAGTTTGGGTTTATTGAGAAGACCTATGATTTGATATGATTGTGTATCTTCAGTAATGTGAAACTATAACATGTTCGTAAATGTTTCTAATATTGTATATGTTTGATATATGCATGTGATTATATTGTTCTATTGAATTAATATTGCACGCCCCGAGCCTACAACCTGGGCGGGATTGGCACTCGATGATGATTTCTGGCCTCGAGCGGACCCTTGGCCTGGCTTACTTAACTCAGCGGAAGACAATAATAACATTTATAATGATAAAATAACTTATCTGAACTAAATAATAAAATAAGTGAGAATTTCTTAAGGATTTAAACATTCAACTTGGCCAATATGGCAGCCCAAGTCTTTAACATAAGAATAAAAATGTAAAGACTATTGAACTACTAATAAATCTATGAAGCCTCTAAGCTAACTGAGATGGATGTTGGGACAAACCCCACAACATCCTATTTAACTAACTAGAAAGCAATGAAAGATGTCCTCCGGAGTGCAATGAGGCTCACCAACTGGCGCTGGATTGTTTAACTGGATTAACGGTGAGCTGGATGTTGATCCTCGTTACTTGTGTCTGCATCATAATACAATGCAGGCCAACTGGCCTCAGTTCATTGAATGTACGAGTATGCAAGTTGGAATGCTAATACAACATAGGCTAGAAAGAGATTCTGAAAGAAACACTTACCTTGTCTCTTCTGAACTCATGAATACTTACTAAACTCATCTCATTATAAAGCAGATTTCAACAAGTGAAATATAAAGAAAAGTTGTTTACAACATGCTATAAACTCTGTTTGTATTCCAAGATACAAGAAACTCTAAGAGGTATGTAAAAATACAATGATATGATGTATATCAAAATACAATAACTGCCATGGGAGTTTATCTAACGGAAAACCATATTATAAGAGCTATAGTGATGATACAATGATCTACCTCACGCTGCCAGCGCATCTTATACCCGGCTAAAAGTATACGAACTGAACTGCCTAATGGATCAACTAGTCTACTGTGAAAGGATCCATCTAAAAAGTATGAACCTTTTCAACCCATGGTGGCTACAGGGTTTATGGAGGTTGTGAGTTGTCTGAACTCTCCCCCATATCGGTGCTCAATACTACTCCCAAAAATATGTTGGCTCTTATGGTTTAGAAACATATTGATTGTGTGGTTTTGAAATTAGTGCTCAAAATACTTAGCTCAAAGCTATCTTGGAATTTATAGTTTTCATTCTTGCTTCATTTACAAAGCTATTAATCTTATCTAAAACTCAAAACTTAAGTCTTAAAACAAAGTTAAAATGTTTGTGCAAGACTTATGAAAACTTGAAATGACTTCTCTTATTTGACTCTTGATTTCTCTTGACTTTAATTCTTAACTGCTCTTGGATTGAATCTTAAGTTATCCTTGAATTTAATTAAGGATTCAAGGAATTATATTTGTGTTTGGAAAGATCTCATGATGTTTAGGAATGATTTTAGATAGCTAAACATGAGAAAAATGCGAAAATCAGAATTTGAAAGTGGGTCCGTGACGCGGAGGTATAATTTAATTTTGGCTCCAAAAACATCTTTTGAGGTAGAACATCTCATGTAAGCTTCGCAACGTGGAGAAGAAATTTCGATTGGGAACCGGTCGTGCGACGCGCTCTTATGTCCTGATTTTGCTCGTCAAAATTTCTTCTTCATTTTTCTTCCCGAATTTACCCAAACTTGGTTCTTTTTCTTAAATCTCTTTTAGAGACAGATACCCAGAAAATGTACCTAAGAACTTAACCCAAAATGGCCCCATAAAGCGACGTTAGATTGGACTATCCTTAATCTAATAACCCAACTTCCTCAAGGCATAACTCACTCATATGATATCGAAATCGAGGAAATTTGGCGGCGTTGGAAAGATATCTCCAAGCGCTTTCAAACCATATAAAGAACTACCTCTAACTCACCTTGAGCTAAGATTTATGGCCGTTTGAATTTGACCAAAACTCAACTTTTCCCAACTTAAGAAAATTTCCAGATTTTAATTCTTTCCAAAAGTGACTATTTCAAGCTTTAAGCTTCTTCCTAGCTATCTCAATTTGAGAGATTTTTACAATATATACCCCTTGGGAACATTCATCTTCGAATGAGATTACTTCTTACAAGGCATATGGTGTTACATCTTACATTAAGCTGATACACCCAGCAAAATAAAAACACAACATGCCAACTTAAAATCAATGCCACAAAAAGGATTAGTACCTCAGTTTTGAACTTCTCCGGATTTGAATAGATGTGCGTGTCTCTTCTTTCTATCCTCTTGATCTCCTCAAGTCGCTTCTCCTCAAACTCATTTCTCCACAAAACTTTGACTTGATGCTACTTACTTTGTTCTCAACTTGCGAACTTGACGATCTAAAATTTGAATCGGGACCTCCTCATAAGACAAGCTATCATTGATATCAATATCCTTAGTTGGTATGATTGGTGAAGTATCTTGTATGCACTCATTCAACATGGAGATGTGAAACACTGAATAGACTGCTGCTAACTCTTGTGATAGCCCTAAATTACGACCTACATTGCAAATCCTCTTGGATTTTCCGTAAGGACAAATATACTAGGGTTTGGTTTTACCCGTCTTACCAAATCTCATAACACCCTTCAAGAGTGACTTTCTAAGTGACTTAGTCATCTACCTCAAAACACCATCCCTCCTTGTTCAGAAGCCATCACTTTCTTTGCTTATGAACCTTTGCCTTTAATTCAAGCAAGATAGGGTCTTGTTCTTTCTTGCTTTTTACTTCTGACACTAATGATGATTCAGACCCATTCATCACCACTGCTCCTTCTTCTGTGGAATTCATTAATCGAACTCCTAATCGTGCAAGTCTATGCACCTCCTTCACTGACTTCTTTCTTATCTTCCTCAGAATCGGTGGTACTACCCATAGACAACCTTTTTTGCCTGATATTAAGCTCTTTCTAACTAAACACATGATGAAAACTCTTGTTATCCGCAAACACTTCCACATGAACACCATAAAGATAAGGGTGTCACCTGTCGAAGTAAATACTACAACAATCGACTCTAATTAATGGTTGGGTAATTTCGAGTATGAAATTTGAATTTTGCTGGTGCCATTCTGTATGGCGGAAAAGATATGACAATTATCTAGAATGATGTCCACGCCAAATTCGATTTCTGTCTTAGGAGAGACTCTGGGTAGGTCATTAGGAAAGACTTTCGGAATCTCGTTTACTATTAAAACTGAAACTGACTGAATAGGAGGTATCTCAACACTAGATTTATTAACTCGGTCTAAGTATTAGACACACCCCTTGGAAACTAACTTCTTTGACTTAAGGTATGAAATGAAACATCCCTTAGGCGCTACGGAACTGCCTTTCAACTCTAAGACTGGCTCATTTGGAAACTGAAACTTAACTACTCGAGTTCTAAAATCAATTGAGGCATAACAGGCATGAAGCCAGTTCATAATAAGAATGACATCAAAGTCTACCATGTTTAACTCAACTAAATCAGCCATGGTACTCTTGTTATTGACGGAGATGAGATAATCATGATAAACTCTTTCTATTAGAATGGATACACGAACAGGTGTGGAAATACTGAATGGTTCACTAAGTTTCTGAAGAATAATATCAAAGTTTATGGAAACATATGGAGCTACAGAGGATAAACTCACTCATGGGTCTAGCAATCAATAAACAGTAAAGTCAAAGACTTGAATCATACCATTGACAGCATCTAGTGAATCATCTTTCTCTTGGAGTCCGTTCATAGCATATAGGTGGTTTGTTCATCCGCCGGTACTATTTCCTTGCATGTTCTTTGGACAATCTTTCATGAAGTGATCCTCTTTTCCACACTTGAAGCAATCTGTCTGGCCCTGATGACACATTCCTGAGTGGGTTCTACCACACCTAGCATATGCAGGAGCCTAGTTACCCACTTGTACCACACTACCATAAGATTGTGCAGGTCTAGCTCCGAAGTTCTGCAGATTCTCGCAAGTACTCACCTTTATTTTTGGGTGCAAATGCAATAGCAGATGATGGAGTAGGTCCCTTTTGTTCATGTTAGAAAGATGACCATTGAGCATTACTCTTCTGCTTCCTGGAGTCATTCCCTGACTTGGCCTTGTTGTTATTGAACTCCTCTCTATCCATAATCTTCTCTTCCACTACCTGTTGCACATAGACCATTAACCTTGATATGTCCATGTACCCAATAAGCATTGCTGCCCGACCCTCTTTGCTTGATAGACGGCCTAACCCAGCAACAAACAAACTCATTCTACTCATCACATGTTTAGCCATCTCTGGAGCATAACGGGATAGTTGGGTGAATTTAAACCTATACTCATGAACACTTAGAGAATCCTCATTAAGTGTGAGGAACTGACATACCTTATCCTCTCTCAGTTCTCGGGGAAAGAAACGCCCGAAGAAGGACTCTTTAAAGCATGCCCATCTCGCACGTGGTTCATCTTCATCTCTACCCTCTTTCAACTGATCAAACTTAGTTTTATCAATGCCCTTGAGTTGATAAGAATCTAGTTTAGCAACATTTATCACCTCGAATGCCTTTTTCAAATCCTTAGTGAAGTTCTCAGGGTCTTCTGTAGTGCTCGAACCAATGAAGCTTGGGGGATTCATCCTAAAGAATTATCGAATCCAAGAAGTGTCAGCCATTTCTTGTCGAGATCCTTTGTTGACCAACCTGGTTAGCCCAATTTGACTCAACATCCTAATTTTTTCTCTAAACTCAACATTAGTAACTTCTCCTTGTGGTTCCACTTTAGGTGCATTGGGTAATTCCTGTTCTTAAGGTTAAACGTTCCTCCTAGTTGGACAACCTCTTGCTACTCTTTGTGGAGGCATGGTTATCTAAAACACGCGCAAACACGAATTAGAGAGATACCTTTAGAGATAAACTCTAACGCTCAAAAATGAATATGAAAGAAATGAAAAATTCTTAAATATTGTTGCCTCCTAATTATAGATTTGGCGCGCTTCACACCAATGACTAAGACTTTACAGACACGACCTCATAGACTCTGTAGGACTCTTGAACTCTGGACTCTGATAACAAATTTGTCATGCCCCGAGACTACTCCCTGGGCAGGACTAGCACTCAATGACCATTGATAGCCTCGAGCAGACCCTTGGCCCGTCTTAGTTTATTCAGAAGAAGGCAACAATCACATTTATAATGATAAAAGAACTTATCTGAAAAAAATAATAAAATAACTGGGAATGTCTTAAAGAATTAAACATTCAACTTGGCCAATATGGCAGCCCAAGTCTTTAACATAAGAATAAAAATGTAAAGACTATTGAACTACTAATAAATCTATGAAGCCTCTAAGCTAACTGAGATGGATATTGGGACAAACCCCACAACATCTTATTGAACTAACTAGAAAGCAATGAGTGATGTCCTCTGGCGTGCAAAGGGCTCACCAATTGATGCTCAGGTGCTTAACTGGATCAACGGTGCGCTGGATGTCGATCCTCGTTACCTACATCTGCATCATTATACGATAAAAGACAACTGACATCAGTACATTGAATGTACGAGTATGCGAGCTTGAATGCTAATACAACATAGGCTAGAAAGAGATTCTTAATGAAACAATTACCTTGGCTCATCTGAACTCATGAATACTTACTAAACTCATCACATTATAAAGCAGATTTAAAAAAGTTCAATATAAAGAAAATTTGTTTACAACATGCTATAAACTCTGTGTGTATGCAAAGATACAAGAAACTCTCAGAGATATGTAAAAATACAATGAACTTATGTATATGAAAATACCATAACTGCTATAGGAGTTTCTCTAACCGGCAATTATCACAAAAGAGATATAGTGATGATACAGTGATGTACTTCACGCTGCCAGCGTATCCTATACCCGACCAAAGGTATAAGACCGGAATTGCCTAATGGATCAACTAGCCTACTGTGAAAAGGGTTCATCTAAAAAGTATTAACCTTTTCTACCCGTGGTCGATACATGATTTATGGGGGTTGTGATTTGTATGAAATTTCCCCCATATCGGTGCTCACTATTGCTCCCAAAAATATGTTGGCTCTTATGTTATAAAAACATACTGATTCTGTGGTTTTGAGATTAGTGCTCAAAATACTTAGCTCAAAGCTATCTTGGAAATCATAGTTTCGCTGCTTGCTTCATTTAGAAAGCTATTACTCTTTTGTGAAACTCAAAACTTATGTCTTAAAACAAAGTAAATGTTTGTGAAAGACATGAAAACTTGAAATGACTTCTCTTATTTGACTCTTGATTTCTCTTGAGTTTAATTCTTAACTCTCTTGACTCGACTCTTAACTGATCTTTGAATTGAATTAAGGATTCAAGGAATTAGATTTGTGTTTGGAAAGATCTCATGATGTTTAGGAATGATTTTAGATAGCTAAACATGAGAAAAATCTGAAAATCAGAATTTGAAGGTGGGTTCGTGACGCGGAGGCATAATTTAAATTTGGTTCCAAAAACATATTTTGAGGCAGAGCACCTCCCATGTCCTAATTTCACTCGTCGAAATTTCTTCTTCCTTTTTCTTGTCCAATTCACCCATACTCGGCTTTTTTTCTTAAATTTCTTTTAGATACAGATACCCAGCAAATGTACCTAAGAACGTAACCCGAAACGACACCATAAAGCGACTTAGCAAATTCAAAAAATTTTACAACTCAGGCAATTCAAGAATAACACATGAATTCAAGAAAAGGGTATCAAGATATCAATATTTTAATGATTTTAGGACAAATCCAAACTGAAATAATATTCTTGGATTTTGGGAAAACGATCCCAACGTTATGAGAGCCTCACATACCTTTTTAGGGATCACCCCCGACGAATTCCACAAGCCGAACTTCGACGATGTTGAACGTTCTTGCTTCCTCTTATCCTTTCTCCTCTTTTCTCCTCTTCTTTTTTCTTCTCTCAAAACCCTAACTTGTTTTCTAAATGGGTGAACTTAATAGGATCAGTTTAGACCCTTATTTATTAACCAAAAACAAAATAAAATAATTGGGTAAGGAAAAGATAACTTTGCCCTTCCCAAATCTGGATTGGGATATCCTTAATCCGACATCCCAACTTCCGAAAGACTTAACTCAATCATACAATATCGAAATAACTGAAACTCGGCAGTGTTGGAAATATATCTTCAAGGGCTTTCCAACCATATCAAGAACTACCTCTTACTCATCCGGATCTAGGAGTTATGACCGTTTAAAGTTGACCAAAACTCACTTTTCCTCACCTTAAGAAAATTTCCAGATTTTAATTCTTTTCAAAAGTGACTATTTCCACCTTTAAGACTCTTCCTAGCTATCTCAATTCGCGAGATATTAATCTTATGTTTCACTTAGTGGAATAGCCGTGTGATCCTACATTTACAATGTGGTTGTGTTCTAATATTCCACTTGCTCTTTCTTTGTTTAGTACAACGCATGTTCTGGCGGCTATTGACAGATTTCTCTTAGAAGATCAGTGATCGTTCGAATTCAAGGGTGAGCAAATTATTCCAGGCTGCCATGGGTTCTCATTCGTCTATGTCCACCATTTCGAGCATAGAATTTCTAGTTAGTTATTAGTTCATTAACTTAGGTTTGTATTTCTTCTTGTTTAGTCTTGTTGAACTATAGATGTTTTAGTACATTGACATTCAGGTTATTGTCATTTATTACGCACTATTAGTTTATTATTATTAGACTTTTATTTGGAGTTTATGGGAACTCTGTATTTCTTTCCTTAGTATTTAAATTGTTTTCATAACTTAAATGCTTTATTTTTGGGTTAGTTGCTTTGTATGGGTTGTATTAGCGGTTCTCCATAGGAGAGTTATAGTGTGAGTGCAAATCACGACGGTGTGGGTCATGATATTGTCACTAGGAAACACTTCCTTTGGCCTTAGGTTCAAATGAGATGAAACTCGACCCATTTGCATTTCCTATTGCTTGATGGACGTTAAGTGTGAGGTAACCGTTTGATTAAGTGTAGAGACGTCCTGATTCATTTCCTTCAAAACTTTGTTTAGCTCTCCCACATTATTGAGAATGCGCGCAAGCATGTATTCTATATGCAAGGTCCCCAGGCCAGCCTTTTTCTCCATAGGCTTTTGGTGTTCATGGGGTGGAACTTATCTTTAATTTGTCACCATCCCTTTCCTTCCAATTTACATTGCGATCATGACATTCTCTGTCACGGTCTCTCCATACATCATCTCTCTTCCAACCCAAATTTCAACCCGGCCTTGGAAGGTTTGGATGAAAGCCTCCTCCTTGGTTTGAAATGAATTTCACTTCATAGTTATACAATCATTCAAATTGTGCTTCTTTGACGTGCTGATGTTTGTGATTTATTCTTAAATGAGCACGAACCACAAACGCCCATGAAGTTCCGAATATTTTCATTGGGTTCATTATGGGCAAGCCCTCCATATAATCAATTCATTTGCAGGAGTTGTAGAATTATGCTAGTGACATGGAAGACAACATTCCCTCAACCAGAGGTAGACGGATCACACCAAAGCCACCTAAATGAATCGGGTCATTCACGTCGTTATAATTTCCGATATCATCTTGGTGGCCATCTTGTCTACAATTGCACTTGTTCACAGTCATTCTTCCTCTGTTCAAAACAACACAACAAAAACACTAAACGAAGTAAGTCGAGCAAACTACAACATAAAAAGATTACCACTTTAAACTTCAATAATATAATTTTTAAAAAAATGTATTTATTTTTATTTTCCCCCTCAAATATACTTAAAATGATCTATGTATCATATATCATATGTTTAGTTAATATGTTTGATATTAATATTTAAATTGAATAATAAATATATAAAGGCCAACAACTATACTTTATTTCTTATGTTATGGCATTATAATCAATTAGATTAATAAATTTTACTAAAGTAGAAGACAAAAAATGTAAGAAACTCTTCCTATTCATTGACTCATTGAATTTCAAAACCAAACTTTTAAAAAAAATCATGTGTCATGATTCAATGTGTCTCATTAATGAAACTTTTCCAATTCAGTGACTCTTTGAATTTTGAAACCAAAAATAAAATGTATGTGTCATGATTCCATCTCTTTCATTATTGAATTTTGATCGGTGAAAAAATAGTTAAATATCACTCTAAATACTAATAAATTAGAGCCAAAATTTGCTTGTCCCTAGTTCTTCTTATTAATTTTGTTTGCCATATAGACTTCTCTAAACATGTTTCTATATAATGATATAACATATAGTGAAGAAGATAACTCAGGAAAAGAACCAATGACATCATTTTGAATTAGATGTCTTCGTATAGAGAAGTTTTCTTACAGTATAATAGTTGAACATAGAAGTATAGAAGAGGGGACCTATTCCTTGAGATCTTTTGATTATTATCTCGTAATTTTGTGCTTTTATTTTCATTTTGTAGTTAAGGTATGGTTGTCCAAATTAAATTTTGTATGAAATCCATATTTCTATATAATTCTTGTATCATGTTTCATTATTGTGGGAATTATATTTTTATTTGTCATTCTGTTATTTATCTTGTAAGTGTTACTTAATCGATAAAACTTTTTTAATGAATGATGAGATTGATTATACTTTAATAGTTAATGCAATATGCTTTGATATCCATTTGTTGTCTAAATTCAAATTAATTTAAATAAAGATTGCTAAAATATTGTTTGTTTGAATGAAAAATCTTAATTGTGTTACTTTGTCGTCTATTTCATATATTGTTCCGAACACATACATATTTGTTCATTTTCATCGTTTTTGTTTCATTTTTAGTTTTTCTACAATATGTATGCATAAGATAAATGTAACACCCCAAAATATTTTTTTCGAACTAAGACTTGAGTCATTAATCGTGGTGAGTGAGATTTCACCGATGATTTAAAAAAAAATCTTACGTTATAGGGTCAGTTCACTAGATTTCGCATCTTGAGTTCCAAAAAGAATTAAATTGGAAATTGCAAAATCTGAAATTTTGCAAGTTAAGCTAAGTATGAGTTTTAGGTCAACTTAAAATGACAATAAATCCTACCACAAAATGAGTTAGGTATTCTACAAGATACCATAGGAAACATCTTGAATTATCTTTCCAAAGCCCCCGAGTTTGCTAATTTTTGAGTTCGGATGAGTGAGATATGACCTTTTGAAGTTAGGATTTCCACTTAAGAAAAGTTAGCCGACAATAGTGAGGGTATTTTAGTCCTCTCCTTACCCAATCTTATTTAATTCGTTTTTAGTCATATTTTAAAGTTATAATCCTTTTAGGATGAAGGAAGAAGGCATTCGTCGACCTTCTTGAGTTTAGTTGCGGATTTTCGCTATGGGTTTAATCCTTAAGAGGTATGTAAGCTTCAATAGTGTTGGTTCTGTTAACCCACACCCAATCATGTTATTTTCAGTGCAATTTCATTCTTAAAGTTGAAAGATTATAGTTCTTGATGAGTTCTTGATAAGTGTTCTTCAAGTTTCATTAAGTTTTGATGTAAGATTATACTTAGGTCAACTTTAAGCGACTACATATCTTAGAATACAATGATTTATGTGAGCCATAACGTATCCAATTAAAGGTAATTAAATCTACTTTCCAAAGCCACAAAATGTCACGTCAATTCAATTTCTGAGTACCAAGTTTTGACAATTTTAGTAACCTATACAATGTTGTTACGAATTACCCGACGGGAAAATATTAAAAAGAGTCATTTTTGTCATTTTACCTCCAAGAAAACCCTAAACAATTTTCTTGACTATAAAAGGTTAAAAACAATCAGATTTCATCTTTACTAATGAAAATCATAATTCTTGGCCATAGAGATTTTAAGAAACTAATTCAAGAATCTCAAGAAAGGTTTTCTTGATCATTTACCTTCAAGCAAGGGTTTGAAGGTTTCTATTCAAGTTCTTATCCAAGATTTTTCAAGAACATTGTTATTCCTATCTAAAATCATTCCTAACATGTTCATAACCTTGAATTCATAATTCAAGTTCAAGGTTGAGTTGAAAGTTATGTTTTTGAGAATTCTTTCAAACGTTCTAAGAAAGTTATTTTGTGGAGTCTTCTACAACTTCTAGTAACTAGTTTCAAGACTCAATCAAGTGAGTATAAGAGTGAATAGTATGTATGCATGAGTCAAAATATCACCTAGATCCTTCATATCATGAACCATCATTATTGAATTTATAATTCACATTCGAGAGAGTTAAAAGCAGAGCTCAAAAAGTCTATAAGTTCAATTGTGAATTCTTAGAGATCCATCATTGATTTGAACTAAGTTTGAGGAAGTAAGTAAGGGAATGAAAATATTTGTATACATGAGTTCCATCTAGTTACTTAGAACTTCGAGTCAAGTCGAGTCGAGTTTTCATGTCCATAATTCCGCATGAACTCTATTAGTCGAACAATCTTGAGTTGAGAAGTATCTTTGAGTTCTCGAGTTGAGTAGTTCATGCTCATAATTCCGCATGAACCCTCCAAGTTGAAAATATGACATCATACACATGAGATCATGAACCTTGAATCCATACCTCAATTCAAGGAAGGTTAAGAGTCAAGTCTAGATGTTAAGAGCAAGTCAAAGTAAAGTTTATAAAGTTTTCTAAAGTCTTTCACAAATGTTTTCACTTTGTTTTACAGACTTAAAGTTCAAGTCAAGAAGAGTAAAGAGTTGAGTTAAATTCTCAAAATCTATAAGGGAACTAAGTATTTCCTAAGAGTTAAATTTCAAGTTAACCAAAGAGTAAGAGCTGAGTTCATTTCTCAAAAGTTATAAGGGAACTAAGTATTCCCTAAAAGTATGAATATTTTCATATTTAAGTTATGGGGAAAGTAAGATTTCCCAAAAACGTTTTGAACAAGAAAAAGGAAAATTTATTCCAAGAGAGCTTTTTAAAAGCAAAAGTGTTGAGCAAATTATCTCAACCCAAAGAAAGGAAGCTATTATAGAAGCATGAGCTAGAGGATATTTTGGGAGTAGTATTGAGAACCTATGTGGGGATGAGAGTTAATATTAAATCAAGTCTCCATGAAAACCATGTAACCATCATGAGTATGAACGGGTCATACTTTTTAGATGATCACGTAATTTAAGCTAGTGGATGCACTAAGTTAAGTAAGATCCTATACGATGGAAAGTTATAGGATGGTCCTTGGCAGCTGAGGTAAAACGTTGTATCATCACTTAGGCTCATAGTGATGGTTGTCGGTTAGAGAAACTCGCACATAAGTTATTCTATTTTTATATACATCAGTTAATTGCATTTTCATATACATTTCAGAGTTATGATGTATCTTTGTTATAATCACAGAGTTGACATCATGTTTTTAAACAATTTTTGTTTATATTACACTTGTTTTAAACTGCTTTATATTGTTATGAGTTCAATCGAGTATAAGGATTTGAGTATCGTAAGTTGATTGTCTTGAGTTAATATGTGCTTTATCGAGTCGAGTATCATATCTTTGAAATTTAGTATCTAATCCTTGAGTTGAGTATCTTATTCTTAAGTTTAGTTGAGTTGAGTGAGTTTGAAAAGAGGTAAGTATGTTTCATTTTTATTTGGGTTTCAAGCTTATGTTATACCTTAGAATTCTCCTTACATGCTCGTACATTCCACGTATTGAGCCATTTGGCCTGCATCTTTTGATGATGCATACACATGTTTTCAGGATCATCAATAGGAGCTTCGTTGATACATCCCAAAGTTCGAGTAAGCTATGATGAGTCTCCTTACCTCTGGAGGATTTCATTTACTTTTCAGCTTAGTCAGGATGTCGTGGGTCTTGTCCAAACTTCCATCTTTATCAGTAAGAGCCTTCATAGATAGTAATTATAAATGAGGAGTATGTATTAATAATTTATTTTATTAAATGCTTTAAAGACTAAAGTTGCCTATTTGATGGCTAATTGAATATATTATATTATTTTGAGTTTTCTTTTGGCTTAATGTTTTGTAATTGAGTTTCATGAATTTTAATCTGTTTTAAGTTTTTACATGCTTAAGTTAGTCTTCCTCTTGTAGTCAGCCAAGATAAATGTTTGCTTGGGGACTAGCAATGGTTCTTGAGTTCCGGCCACATCCAGGGTGTAGACTCGGGTCGTGATAAACTTCGTATCAAAGCACAGAGTTTAAGTGTCCTAGGGTGTCTATGAAGCCGTGTCAATATGATCTTATTTATGGTTGTGATAGCCCCTCTTCTATAAATGGGGGACTATAGACATTTAAGTTAAGTTTCTCTTCTTTCATACTCTTAATCGTGCAAAAATGCTAAGTAATAAAGATCTATTCTAACTTGTGTGTTCTTAGATTCATTCGACTTCCCATCATACTAGAGGTGGTTGAAAATTGGAGTCAGTTCTATGTTAAAGAGATGTTCTTAGCAAGAGTTTTGAGGAAGTTATGAGACTCCAAAGGGGATTGAGAGAAGCCCAAGATTAAGTTAGGTATTCAGTTTTAGAATAATACCCCCATATTCATATGAATTGTGCGTTTGAGGTAAAGGTGAGTTGTACTCTGATCCTTAAATCCTGTTTCAGTTGAGGTCCTTTTAAGAAGTATGTTTAGAGCTTGGGTAAGATTTTTACCCGAAAGAGTAGCATGAGTTATGAGATCATGAGCAGTACTAGTGAAAGAGCCATAGTTAGAGGAAAGTATGCAAAGATATAGATATCTATGAAAAAGAGATGGTGTTTTGGCAAACTATGTTGGTATAGTCATGCACCTAACAAATTATTAATGAAAAGTTTCCCATGTGGTAGACTAAGAAGTGATGAGTTATGAAGAGATCTGGATAAGAGGTAGATTAAGTGTTGCAAGTGAATGAGTAGAGTATACCTTACTAGAAATGGGTTATGATGATGTGTCATTGTGTTAGTAATGACCAAGTGTAAGTGGTGAATACATATTGAAGATCCAGAGTATTCATAATGTGATAAATTAATCTAGGCTAATGAATTTTTAAAGAAGAACCTCATGGTATTCAGAGTATGATGGAGTTATTTGAGAGGTAATGCGCAGTAAGTGAGTAAGTTTTACTTAAATTGTGAAGTGGAAATGTGATAGTAAATTGTGAGTGTGAATACTAAGAGATGATGATTGACTATTTGTCATAAGGTCCTAGTGGATGAGTGTTTCTGAGTTTGTATAGTAGGTGAAAAATCATATTGGTATTTGGGTTTAGTTATGAACATTAAGATTGAATTTGAGATGAGTGTCATGATTCAGAGAATGGTAACAGGAGGGTGATGACATTAGTATTGAATTTGATCTAGAAGACTTGTCACAGAGTAGGTGAGAAATTGATGTGATTAGTTGCAATAGATATGAGTGGTACAAGTTAGAGACCCAAATTTTTTATATGGGCAGTGAAGTGTGGCTACGTCACAAGAGTAAAAAGAGCTTTAGAGAATGTACACAAAATAGAGATGTGGAATAGGTCCATAGCTTTCAAGTGTTAACTTTAGACCAAAGGGTGAGATGATAAAATGAAAAACCAAGTCAAGTGTTGAGAATTTCTTAAGTAGCTGGTTAGTAGGAGTACATGGAGTTGTTAGAGTACTAAGCTTGAATGTGGTGTTATTAAACAATAGGTGGGCTCTTCAGATGATCAAGGTGGTGGTAAAGAGTAATAGTGTTGGGAAGATATTCCAATAGAGAGGTATACCCGAACCTAAGTATTTGGGTTAATCTTGAATATAGAAAAAGCAGACCACTAGAATCAGACCATAGTAAGAGTAACCCATTACATACCAAGTCCGGTCGTCATTCGAGGATGAATGATCCCAAGGGGGAGATATTGTAACACCCCAGAATATTTTTTTTAACTAAGACTTCAGCCGTTAATTTTAGTGAGTGAGATTTAACCAAGGAATTAAAAAAAATTCTTAAGTATTAGGGTCAGTTCACTAGATTTAGCACCTTGAGTTCCAAAAAGAATTAAATTGGAAATAGCAAAATCTGAAATTTTGCAAGTTAAGCTAAGTATGAGTTTTGGGTCAACTTCAAACGACTATACCTCCTAGCACAAAATGATTTAGGTGTGCTACAAGTAACCAAAGGAAACGTATTTGTATTATCTTTCAAAACCTTCCAAGTTTTCTAATTTTTCGAGTTGGAATGAGTGAGATATGACCTTTTGAAGTTAGCTTGTCCAGTTAAGAAAAGTTAGCCGAAAATAGTGAGGGGTATTTTAGTCTTCTCTTTACCCAATCTAATTTAATTCATTTTTAATCATTTTTTAGGGTTATAATCCTCTTAGGTTCTGTTTGATAATCCTTATATATGCCTAGGGTTTTAGTTAAGAGTTCAAGAAGAGACAAGAAGAGAAAAGAAGAGAAAAGAGGAGAAAAGAGGAAAGGATGAAGGCGTTCGTCGACGTTCTTGAGTTTAATTTCGGATATTCGCCATAGGTTTAATCCCTAAGAGGTATGTAAGATTCCATAGTGTTGGGTTTGTTCACCCAAACGCCAATCATCTTATTTTTAGAGTAATTTCATTTTTAAAGTTGAAAGATTAGAGTTCTTGATGAGTTCTTGATAAATGTTCTTGAAGTTTCATTAAGTTTTGATGTAAGATTATACTTAGGTCACCTTTAAATGACTATATATCATAGAATATAAAGAGTTACATGATCTATAACCTAATCTACTTTCCAAAGACACCAATTTCAAGTCAATCCATTTTACCCGACGGGAAAATATTAAAAAGAGTCATTTTTGACTTTTTACCTCCGGAAAAACCCTAAACGATTTTCTTGACTAATAAAAGGATCAAAACAATAAGATTTTAATCTTTATTAATGAAAATCATAATTATTGGTCATAGAGATTTTAAGAAACTAATTCAAGAATCTCAAAAAAGGTTTACTTGATCATTTACCTTCAAGCTAGGGTTTCAAAGTTTCGATTCATGTTCTTATCCAAGATTCTTCAAGAACATTGTTATTCCTATATAAAATCATTCCTAACATGTTCATGACCTTTAATTCATAATTCAAATTCAAGGTAGAGTTGAGAGTTAAGTTTTTGAATATGTTTTCAAACGTTCTAAGAAAGTCCTTTTGAAGAGTCTACTACAACTTCTAGGAACTTTTTTCAAGACTCATGCAAGTGAGTATAAGAGGTAAGAGTATGTATTCATTAGTCAAAAATATCACCTAGATCCTTCATATCATGAACCATAATTCTTGAATTCATAATTCACATTTAAGAGAGAGTTAAGAGTTGAGCTCAAGAAAGTCTTTAATTTCAATTGTGAATTCTTTGAGATCCATCATTGATTTGAACTAAGTTTTGATGAAGTAAGTACGGGAATGAGAACATCTGTATACATTATTTCCATTAAGTTACTTATACCTTCGAGTCGAGTCGAGTTGTTCATGCCCATAAGTCCGCATGAACTCTATAAGTTGAACAGTCTTGAGTTGAGAAGTATCTTTGAGTTCTCGAGTTGAGTAGTTCATGCTCATAATTCCGCATGAACCCTCCAAGTTGATAATCATGAAATCATTCACATGAGATCATGAACCTTGAATCCATACTTCAATTCAAAGAAGGTTAAGAGTAAAGTCTAGAAGTTAAGAGCAAGTCAAAGTAAAGTATATAAAGTTTTCTAATGTATTTCACAAACGTTTTCACTTTGTTTTAAATACTTAAAGTTCAAGTCAAGAAAGAGTAAAGAGTTCAGTGAAATTCTCAAGATCTATATGTGAACTAAGTATTCCCTAAGAGTTAAGTTTCAAGTTAAGCAAAGAGAAAGAGTTGAGTTCATTTATCAAAAGTTATAAAGGAATTAAGTATTCCCTAAGATTTTATAAATGTTTTCACAATTAATTTAAGGGGAAAGTAATATTTCCCAAAAAATTTTGAACAAGAAAAGAGAACATTGATTCCAAGAGAGTTTTTAAAAGCTAAAGTTTTGAGCAAAATTATCTCAACACAAAGAAAGAAAGTTATTTTGAAAGCATGACCTAAAGGATATTTTGGGAGTAGTATTGAGCACCGATATGGGGATGAGAGTTCATATTGACTTTAGTCTCCATGTAAACAGTGTAGCCATCATGGGTATTAACGGTTCATACTTTTTATATGATCACATAAGTTAAGCTAGTGGATGCACTAAGTTAAGTAAGGTCCTATACCCATAGCAAGGTATAGGATGGTCCTTGGCAGCGTGAGGTAAAATGTTGTATCATCACTTAGGCTCAGAGTGATGGTTATGAGTTAGAGAAACTCCAACATAAGTTATTGTATTTTTATATAGATCAGTTAATTGTATTTTCATATTCATTTCAGCTTTATGTTATATCCTTGTTATATACACAGAGTTGACATCATATTTTAAAATAACTTTTCTTTATATTGCACTTGTTTTAAACTTCTTTATATAGTAATGAGTTCAGTCGAGTATCAAGAGATGAGTATCTTAAGTTCAGTATCTTGAGTCAATCTGTTCATCATTGAGTTGAGTATCATATCATTGAAGTTTAGTATCTAATCATTGAGTTGACTATCTTATTCTTAAGTTTAGTTGAGTTGAGTGAGTTTGAAAAGATGTAAGTTTGTTTCCTTTTTATTCAATTTTCAAGCTTATGTTATACTTTAAAATTCCCCTAACATTCTCGTACATTCCATGTACTGAGCCATTTGGCCTGCATACTTAGATGATACAGACACATCTATTAAGGATCATCAATAGGAGCTTCGTTAATACATCTTAGAGTTTGAGTTAGCTATGGTGAGCATCCTTGCTTCCGGAGGGTTTCATTTAATTTTCTGCTTAGTCAGGATGTCGTGGGTCTTTTCCAGACTTTCATCTTTATTAGTTATAGGCTTATTAGATAGTCAGTATAAATGAGGAGTTTGTATTAGTCATTTATTTTATTAAATGTTTTAAAGACTAAATTTGCCTATTTGATGGCTTTTGAATATATTATATCATTCAGAGTTTTCTTTTGAGTTAAAGTTTTGTAATTGAGTTTCATGATTTTTAATCTTAAGCTTTTGCATGCTTAAGTTAGTCTTCCGCTTATAGTCAACCAGGATAAGGGTTCGCTTGGGGACCAACAATGGTTCTTGAGTGCTGGTCATGTCCAGGGTGTTAACTTGGGTCGTGACAATAAACAAGTTAATTTTAAAATAAAAATGTTAACGACCAAGTTCCGTCGTTATAGAAAAGCCAACGGGGAAATTGTTTTGTTCGCAAAACATTTTTGTAGTATTAGAAATTTTCCCAACCTATTCCAGATTTGGATGAAATAGGAGTCATTGATGTGTAGGGAAATCTGATAGTAATTGAGTGATGTATTTATAATTTTGATTATATGAGGGGATAAATTACTCGTTTATGAATCCGTACGACTATATGAAATTGAATTCAGGCGAGTAGAACTCCCGGAATCGATCTTAGCATGAAGGGGATTTTCTCAGAGTCATTGGTTAAGGGTGTTGTAACACACTGAATTACAAACCAAGAGTCACATGTGGATTCACCATTTCTTAATTACTATAATGTGTTTTACTCTCATTTTTAGAACTTGAAATGTTGTGATATTTGCTAACAAACTTAAAATAAATTGTGATCGTAATTTAAGGGATTGTATTGGGTATTTACATAATATTCTTATTATAATTATTTACAACTTGAAATTAAGGTGAGAAATATACATATATTTGTATATGTATGCATTTTGGGCAGCACACTTTTATTTGGGCATCCACCTTTTAGAGACAGTTGTACATGTGCTAACCCTCACTCTTGAGACTATAGAACTTAGTTTAAGAACCTTAGAACATTTTCTAACCTGTTGTTCATCAAATTTACAAGAGAATAACTTGGTCCTTTTGGCTGGAATTCAAGATACACACTTCTCATTGGTAATTGATGAAAAATCTATTTCTATGATGGGTAGTGTTTGGTATTTTTAGCATATCTCGTTCTGTAGAACTTAGCTTACAGTGAATAAGTATGATTTGGAAATCTAGTTCATATATCTACAACTACTATACTTATGTAAAACTCTATTTTATCTGTTTTGGATTCGATAAATGGGACGCAACATAGGACAAGTTCTGTCCAGATTTCAATTTATAAATCATGTATGGACATTTGCTAGAGTTTTGAATATATCTTTTTGTACAAAATATATTTTGCGGTAACTCTTGTTTATTTCCAACCTCAAGAGATGTATTTGCATTATTCATGAAGGTTATAAAGTCCAATTTTGCGGGTTTCCTTTTCAAATCTAAGTTTTGACAAGAGGTATTTGGATGGACAAAATCATTGTTCTGGGAGCATAGTCATATTTGTACAGGCTCAGCTTACTTGTGATGATAATCCTATTTTACTTCGACATTATTGAGATAATAGGAATTAAAGAAGTTATTTAAATGTATTTTAATGTTGTATATATTGGTAACAAGTTGAGGACCTTGATAGGTTGGTTGTTCTAGTGTTTGAACTCGCGAAGTTGTGTTGGACTATTTCTATGCTAAAGCACTAAGGTTTGTGTATAAACTTATATTTTTCCTCTTTTAACCTGCTGGTATATCTGAAAATTTATTTTGGTACCTTGGTTATCTCTTGTCACTTCGAGATGTCGTGTTGGTATCCTTTATGACATTAAAGACACTTGTGTAACTCGCCCACTTGTACAAATTGTTTGATCACTTAGCAAGCTTATTTGGACCTAATCCTTCTAGTGGCTGTCACTTTTTGAATGGCTCTATGTTTGGATCATTTTCCATCTGGACTCTAAAGGTTTAGTTCTTCTTACGAATGGAAATTGTCCGTTTTAAGTACGAACTGGTAAGCCATTTTAATATGGTTCTTGGTTCTCCTGATTATTGGGCTTTGACCCTTGTTGATACAGGGCATCGACCCTTCTTGATACCTGCTCGTGCTTTGTGTGACAACATGATGTATAATTTTGGCGAGCCTTGTTATTGAATCTCTTGGAAAATGGTGCTTTGATTGTTTAAGACATTTAATTCTTTAAATATCGAACATGATACTCTTATTATAATGTTTACTTTATTTATTTATTATGTTTTCATTGTGCTGCCCATGAATTGAGAAAGGCATCTTGACGAATCTTAGGGCCCCAAACATATATTTTTACACCACTAAGCTATATTCTTAGAGATAGTTGTTTCTATTGTAGGGAATTTTCGAGGGGATGCATGAAGATGGCCATTGGAGATGAATATTTATATATCCTTAATAAAGATCACATTTGAATATCGGCATCTATATTTTGTAAAAACCTTGGGACTTTTACATGATCTATTGTTGACACCCAATTTTGGCCTTCCACAATATAAATTAGTCATCGAGATTCTTAAATTTCAAACGATTTGAAATAATTAACTTTAGAAAATTTTAAATATTTTACGAGTCATGTTAAGTAATTTTGTCATTACTATAAATTTTAAAATGTTAAAAAATAATTTATATATTCTATATGATTTATCATATATTTATTATATTAATGTTTGAAAATCATCTCAAAAAGATTTTAGTTTTACTTAAATATTTTATTAATTAGTTTAGCTAATTTATAGTTTATATTTTTTGAATTAATAGTTTATGATTGAGTTAATTATTTTATTTCTTTAAGATTAAGAAGCTCGATAATTAATTAATATTAATTTATCTTATTTATGTTTTAGTCAAATTTATCTAAATTAAACTCAATTTGACTAAGTTGTTAACTCTAAATGGCTACAATTAATGACAATCCTAGCCATTTCCTCACCATGCCTTTTTGGGTCATTTCAAGACCAAAACTTTGGGCCTTTTTCTTCAAAGTCAGCAGCCCAACATAATTTTCTTTCAGCCCACTTTTAAGTCACCAAAAATCTCAGCCCAATTCCCAACAATAATAATCCCCAACCCAATTTAATTCCAGCGGACCCAACAATACATGCACAGTACCACCCGACCCCACTGCCTCATCTTCTTCACCTAACAACAAGAAAAACCAGCGAAAATCCCTGCAAATCACGAGAATCCCGCAGCAAATCACGTCCTCTTCCCCTCTCTCTGGTACCATGGACAGCTTTATTTCTTATCTCTTCAAGATTTGAATTTCAAAATTGACCCTGAATCCCTCTATTAAAACCTCCATCTTCTTTAGTGTTAGGGAGGCGGAACAATGGTGGTGAGGAAAATAAAGTTAGGGGGCTCTTTCTTTAAAAAAAAAATAAAAAAATTGATAGAGAAGGCAGAGAAAAAAAACAGAGGGGAGGAGAGAAAAAATTGGATTTTGAGGTCATATACGAAAATAGTTCAGATTGGATTTTATAGAATAATAGTATTCTAGAATTTTGGGTTTGTTGTTTTGGAACTTGAATTTTCGTCAAAATTCCTTGTGTGGTGGTGGATAGCTCATCCAAGCTCGTTCTTCCCGGAACGCTGCCCCCTAAAAGGTAATACTAATTTCGATCCGAACACCTTTCGTTCTTAATGCTCTATTATTAATTCCAAACTGTATGAGTTGTTAATATGTTAGTTTTTTGGGGAAATTTTCTTTACCGCTGATCGTGAACCAGTGTGTAGGTGGAATGTATATTCGTAATGATTTTTTTTTTTGTATAATAAAAGAGAAAGAAATAAATAAAAAATAAATAATAAAAAATCAAGTTATAGCAGTTGTTTACATTTGTGAACTAGAGTTTGTGTGTAGCCTTCATATGCTTGCATATTATTTCATTTCTTTTTTTTTGTTATTATGTTGAGTTGTTATGATCCATTTCTTCGTCCTAATCATTTCATCATGTTTTTCTTGCATAAATCTCTCGGATTGAGTCCTCCGGGCTAATCTACCTTGCATTTTCCAAGTTGAGCCACAAAGGCTTGATTTTTGTCTTCTCCATTCCTCGAGTCAGCCCCCCAATCTTTTGGAATTTGTTATAGGTCCCAGAGGCCCAACATGCTGCTGGAAATGTTCAAAAGCCCGAGAAATGGGTTGTATACATAATGTATACAATATTTATACACTGATATACAGGTTTATGGAAGCAAATATGCAGCTAAAAATGTGACAATACAGAGATGAGGTAAATTACAGGTGTTCGGAATCGGAAGATACATGCAAAGGGCTGGTATAAGTGCTGATATACATTGATATATAGTCAATTTACATAAAAACGGGATTGGGTTAAAACCCAAAAATCTGCAGCAAAATTGGCCCAAGAAGGGGTCCAATTTCATTATCACTTTTACTCTCCTAATTGTTTTGATTATGTTGACTAATTAAATTTAACTCTAACTTTAGAATTGGTAATTAACTCTTTTGAGTTATTTTCTTTATGTTGGTTTACTATTTAAACATCTTTTACAATCATTTATTTTTATGTCAAGTATTATATTTAGTTAAGTCAAATCTATGTTCTTAAAAGATTTATTCTTTAACACTTTTCACTTAACCGCATTTTACTATTTTAAAAAAAAATTATTTTAAGTTATGCGAAGCTTTATTCTTCCATTAATTTGAAATGAGTTTTCATGCTTAAATTGATCAATTTGGTTTGAGTTATCATCTTTCAAAAAATTAATAATCTACTTTCGTTAAATTCTATTCACTTATAATTTCAAAAATCATAATTAAGGTTCCATTTTTTAAAAATAAAATTAAAAATTAATCTTGTCTTAATATTTTCTTAAAGTTGATCGGATATTGTTAATTATTATATTATATTAAATCATGTTCCTAAGAATAGTAAAAAATATTAATTAACCTAAGTCATAGGATAACCGCATGTTAGCGGGCGCTTCAAATGCCTTAAAAACCTTCTTGAAGCGTAAATAAGAACCTCTTACCCATTTTCTCTAAATTTATTAAGATTTAATCTGTTAAAATCTTTTTAAATTAAGTTTTCTTAATTTCTTTAAAAAATTAAGTGGCGACTCTTTTCTAAGTATTTTTCTCAAATTGTTTTATACTTAGAACATTTCAAAAAGTGATTTTTCTAAAGATAGTAAAATTACGGCATAACAGAAATGGCGACTCTGCTGGGGATTGTTCTAACCATAATTATTGTAGTTTTAACATATGATTACTTGTTTGCTTGCATAATGCTTTATTTTTTTGTTTATGTGATATAAACTGCTTATTTTGTTTATCTGAACTCTTTATTTGTTACTGCTTTATATAAATTGTTTATGTGATTATTGCTTTATAAACTGTCATTCCGTTCATATTTCTCCACTTCTTGGAAATTCACACTATCACACGTACACGCGAGGTGTGCTTTGTGCACCCGCAAACTTCTTTCAAAATTTCCAAAGTTAGGAGAGTTGGCATATGCGCGGGGTGTCCGAATCTTTTTCCGTGTGACCGCGTAGCCTCCTCACTCGAGTTGTCCCTCGGGAATCTTGTGTTTAGGAAGCCAAATCTTAGAAAACATAAGATAGAGATAATCATCCCTTAATTTAAGTCATGCATGTATATGCCTTAGGGGGATCGATTCTGGGTATCGATTCCACCTTTAAGAAGTCCACCCTTACGTCGACGGATTTCACGATCCAACAACCAAAAGCATATTTTGTGCAACTTGATAATGATAGACGGACTCAAGCCTAAGTTTGACATAGTGAGTTCGATTTAATGAAAACTCGATTTGTCACAAATTAATGGCTCAGATCAATCTATCATAAAAACATTTTTTGATTCGTTAGGACTACCCTTGGCAAAAATGGGTCACATATCTGTTAAGAACGCACAATAACTGGTTATGTGTTATAACTGCTTATGTGAAAATGTTGATTTATTTGAAGATATTGTAGCTCACTCCACTTCTAATAATTTTTAGAACCCCTAAGCATAAATGTCAAGTCACTATCAAAAGTGCGTCCAGATATTCTTCGAATCTTTAGTTTCCCCCAAAAAAACATATATTCAAAACTCTCTTTCAAATCCTAAATCTTACTCTCTCATCTAAAAAAAAAGGGTGTAAATTTTCAATTTCAAATCAAAAAGAGATACAAAATGGTCGAACTACGTAGGGCTTGAATTTTTCCCGTGATATATGTAGGCAGTCTTTCAAGACTCGGTCCGCATATTGTGAAAATTATATTTTTTCCGCTCTCCCAAGCAAATTAGAGCTTATTCTCAATCAAAAATCAAAGTATGTCAATTACACATACAGAAGTCCATTGTCTCCACGCAAGTTAACTTTTCCAATTCACTATTCCCAAAATTTGATAGACAAATTTTTGTCTATTTAATCAGCTTTTTATATCTGTGGGCCCGTTTATCTTCAACTGAAGCCACTCTTATGTGTTTGTGATCATGTGTGTGATATTTTGTATTATTTATCATCGACACAAATTAATACATTTGTCTTTTGAGTTATTTTTCTTTTCAGGTACATAAAACTGATCTGTTGAGAAAATGGTTGAACATCCATTCTTCACAAGGTCTAAAGGTCCCAAAGATTCCTTGTTATACCAAAGTTTGTCAAAAGGTAAAGAAAAGGTGGTTGAAAATGTCGAGAACACTGATTTGAGCAAAATCACTGTGAACAACCCTATCATTGCTGAACAAAACAAGCTGATTGCACGATTGTTCCAACAAATTACTGAAATAAGGGCTAAAATGGATAAGTCCCAAGATTTGACAAATATGACTATCATTGCCAACACTTCTAATTCAGAAAATGGAAGACCTGCACTCCATTTTCCTACTTCAGATCCAGCCTCCAAATGTTTTCCAAACAATTCAACCATCGCTACAAATCCAAAACCTCCCATCATCGACTCGATCACCCTTAACCCACATCAAGCTAGCTCCTCACGCCAAAAGGTACTTACTCTTCAAATCCAAACACCAACAATTTCCAGAATTTTCCTCCTAATTATCAAATTCCTACTCCAATGGTCAAAAACTCATCTACAACTCGGCCATACCTCTAGAAACCGCATCTACTACATACTTCGATGAAATGTTTGGTTACAATGTGGAATTCATTCCTAATCGATACTATTTGGAGAGAATCAAACAGAAGTCTTGTGAAAACTACCGATAATATGCCTACCGTTGAAGAAGAGAGGTTTCAAGGGTTAGGCCTCCCCTGACTGAGAAAGAAATTATTGAAATCTTTGTGCGTATTCAAGAGTCGGAGTACTACAGCAGGATGTTTCTAATTTTAGGAAGAAAGTTCAGTGAGATAGTCAAAATTGGTGAAGCTATTGAAGACGGTCTTAAGACCCGAAAAATCATACCAGTGATTTCCCAAGGTGAATCCTCAAGACCATTGAAGAGGAAGAGGGAAGATGTTTCCTCTATCTCAGTTGAATCAAATAAAATATCAAAGAGGCATGGCCGTCACAATGCTCGAAATCCTTTACCATCCAAAACCTACCCCTTAACTCCACAAAATCCTTACCCCATCTTTTATGTCCAACCAAATTACCAAGCTCCAGTACAAAATTATCCAAATTACCAGGCTCCTGCACAAAATTATCCAAATTACCAAACTCCATTGCCAAATTATCGCCGAATTAGCCAAATGCTCCTTAAATCTTCCAAAATCCACAATATTTAAATTTTTGAACGCCGACACCTACTCGCCAAAATCGCTCACTTTATCAACAAGTACCTCCACGAAATAATCACAATCTTCCTCGTCCAAAACTTGAGAGGAAACCACCTCGAGTCTTTACTCCTTTGGTTGAAAGTCGGACTCGACTTTTTGAAAGATTGAAAGTAGCCGATCTGATACACATAATTGATCCCAAAAATGTCGCTGTTAATTTCAGAAATTACAGGGCCGATTTTAATTGTGCTTATCATTCAGGATGTGTCGGGTATACCACTGAAGATTGCATCAACTCGAAACATAAAATTCAGAACTTATTTGATCAAAAGGTTGTAGCTCTTCAAACTGTCATAGCCAATGCCAATGTTGATTCACTGCCAAATCGTGGAGAGTTTACCGTTAACACGGTCGAGGTCAAAGAAATTGACCGTAAAGGTATGGTTATTTAAGCTTAGGGTCTTTTACCTTCTTTAAGTATGACCTGAAAATAAAATATTCTTTTCTTTCATATTCAAAAATGTTCATAATTAGAGCCTTCAATATGGGCTAGGCCCATTGGGCCGACTTGGCCTAACCCGGGATTTAATAGGGTTTTCCTAAAAACTTTGGAGTCCATCTAAGAAAAGAGATTTTTAGCCCGGCCTGAATAAGTCTGCTGATTTGTGGGGCTTGAGAACAATTGATCGGGTCAGCCCATGGGCCAACAAAAATTAATTTAAAAATATAATATAATATTAAAATTTAAAATTAAAGAGAGTCTAAATTAAAAAATATTAGGTTAATATTTCTATTAAGATATTTCTACTTTTAGTCGGAAAAAAACTTCATAAATATTAGAAAGATAATTTTATTTATGGATTTTATTAACAAGTAGTAACATTAACATCATGTAATATTATTCTATCGATATTTATGATAATATTTTTAAATTTTAATTTATTATATAATTTAATAATTATAATATAATCCAATTTTTAAAAAGGGAAAGATACATACTTAGCAAATATATACTACTTTATTATTTATTACATCTATAGTTTCTAAAAATAACAGCTCGCATCTAACATTAAGTTATAATTATGTGGTGCAACTTTTCAGTTTTGTAGAAACGTGTACGCTATCTCTCTTCATAGTTCATATATACAAGCTAATTCTTTCTCTCTTCAGAATCCTTACCTTATTTTCTCCTTTAACTACTCAAAACAAATTGGTTCCAAAATTTAATATTTTCATTCGTTCCTTCTCAAATTGTGCTACCAGATTTTTAGGGTTACTATTATGTGATTTTACTTCCTTCTTGCCTTTTTAAAAATAAATTGTATAAATTCTTAAAGTTAGAGTCTATATGTTACTCATTTTTTGTATAAATGCATTTTTTACTATACATTTTTTCATATTGTATATTTATGATGTTGATGTTTGTATATATTATAACAAATTCTCTAGTATTACTATAATTATATAATTTCAGAATTTATATTATATCGGAAAAGAAATTTGATTTTAGGTATGCAAATTATATATTTGTATATTTTTTGTCCTTGTTTTGGGATTTCTTTCTTAGTTGTACTCGAAATTGTATATAGTTACGCTAATTGTATATTATGATGTTTTGTATAAACGATATTTTGTGTTTTGTATCAACTATATTGACTTGTTTAGTTTTATAATAGTTATACAATTTCAGAATTTACATTACCTAGGAAAAGAACGCTGATTTTATGTAGGGGCTCTTTTATGTATCCAAATTTTATACTTGTAAATATTTTTGTCTTTGTTTTGGGATTTTTGTTATAGTGTACCAAATTTGTACAAATTCATGATTGTATTTCGTAATTCGAATTGTATAGTTTCTATATTTGTTGTCACTGTCTTTCAAATTGTATGTTGTATAATTAATTTTTATAAAATTATTAGGAAGTACATAACAAGCTTCAATGGAGGTAGACCAGGTATACATTAATAAAACTACATTGAAGTGTGTGATGGAGGAATATGTAATTGCGCTACGAATTCAGTTTAACATTGTATACGTTTGTATAATAAAGTGTGGTTATAGGGTTGTTGCTACGTAGGAACTGTGTCGTATTTTGTATGAAGCCTAACGATTTAATATTCTGCAAATTACGACATTGTATGCCTTTTCTCAATCGATAATACTGCCATTACTATTTAAAAAATTAAATAGTATACAACTTTGAAAAGAAGTGAATTATACAAAAGATCATTTCTATAACAACTAAAAATATTGCTATGATCAGTATTTATTAAAAATGTAGTTCAGGAGAATAATTACATTAATTATGGTAGCTATTTCCGTAAGTTACCCTTTTAAAAAAGTGGGTTGGCCCGACAAGCTTGTAGCCCTCGTACTTGAGGGCTGGGCCAACCATTTTCTGGCACATACCAAAAATGGCTAGGCCTTACCCATAATATGTTAAAGCCTGTATAGATTAGCGCAGATGGGGTGGGCTAGCCTATATTGAAAGCTCTATTCATAATCCACCCCATTATTCAACTAAAGATGAATAATCGGATACCCCATTTTTGTTACTATTTTCACAACTTTTTTCTCCTTTTCAACCTTCTTCTTTTCTTATTTTTATATTTTTTTACATGTAGGGGTTCCATCTTTTTCAAAACAATCAATCAAAGGGTGAATTCTTAACATCTCTTGACATTCCTTCTTTTTCACCACACCCCTAACTTAGGCTTTACTCAAACGATCCAATACCCCATGAAGTTTATGACTTATTGGATAAAGAGGTCAATATTTTTCAAGGTTCTTCGAAATGAAATGATAGGCTCAAAAGGTTCCAAGAAAGCTTCACACTTCTTAGAAGGTTGGCTACAAAGAGGTATGTTGTATAATTTGTTCACTCTTCAACAATTTTATCCTGAGATCATTTCCATTGCTTGCTTGGCTCAATCAATCGGACCAACGGGGAAAATTTTAGGTTTCATGAAGCACATTGTACAAGACAACCTTACCACACAAGGCATTGATACAATTATCCACAAGACTCTAGCTAGCGTGCAATGTTCATCATATGCGATTTAATCAACAATCGGCTAGTCACAAGGAGATGCTAACAGTTTGCATATTGCCTATGTAAGTTAGTTTTGTAGATCGTAGCCGCACATTTATTTTGTTCAATTAAGATAAATATTCAAGTCATCGGTATTTTCCACAACCGACACTCATATGTGCGCATGAACAACTAGAATCAAATACAAAAGAGGTGTCAAATTATTGTAACTTGGTTGAAAACAATTTCAACACCATTTTCATATTAAAGCAATGGTCCACCATGAATCAACAATCATAATCCAACAACCAAGATAAATATAAACCAATAAGCTCCAATATTGACAAAAACATAATCAAAATCAATGTAATATTCACAAAAACAGACCACTAGAGGTAGGTATGGAAATACCTCACCCCTTTATCAAAAAGAAGCAGTTGTCCTCAAATGCAAGTAAAAATAAATAAGTCTTAAAAAAGAATAGAAAAGGACGTAATAATATCATCCTTCTACGCGAAGCCTGGGTGAAGTCTGCATATCAGTTATTCCCTCTTTCTAGGCATTAGTGCCTAGTGTCCAGCAACCTTCGCTCTAATAGATCCCACAATAGCATTATCCATTAATGAGACCTGCATAGTTGTCTCTACCATGGCACCGTCTAGGTCTGCCAAATTGTCGTAGACTGTCTTATCTCTAACACCGAGATGCTTCTCATCTAACTTAGTCTCAAACTTGGTAGGTGCATCATCATCCCTAGTATCATCTCTGGTTGTGGGAGCAAAAGGAACCTCAAATTGGTAAAAATATCAGCCCTTGGCATGTCGGGAACCGCCACCGTCCCAACAGCATAGTGAAATCAATGGACTTCATATGGTTCACACACTTCTTGAACACAATAATATTGACCTATAACGCCCTCACCTCCTTTATAGCACCTCAGGTCTGCTCACAGGCAGCAACTTTAATAGTAAAAGTTTCTAGTGACAACTTTTGATACCTCATCTCAGCCCTAAGTGGGGCAAAGGTGGTAGCTATCAGCCTCTCTATCATCCAAGGAATAACAACCTCAACTCGGAAGGCACAAACATAGTATGAATGAGCAAGATGACCCATCTTGTATAGCATGGCTTAGGTGATAGGGGGTCGAGAAGCAATAGTACAAGAATTAGTGGGAATGGGTGCAATAGATGAACTAGTAGCACTAGAAACAGAATTTCCAGAAGTACCTGAGGGCCAATTAGCCAGAGGCAACATGATTGCCTCTGTCATCAACATATGAACATCAACCTCCAAGGATATATCCACCTGAACTTCCCTTCTCATGTCAGCCTTATTTCGTAAGTACTCGACCTAAATAGGTTGGATGTCACTATAAGAGGTGGGGTCACCTCCACATCTGTCTTCTCATCTCTAGGAAAACGGACCCATTTGCACTTGGAAATGAAGTGAGGTATAGAATGTTTGGCCCTAATGTCCATATCTTGCTTAATCGGCAAGCCCAAATTAAGCCTCTTTCTAGCAATAATGGACCCAAGGTAGGCTTCCTTCGGGTGGCGGAGGATGGACTAATTATGATATGACATAATACTGACATCGAATATGAGGGGTGCCATCCAACCCTTACTCTTAAGTTTAAGGTAAATGTAGTCTTGCATAAAGTTCGTAGAGAACCCAAGGACTTCATTAAAATCAGAGCATATGCACTTGACCTTCCTTCCTCGAACAACCATAAAATCCACTATTTTAAAAGAACCTACTTTCTTTTTTTCTCTTCAGCACTAGTTCACCGTAGGCTGAATAGAACTCCCTCACCCAAGAAGGAATGTATGGGCCTCAATATTAGGTGAAAACCTCAAACATGTGGAATCATAGAGTGTTCCACACCTTTTACTGCTTCGCGACCACACAATCGGTAGACAAACTCTTCTCTTCTAAGATGGTCCTCAAAACCTCAACATTTACTAAGTTGTGTGACCGGGGAGGAGGATTGTGAACTAATGGTATTTTATTGGGTTGCAGCTGGAGGATAAGGAGTAAGTGGAAGTGGGATTCTATACAGATTATTCATTGCTTTGGAGTGTTATTCTGCTCTCCTAGCCTCTAGCAACTGATCATCCTCAGGCTAGAAGATAGACACTTTAGAGTAATGTTGATAACTATCCTCACTACCTAAGGTTGTTAGGTGGGTTAAACCTTTCTCAGTGTCAATGGTCTCTCTCTCGATGTCAATGCTATCCTCCACAAGTTTAATATAAAATGGGCTTCTTTCCCTTTCTTTTACCTCATTTTGGAGAAAGTTTTGTAGCCTTCACCCAAGAAGAATTTGCTTCCTAAGTGATAGTGATCTTACTTGCCCACATTCAGGGTGGTATGTGTCTACGAGCTACCTAGGGTCTAGCCTTGCCTACAAAACCATGTGAAAAATGTTAGAAAAATTAGAGAAAAATGTTGCAGAATACTCACTGAACTAATCGGCGATTCGTCGAATTACTTTGGCGAGCTAGGTCGGGCTCGCCAAAAGTTCCAGAACAAAAAAAAATTCAAAAATCAAAGCTGGTCGGTGATGTACAGGGTCTTTCAGCGGATACCCAATCACCGGTAAGTTAGGTAGGAGTAGCTTGTTGAAAGAAACATAACATTTATGGGGGTTTAGGGCGCATAAGGATGATTAGAAAAGTTTTCAGTAAGCCGCTAAGTAAACTTGGAGAGTACATGCATATCGTCAAAAGTTACAAAACAAGACCTCTACATTTAGTGAAATAAAGGGCGATCTAGGGGATGTTTGGCGAACAACTAAACATTCGGCGAGCTCGACCTAGCTTGTTAAATGGCCTAAAGTGCCAATTTTCACCCCGTACTTCAAAATCAAGCTTGCATCCCACATAATCAAATCAAACACCTACAATATGAAATTAAAGCAAGTCCTATACTACCCATGCCATCGTGGTACTAACTTCCCCAAATTTGTCTAAAATTGGCCAATTCATGTATTTTTCCCTTAAGAATAACATCAAATGATATATCATTGGGCAAAATCCAATAATTAGCACAATTCAGGGCTACTCAGACTTCACCCCCTAGACCCATGATCTTTAAAACAAAACCCAATAATTTAAACACAATTTTAACAAGTAACAACACATGAATTTATGTTTTAATGCCTATTAATTACAGTTTCAACAAAGAAGGGGCAAACAAATTAGAATGTTAACACGATGATTAAAGTGCAATGACCCATATATATCAACGAGAAAGTATCAACAACATTTGAGTTCCTCTTTATACAACAACTCAAATATTGCTTCTTTCTCGTTTGCTACCCCATTACCTACAACATACACTCTTCAACCAACTACCCATCCCATTTATCAACAATATATCCAGTTAGGTCATCATTTTGGAAATATTTTAGTATCTCTCTTGATCCTTCTCAATCTGCCCTTTCGTCGTCCTAAAAGTGAGAGGAGACAGTTGGTCCAGAAAAGTGGATCATGCTCTATTTATCTTCCTTATACCATCAAGGAGTTGAGACGCTACCTCATAAGGTAGTTGCATTATATCTTGAAGAACAAGTTGATCAGAAAAACCATTGTTCATAGAGTCAAGACTCATATAAAAGTATAGTAGAAGCACGTTGTTTGGAAGTACGTGAGTCAGACATTTAATTACCAACATCTGAAATCTCAACCACATCTCGTGGATTGGTTCACTCTCCAAGCATTTTAAACCTTGGTTAGGTAGGGTGGGTGGTACCGCTCTGCGGCCAATACTTTCCCTTAATGTCATCATTTTTAGAGGGAAATAATCTCACAAAGAAAGCGTGTGTCAGTTCATCCCAAGTTGTGGTGGAGTTCCTGGTAGATGAGCTATCTATTTGGTAGCTTCACCAGTCAAAGAGAAGGGTAACACCAAAATACGAACTTATTCTTGTGATATGTTCTTGAACGAGAACGTACAACATAGGTCAACAAAGTTCCAAATATCTACATGGGGATGTTCATGGGCTATCCCTCCATATTGTCTTTTATTTGAAAGAGTTGTAGCATTGTGCTAGTTATATGGAAGACAACATTTCCCTCAACCGGATGTAGAAGTATCGCACCAAAACCAGCCAATTGAATAGGGTCATTCACATCATTAAGATTTCCACCATCATCTTGGTGTACAACTTGGTTACCATTACTCCCACTCATGCTTATTTCTTGTTATTTTAAAAACAAACCAACACTAACACAAAACAAATTTAGTCAATTATACTATAACACAAAAAGTTTCAACATTAAATTTCTACAGTAGAATTCCAAACACCTGTCACTGGCAGATACGCAATTTTGGATAAACACTCAACCACACCTCATCAAATACTAGGTGTGGGCGATTGTAATCTAATATGAAACCTAATGAAAGGTTGAGGTCGAACCCACATTGAGGGATACAAGTTCCAATTCAATTACGAAGATATGAATGTAATTTAATTTGTGGTAAGAATAGAAATTGTCGAAAATATTTAGTTAAATATAACATGATGAAAACAAATTTAAGATGGGAAATTGGTTTGTCAATTAAGAACTAAAACAAATACGGAAATAGGGGTTTCAACAATACTAAGAGAAATTCTACGGATGTGATCGATTATAGGGTAATTATGCTACATGGCTAATCAAAGTTTATTATCATTTTGGATAGGCTACACTTTAAGTGCAATAGTTTTCTCTTGAACAAAAATTACAGCATAGGTAAGTTCCCTCGAACATCAACAAATTCTACACTACAAAATAACCCATAAACTTCTTGGTGTGTGATTTACCAAATATGGGTTAAGATTGTTGTTGAGTCTTGCTTGCTTCTAGACTAGATGAAGTTTAATGGTGATTTTGTCTAGTAGATGTGGTTGAATTTAACAAATTTTTACTTGAAAATACAAGTTTATTTATGTGTTTTCGGCTTGCTCGAGAAAGAAGTCGCTAATCCAAGATGACTAGATTGATGGACTAATGAATGGGTCGACATGAGACTCAACTTAACATAGTGAGCACTTATACCATATCATATCACTCAACTAGAGAGAGTGAGAAGAGTAAGACTTAGTATTGTCTTCATACGACAAATGGTTGTCCGAGAGGAACCCATTTGAAATAGGGTAACCTGCTCGAGAGAGAATTTATTTCCACGTAAACGATAGCCTAGTAACTATTAATCTATAAATCTTGTATCGGAAGCATGTACCCTATAATCTAGATTAATCCGTATTGTAGTCACATACAAAAATATCCCCACTCATTTCTTATATTTATCATAATTGTTTTTCTATTTTTATTACTTGTGAGAAAATCCCCCTGCGATATTTGACACTTTCTTGTCACCCATCGAATTTACTATGTTTTGAATCATTAGTTTCTTTTAACTTTGACTAATTAGAATGAAATTCTAATTATCTACTAATTTTCACTACCGCTCACTTGGAGCACGACCACAACCCTTTGTTGGCTTACTATACTATTGCACGATCGTAGACACTTGTACTAGAAGTATTGTCATTGATCACGATAGGCATCAAAATGGTGCCGCTACCGGGAAGTGGTGTTACGTGAGAAGATGTAGTTAACTAGATCATTTGTTCTTATTCAGTTGCAGCTTTTCTGACTTTATATATAGTTTTGTTTTCTTTTGAGTTGCTTGTGTATGCAGGAACTCTAAGTATGGATTAGGGAAGGAGTGGAAAGTCGGTTGAGGTGAATAAAAAATTCAAGGGTGACTTCAAGTTTACTACGCTGGCATATCAACTGAATGATTTAGCCACCAAAATATATGAGGTGGAAAACTACTGCAACCTCTAGGGGAGATACTTGCCTCCTCATGAACAAGAAAATTCTAGTAGCAATGAGAATAAATGTATCTAGGATACGCTATTGATCATTCACCAAAAGCTTCATGAGCAAGACAGAATGCTAGATGCGATGAAGGAAAGCGTGCATGTGCTAAAGTTGATGATTGGTTCTCACTAGAGTTCAATTAATTCAATTGAAGACCTCTTGGACCACACATTGACTAATATTCACCCTACTAGTGAAGGAGGGTGTCTAGTGGCGTTAGGTCTAACCCCAATAAGGAAGATTCACTAGTATCTCATATCGAGAGACGACGTTAAATAAGGCACTTCTTGGAAGGAAACTAAGGTTTTATCTCTTTGAAGTAATATATTAGAATAATGGTGTGTTTATTTTGTTTGATAGAATGAGGAATGTGTTAAAACTTGTAGGTTGGCGAACGGAGGATCCAATAAGCGAATCGCATAAATGGTCGGCAATACTTCTATTGTCCCCCGTTTGGATCCCCAAACATACTAGAGGTCTTGTAAAACTTGGCAAAGTAAAAGACCATTGGGTGCGTTACTGAATGTGTGGGCGAACAAAATGAACGTAGCCGAATAGAAGATAAGTGGACAATTTATAAGGGCCAAGAGATTAGAGTTTGAACTTCTTCGTGTTCCATCGCTTCGAAACTTCATAAATTCTCACCAACATAGTGCAATGACCAAGATTGACCTAATGTCAATACTTGAGTCCGGTCTCACCTCCTGATTGTCTTACACAAACACCTTCGGTATCATTCATTTCATTATCTTTCATACTTTGAGGAACTTCAACCTTAACCGACATAGATCATGTGAGCATCATGAAATCCGGTGTCTTCCCCACACCGAAAAGAGTGGAGTCACTGGCCAAAGTGAAACCAAAACATGCTAGCTTTATGGGTTCGAACCAAGCTAGTTCCCTATGTTGGCAACATAGTTCAAAGACTAGGAGATTTAAGGAGACCCATACCCACCTTGGTGGACATTATCATCTCATGAGATTTATGTGAACCTCCACCCTTCACGAAAGAAGGCATCACCACTCATAGCTAGCCTATCGGTGCTTAGTTTAAAAATCCTATTTACATTCAACTCATACATCATCGAAGCTTGCTTCTTAGCATGAGGTATTCATAGCTCATTACATTATTTCTCATCTCTTGTTTACATATTAAGTGTGAATTGTCCTTACACTTACATATAGAATGTGATTGAGACTTGCCTCTTAATATTCAACACTCTCTTAGGTGAGTACTCTTTGGAGACCTTATATTGGCGTAGGTACATCTTGTCTCACTGGCACTAGCCTCATATTGTCGTGCCACACCCTGTTCTTTCTTAACATCTTTTCATTTCATCTTTACTCACCTTTAATTATTTGTTCATCCCATAAAATATATATTCTCTCTTGGAATTTACATTGAGGGACATTGATTCTAGGTGTAGATAAAACTTGTCTCACTTGTACTAGCATGTCCTCATGTAGCCACTCTTTATTTGCTTATTCATCGTATAGCATAATATACTCTTTTAGAAATTTCATGTAGTGACATTGATTTTTAGCGTAGTTGCAGCTTGTCTCACTATTCATCTTAGCCTCTTATCATGTTGTCACTATTTTCATTAGCATCATAGTATAATATAATTACTCACCTCATTACGTGAATGTTCATTTCTTAATCTTACCATTAACTCATGGTAGTACCCATTTCGGGTTACTTATATTTGGGTAAGTGTTTCATGATAATCTAAGTATATGGTTGTGCAAGACTTATGCATCTTACACATTCAGCCAATGGACCCAAGTTCAATCCCTAGTGGCTGCATTTTATTTAATCATATGTGAGACTTATGTGTCTCCCAATTTCGGCCAAGAGGACCCATGTTTGAATCCCTTGGGCAGCACTTTATTTTTAATTATTTAAAGTGTTAAGTTTCTTCATAAATTCGGCCAAGAGGACCCATGTTCGAATCCCTTGGACAGCACCTTATTTTTAATTATTTAGAGTGCTAAGTGTCTTCCTAAATTAGGCCAAGAGGATCTGGGATCGAATCCCAGTGGCCTCATCTTTTTATTACTTTATTTTGGTGTGAGATTTATGTATCTCACACCCTTGGCCAAGGAGCCAAGTTCGAATCCCCCCTCCCTCACTATTTTCTTTTTCTTTTAATTCCAGACTTCTTCAACCTGCCCAAGTTCGAATCCCCTCTCTCACCCTATTTTCTTTTCTTATATTTTAAGGTTTAATCTCTTAGTATTAGGACCTTAAGGTCATCGAGATTCACCCCAATTTGCAGCATTTATTTTCCTTCATTCATGCTAGTGACTAGCCGAAACCATGGTCCATTAACACATAATTTTAACTCACTTTCTTAAACTTAGCCTAGGCATTTAACTCATAGTTTTACATATACCTTTAATAAATTCATTGAAGACCTTATTGTCACTTTAACATCACGATTCTTTTTGCACGTTAAACATACAACATTTTGTCTCACATGATTTACTATTTTCTTCAAGTAAATCGTAGCATTATACTTACGGAAAAACAACATGATTGTTCACATAAAATATTCATCATTTTGACGTACATAACAGTTCATAAACAGTCCAAAACACACACTTTGCACACAATAACAATCATTCCTAAAATCGTCTACCAGAAGTCATACCAATGCATGCAACTATTCGTTCATAGGATCTAATGACAGGGGCATCCAACGGGGGACAACCTTAGTTTTTCGATTAGACTTTGAAATTAACCTTAGGGGACTCTTGGGAAAGGGACCAAGATAGAAGAAAACCCATACCTTTTCAGCCTTTACAACAAGCCACAACCACACGCCCCAGCCCACACACAAACCTTTCTTCCGAGCTTTGATTATTGTTTGCAAGTGAAGTTCTTTACTTAAAACACTTAGGCGTACGAATTCTCCCTTTTGTTTTTTTATGTATGCAGCCAAGAACACTTTTAGAATAGTGAGTTTTACGTTATAATCTGTTTTTGAAGTGTGGGATAAGGCTGAAAACGTTTTTAGGAGTAAATTAAAGGATTAAGAGTGGGCAAGAAGCACACTCCTAGTGGTAGTTGTGCGCCCCCTTTTGTGGGAATTGTTGTTGACTTATTCAACACAATTTAAATGGTAACAAAATCAGATTATAATTATATATTAAGTCACTATAATGCCCCTCTCTTTAATCATTTAATTCGTACGTCATTATGCTTCCAACTCGGCTCGAACCCAAGTTATGGAGGTAAGGTCACTCTCGGGTTTGACCACCGAGATTTGACTTATTTTGACTAATTAATATCTTTACTTAATTAATTAAATATCAGCCTAGGTTAATTACTATACTACCCCTAGCCCCAAAATTACCTTTATACCCCTAGAACCCTTAAAACCTAGGACTAACCCTCTAAGTCCGGTTAAGACTCATCCGGGTGAATCCTAGTATTCGGGTACACTACATGGCTGGAACCAACTCTGCCTAGCTCAACTAACTCACCAAGTTGGTTGGCTTGGCTAGTGCATATGTTCAGAGGTCTGGTTCCACGCGCATCAATCCGTGTGAACCAGGTCTAACCTAGGCATTCTATGTACGTTTAGGCCTTACTTAGCATAGTCGTTTTCAGGTTGTCACAGTCGACTGACCTACGGCCCATAGGTCGGGGTCTCGTAGATCATGTCAGTATTTTGCTTCCAAGTTTTAAGTTAGTCCAATTAATTAATCAGCTGGTTATTCAATTAGTTCGGGGTTAAGGGAGGTCTAATTAAGTTAGTTAATGACTTATATAAAGACCTAAACCTAATTACACTCACCCAACTCTCATATTTCCCAAAACTCAATTGCTTTTTCTTCTCTATTCTTTCTCTCCCAAAGAAAATCCATAGAAGACCAAGGTCAAGTTGGGTTCTAGGGAAGCAAGAATAAAAGTTTCCTCCATCAATCTTCAAGGTTTAACAAGGTATGGGCTACTTTCACCTGTTGGATTCCTTTTCCCAAAGGGTTCTTCCACAAATTGATTTCAAAAAGATGAGTTTCAAGTGAGTTTTCTTCTACTACGAATTTGATCTTCTAAATTGTATTGTCTATCATTTATTTTGGTTATTATACTTTGATCTTAATTTATTATAATTCAATTATTCTAGTTCGTTATGAGTTAACCTAGTTTTGTAAAGCAGATCATGGAATTGACCCAAGTCCCTAACCCTAGGTTATGAGATAGTGATGAATTGATGTGTAGTGATTCAATTGACTTCATTATTGTGTTAATTACTATTTTGTGATAATTTTAACAGCCATTGTTGGGTTGAATTGGATGGTTTATGGTAAAACCTTGGATGATGGCTTGTGAAGGAGATTGGGGTAAGTCTTGTGATCTCAATCCTTTAATTTAATTATGATCATTTGTGTTTAGTGATGAAGTTATATTGAAGTATACCTTATGATAAGATTTATTAGGGTTCGTATGATATTGATTTGAAATGTCTTGAATTATGGCTTGTGAGTTGTTGGCTAGGATGTAATGACATAAGGGTGGTGAAGAATGTGCCTATGTGCCTTTTCATGATATGATTATGTAAATGTGCTAACCATACATGTGTGAATCGTATTGAAAGGAAAATACTCATGCAATTCTCTTTAAGCTATTACTATGAATATATAAGGGGTAGACCCCTATGACCTAAACCAAGTTATGATTAATAATGAAAGACATTTAAAAAGGGACTCTAGCTTAGCACTGAGTGAACTAGAAGTGAGGATTGTCCCTTACCACATAGGGAAGGTAGGATAACTAATGTACTCATGATATTGGAGACGATAATGCATATAGCATAAAGAGGGTCCCAACTACATCTCCTAGTTCTTGAACTATGTTGCCCCCATAGGAATACTAGCTAGTGGATCCACATAGATGCTGTGTTCATGTTTTGGTACTACCTTGGCAAGTAGTCCAACTTATTTCGGTGTAGGGTTCCATGACACAGGATTCTACATTAGCTCATGTGGTCTATGCCGGTTAAGGAAAGATGTTCCCAAAAGTAAAATAAAGTAATAAAGTGAATTCTAATAAGGATGACCTAAGGGGTTTAACTTAGTCTAGGTAGGTGTATGGGACTCAACCTATACATTACACTATTTAGCCTTGAGGGAAGTCTTAGAAGGGTGTTATTATGTGCTAATGTGCTTATAAAGGTTAATGATATGTATATTTTGATCTTACATGGTAATGATACTATGTGATGTTGGTTTCACTTATGAACATGTTGTTGGTCTCTAATGCTTAAGTATGATGATATTTACTTTTAATGCTATAATATGTAAAGTGGTTGCTGCTTATGGTTCTTGTTGGGTTTTACTTGGTTGAGTGAGGTTATGGGGCCTTACTTAATCGTTGCACTATTAGAATTTTGGGGGGTTCATGAGTAATAATCTTGCTTAGATTATGATGTTATGAATTCTTATGCATGCTTGTTGATATTATAACTTTACGATAGAGTTTTCTTGATTATGTGTTCGATTATGTTGATATGCATGTTGTCTTGACTAGACTTGGCATTGTTGATCTTGTAATGTACATGGTCTTGACTTAAGGAAAATTTGCTTATTGACGTGTATTGGTTCTTGAATGTGCATAAGGATTTTCAAAGTAACTTTGCATGCTTTTGAATAAATTTCCCTTTTTAGCATGATTTCTATGTTATATGTGCATATGATTCCATATTTAGTACAAGAGATGTGCCAATCCCATTTCTCCCTTTTTTCCCAAAATTTTAGGTCCCACTCATTAAGGGGTACGTGACGACTTTTGAAGGAAGGCTTGGAATCACTCTCCAAGTGTGGGTATGTCCTCATGTTATGAGGATGATGTCTTTCTATCACTCTACCTATGTTACATTGTTATAGTCTAAAGACAATCATTTCATTCATGTTGTTTCAAGATATTTTTGTAAGCCCTAAGTGACATTTCTACATTGTGTAAGGGCTTATGCCCATGTTGATTTGACTCCGTTTAGATGGTTTAATATGAGACATCCCTTTTAAGACAATGTTATGTATCTTATATATATTATGTGTCACAAAAGTAGAAGACTATGGTATCTTTTTATACAAAGGGTCTGTGTATACTCGCTATGAATATATTATGTGTAAGCGAGAGGTCTAAGTAAACATCATGAAGTTGTATAGATGAAAAGTTTTAAATTTTCCGCATTTTAACCTTTAAATGTAATGATGAATGCTAAGATGTTAGTCTTAGTCCTCTCTGAGGACGACGACACCGGTTACGTCTAGGGGGTACTTCCTGGATTTAAAATTTTAAATGCCCTGTTTATAGAAAACATAGTCCTAATGAAAAAGAAATTAAAATAAGGAAAGTTCTTTCTAGGTACGTGTCTTCAATTGTTGACCCCACTGTCAATTGAAGGTCCGTCGACTGCCTTTGTCATTCAGGACTTAGAAACATTTTGGTCCACCAGATAGCACCCACTCTAAATCAAATGACGAACCAACAATACGGTCCGTCAATCCATCTACGATCTGTCCATGCTCCTCCATAGCTCCATACTTAGAATCATGAAAATTCAGGTACTGGAACCTTCTCTGAACCAATAAACGGTTCACCATTATGATCCGTTGATCAATGGACGGACCGTCGTTTGCTCTCGTGGTTCCACACTTAGTCAGATTTACCTAATCTTCTCCCAAAGCTTTAATTGCACATCGACGGTCACCAACTACGGTCTGTCAATCAAATGACGGACCGTCGATGGCCTTCGCATGTCATCTTTTGCAATTTTCAGTTGCTTTCTACGCTTTCAACATGGATATCTTTCCTACAAAATAAAACACAAATCTTGTTAGAACTACTAAAAAAAGCTCTAGAAACACACAACTCTTAAGTAAATTGCATTGAAAATACCGTGAAACCACGGTAAATTACTTGGTAGGATATGAACAAGAGATATACACATCTCTTCGAATCCAAAGAAGTTTCAAATTAAGGTAATGGTCATTTTCTTTGCATTTTATTTATAAGTTGGCATGTTGAAATTGCATTGTGATTGTTGGGTGTTTGAATTGTATGTTTTATGATAAGCCCTTGCCCTTAGACTACTAAGAATAATCTCATTCAAGAACCAATGTTTCCAAGGGGGATATATTTTAACAACTTCCAAATTGAAATTACTAGGACAAAGTTAAATTTTTTTAAATAGTCATGTTTGGAAAGAATGAAAATTTCGAAATCAGTTGAAGTTAAGTTAAGTTTGGGTTTTTGGTCAACTTCAAATGATAATAACTCCAAGCATAGGATGAGTTAGGTGTTTTTACCGATATTATAGGAAATATCATTGAATTATATTTCCAACGCCGGTGATTTTGGCAATTCCGAGTTTGTATGAATGAGATATGACCTTTCAAAGTTTGGTCGTTCAAATAGGGAAAGACTAAAAACTGATTTTGGTATGGTATTTTGGAATTTTCCTTAACCAATTATTTTGATTCGTTTTAGGAGTTTAATTGAGTTTTAGTAAGAATTAGATGAATTTAGAGAAGTTGAAATTCACACTAGGTCTTGGACAAAAGAGAAAGAGAGGATAAAAGATAAGAAAGATCAAGATTCGTCAACAATGTTCAAGAATGGCTTGTGGATTTCATCAAGGGGTGATCCCTACTTTGTATGTGAGATAACATAGTAAATTTTCTAGTGAACAACTAATTTTAAGGGCATGCAAAGGGTGTGCATTTTTTTGGAAGGGTCTAAATAATTTTCCAATTAAAATAAAAACGGAGGCCATTAGCTCAAACATCCACAAAAAACAAGTAAACATAATTTAGATAGAACAACCCAAATAGTGAACACAAAAACACAAGTGTCAACACAAAAGGTGTGGGTCTCACCAAACCACAAGTAAAAAGTATTTGTCCTCAAATGATAATTAAAGTATCCAAAAATAAAGGTATAACAACACAAAGATGGAGGTAATGAAAGATTATTTCTATGTAGTCTCTCAATCTCTCGGTGTCTGTGCGTCTGGTACAATAACTTATACTTGGGAATCGGTGCCCAAAATATTCTACGACGGTATAGCAGTGAGTTCCTTATCTATTGGATGCTGCTCTGGATCTCTCATCATCGGTGTATGAGTCGCTTTCTGCATAATAGTCTCCACCATATTTTGCAAATTTCCAAATATGCTCTCCTCCTCTTCTTTTCCCTACTCTGCTTTCAGGTCTTTGTCGGTATTTGCACCCATATTCTCCTATGTTGCTCCATACCTATGCATATCTCTGGTGGTAGCCGGAGGGATTCACAAGGTCGCAAGAGAGTCCAAGTCATCTACCCTACTTATTAGTGAACTAATGTCGCTAGTATTTAGGTAGTCTACGTCGTTCCTCAGGTCTGCGACTTTGGCTTTTAAAGTCATTATCTGGGAGGATGCCCCCTCTGTTCCCGCTTGTTGTGACTCTCATAGAATTGTATTCACATAAGCCTTAAGGTATGTGAGAGCAACACATATAAAACTCTCGATCATCCCTTGTATAGATCCCTTGATTCGCGCTTCTACTGCATCAGCTGATTGGGCTAATTGGCCCATCATAAGGATCATTTATTGAGTAAGATTGACCGTCCAGGAGGAAGTGGGGGGTACCTGCGACCTATGAATAATAGGAATGGGCAGATATACTTAAGGGATCAGAGGCCAGAGCATGCAAATGTGTCTCTTGTCCAAATGAGACTAGATCGATCTCTGGGGTAGTATCTCCCAGAGCTACTCTCCTCCTATCAGCCTCCTCTCATGTGTACTTGGCATGAATTCGTACGGAATTGGTGGAGGAAGATAGGTTGACCTCAATGTCCCTCATAGTGTTCTGCAATACTCCTGTGCGCCGACACAACTCAAACACCAAGACAATGAAGGAAGAGAGGACAAATTTTGTTTGACCTTCATAACCATCTCTTGTGAAGTCAACAGCCCGAGGTCTATTCGTTGTTTAGACATGATACAACCCAAAAAAGTTGCCTTAGGGAGGTATAGAATAGACTCGTCTCACGGTATTATAGGGCTCCTAGTGAAGCCAAACCAAAACCAGGCAGCAATGTTCAAGTACCTCTCTTCAATGGGAGCCCCTACCCCAATCCATTTGTCTGTCGTGTGAGAAATGATGGGTGGCCAGCCAAATCTTGAGGTAATCGAGAGATGATAAAACAGATAACCCCTCATAAGGGAGTACTGAGTGTAGCGGTTTTCCCAAAACATTCTTAATGTGCTAATTGTGGCACGCCACCACTTTACTTATGACCCTGGATTATCTCACCGATCTAAACTTGCTTACATTGTTCTTGTTTTTGGGCACCAATTCTCCATAAGTTGTGTAATATTCCCTTACCCAAAATCGAATATAGGGTCTTCGGGGCCTCGTGAGTTGCTTGAACTGATGGTATCATATGGTTTCCAGAACATCCGGATGTTTGCCTTCTAGGGCCTCCATTGATAGGAGTTTCTCCTCTAGGATTGTTTATACCCCATAACGCTTTATCAGAAGGTGCATGAGCATGCATTGATTCTAATTCAGGAGGGGTTGTGGATGATGTAACCCTTGTGGAAGTTCTGCAGGAGATGAGACCTTTGTGGATTTGGATGTAAATCTATCAAAGCCTATTTTGTCGTTGCATTAATTGTTGATAATCTTAAGTATCAGACCAATCAACATCGGCTTCAACAGTTATGCCTTTCCTTGTTAAATGTTTCTTTCTCTATCCTTTGTCTCCCTATCTCCCTATTGGAGTTTGTCTCTTCCACTCTTTGGAGGATTTGGCCTCCTTTCATTGATTTTAATGCCCCATTGTGCTATCTTGGGTGGCATTTGGAGTCTATGTATATCTGGAAAATATTCGCAATAAATCAGAAGAAAATCAAGCAAACTCAAAAGTAATCTATCGCATACAGTTTTGCTAGCTTAATTGTGGATTTGCCGAAAAGCTTTGGCGAGCTAAAACTTGCTCGCCGATGGAGTTGGCTTAAAATTATAACAATATGGATATGGGAAGGTTATTTTGCTAGAGCGCCGACTACTTTCGGCAAGGTTAATTATGTCTGCCGAAAGTCATAGTGTCTTATGAGTTGAAGAGTTCAGATAATAAAGCGAAACTAGAGTACCTTCGGGGAGTCGCCAAGTGCTTTTGGCTATCCTAAACATTTTGCCAATAGTAACAGATTTAACATCATATATAACAAGGCATCAAGGGAAAATAAGAGTCATTAGGCGAGTCGCCAAGTAGTTCGGAAATCCCAATCTAGCTTGTCGAATTGTCAAACGTGCCTATTCTGAATTTTCTTTCTCAAATTTGACCCTTCACACTTTAAAAAAAATTAAAACATGGACCAGTAAAATTAAGCGAAGACCAATAACACCTATCACTCCAGAATAATCAGATTGTTATTGGATTATCCAAAATTGGCCCTTCAGTGATATGTGCTCTCAAAAATGGGGTCTCCTGTTCTATCATTATGAAGCATTCATCTTTTGCACAAACAAGGGCTACTAAGACTTCACCACAAACAATCTAACCAGCACTCAAACACAACCAAATGATATTTCATTCAATTTAAAGAACAAACATTATTGGTATTTCGACAATCAAAACAATACGAGAAAATTTTTCAAATTAAATTAGGCATGAAAACAATCTACTCCTAATAGAGAGGCCACCACACATCAATGCGATACTAATATTGCAAAAGAATATGAAATTTTCGAAAATAAATTCAGGGTTTTAGGGACTAACCTTTAATGACGATTGAAAATATGATTGAAATGTTAGGCGACAAATAAATCCTAATCCAAAGCACTAATCTCCCACTAGAATACTTGTTTAGAGACAAAAATAAAGAAGTGATGAGAGTCTTAAATTTCATCCTAGGTATAGCTGGTGTTCACATAAGCCTATTAATGAATGAAATGAATAATGTGAAGTACAAATGAATGAATGAAGTAATCTATGTGTTTGCTAAAGGAGACCCTCGGATTGAGATCCCATATGTTGGGCCCTCACTTGGGAAATCTTAATTCTACGTCCATGATTCCAAGGTCTCATGGATATGAAATGTATACTATATGAAACATGAAATGTATTATGTGAACCTATGTATGAATGATGTGTGACATATTCATGGCATGACCTTCCTATTACGAAATAGTCAAAGTCAAGAGACTTGACCTTCTAAGAAAGCATGTTGATTAGGAAGAGCCATCCTTGTTCATGCATTACCGTTATGTGTTGTTGCATCTACCCATACTTAGTACAAGTGTGTACTAATTCCATACAATATTACTATTTTAGGTGCAGGCTCAGGTGGACGTTGAGGGTATCATTGCAGCTGTTCGGACTAAGAGATTTCATCCGAAATTGGTAGGTTCTTATGCATTTCAAGGATGCCTGCCTTTATATTTCTTGCTTAGTTGTAGATTTGAACTAGTTGGGTAGGTTCCACTAGTGTTTGTTTCTTATTTTATTCAGACGCTTGTAATGATGCCATTTTGGCAAGTATTACTTATGACATGAGATTCCATTTCTTTCGATTTGCATGATGTTATAATTAGATTGTTGATGTATGAGCAATGAACCTTCTTACAAATATGTGTTTATATGAAGTCTATGTATACTTCAACTATAAACAAAACGTTTTAAATTTTCCTCTAAAATTAACCGTATGAATGTGATGAATGCAAGAAGAGGCTTGTCTGCGACCTCTGAGAGGTGAACGACACCGGTTGTAATTCGGATTTCAGAATCAGGGTCGTGACATCGACGGCCAGGACCCCCACCGTCATGTGCAATCGTCGTTTTCGTCAAAGAGTGTCAAAAATAGACCCTTTTACAAAATGTCTAAGTGACCATCGATGCCTCATCAATCAGGCCATGCCTCGTAACCTGCAACCGTCGATGGCTACTGTCTCAAGACAGATTTTAGCCACAATTCAAGGGTCCTCCTGAAGAACCCTTTGGTTGGTCCTTGGGGAGTTGTACCCGGATGTTACGACTATAAATCAACTCTAATAAGTATTATACACCTTATTACCAATTCTATCGTATTCCGACGCGTAAAACCTTGTCAAATAGGCTAAGGTACACTAGCACCTCTTGAACTAGTTTGCGGACGTTATGGACGTTTCTTGACGCTTTGATTCTAAAACCTCCTAAATGCCTTATATATATTATATTTGACTTTAAAACAGTATTACAACCCTTAGACTCTAATATTAGGCTCTATATTAGACTTTAGACTTTCGGAGTATTACATTATCCCCCCTGAAGAACATTCGTCCCCGAATGACACTAAAATCCTTTAGAAGGAAGTAAATAGACTCAAGATTATAAGTCCAAACAACAACAACATATGAAAGCACGAGTTACAATTTAAATCAACATAAACACATGGCCTTTTACACAATGCAACTCAACACATCATTTTCAACTCATAAGAGCTCAACACTTACTACATGCGTATTCACTTATGCCAAAGCTTTGTTCAACACATATCATCATTCTCAATACAACTCATGAAGGCACAACATACAAAAATACACCACATAAGTTCAAATCACGCAAAAGAACATATTTTTTAAAACTTTCTCTTCTATAGGCATAGTTCACTATAAATCACTATAACAAAACATATATTTCAATATTTTACCAAAACCAAAGCAACTTCAATTAAACTCATTACTTTCACTATAAAAAGGAACAACTAACCTTAGTTATCAAATAGATGAGGGTAACGGAACTTCATGTCGGCCTCCGCTCCCATGTTGTACCCTCAACTAGGTGGTTATTCCATAGCATCTTTACGGAAGCCACATCCTTGTTCCTTAACGTCTTTACTTGTGTATGAAGGATTTCAACCAGAACCTCCTCATAGGAGAGGTTGTATTGCTCACCTAGACACTCAATAGAAAGGATAGACTCGGGATCACCAACACACTTCTTAGGCATGGAGACATGGAACACCAGATGAATCGAAACCAATTCACTAGGTAATCTCAACTCATATGCAACCTTCCCAATCCTTTGTAAAATTTCATAAGGACCCACATAACGAAGACTCAACTTCTCTTTCTTGCCAAATCTCACCACCCCTTTCATAGGTGAAATTCTTAGATACACCTTATCACCTTCTTCAAACTCTAAGTCTCTTCTCCTATGGTCGGCATAAGACTGTTTTCGGCTATAAGCTATTTTCAAGCAATTTCTTATTATATGAATTTTCTCCAAAGTCTTATAAATCAATTCGGGACCCAAAAGTGAAGACTCTCCCACTCCAACCATTCAATTGGAGACCTACCTCTCGTACCAAGGCCTCAAAAGGAGCCATAGATATAGATGAATGGTACTTATTGTTGTAAGAAAACTCAACCAAAGGTAAGTGTTTATCCCAATTTCCCTTGAAGTCCATTATACAAACTCTAAGCATATCCGCAAGGGTTTGAATAATACGATGTGCTTGACCATCCATTTGGGGATGAAAAGCGGTGCTTAACTTCACCTTTGTACCCAACCCTTTTTGGAATGACCTCCAAAACCTAGATGTGAATTGTCAACCCCTATCCGATATGATAGATAACGGAATACCATGGCGACATACAATATAATCTATGAAGATCCTTGCATAATCCTCTGCCGAGTAAGTGGACTTGACGTGAATAAAATGAGTGAATTTGGTCAACCTATCCACAACCACCCATATAGAGTCATGTTGCTTTTGTATCTGAGGCAACCCAACCACGAAATCCATGTTAATTTCTTACAACTTCCAAGTGGAACTTGGATTTCTTTTGGTAATCTACCTGGCTTTTGGTGCTCGCCTTTCACTTGTTGACAATTGGGACATTTTACAATGAATTCCGCTATGTCCCCTTTCAAGCCTTCCCACCAAAACACTTCTCTAAGGTCATTATACATCTTTGTAGAAACCGGATTAATGGAATAACGGGAACCATTAGCTTCCTCAAGAATCCGGTTTCTCAAGTCATCAACATTAGGCACACACAATCTTCTTTGATACCTCAAGACACTATTTCCCCTAAGGAGAATGACTCATTAAGCTTACCAATAATCGACTCCTTCAACTCCATCAATGGTTGATCAAGGTGTTGCTTAGACTTTACCTCAACCACCAAAGACGATTCGGAATTATGATGGACCATAAAACCACCATTTAGAGAATCTTCCAATCTAACACCCAAACGAGCCAACCTATGAACATCTTTCACTAGGTCTTTCTTGGCTTCTTCTACATGAGACACACTACCCATGGTCATATGACTTAGAGCATCCGCAACCATATTGGCCTTGTCGAGGTGGTAGAGAACACTCATGTCGTAATCTTTCGACAATTCCAACCACCTTCATTGCTGGAGAATTCAACTCTTTTTGAGTAAAGACATATTAAAGACTCTTGTGATCGGTATATACATCAATATAGACACCATACAAATAATGCTCCATATTTTCAAGGCAAATACCACGGCCGCTAACTCAAGATCATGAGTTGGATAATTCTTCTCATGCATCCTAAGTTCTCTAGAAACATAAGCTACTACTTTCCCATGTTGCATAAGAACACGCCAACTCGGGATGCATCACAATATGCCATGAAGCCCTTGGTACCCTCCGGTTAAGTCAACACCAGAGCGGAGGTAAGCCTCTCTTTAAAGATTTGGAAGCTTCTTTCACATGCCTCCGACCACTCAAATTTTATACTCTTTTGGGTCAAAGTAGTCAAAGGAGATGCAAAACAATCCACAAACCTCCTATAATATCCTGCTAGATCCAAAAAGCTTCTAATGTTGGTTCGAGTAAATGGTCTAGGCCAATTCTTGACTGCCTCAGCTTTCCTTGGATCTACCTCAACCCCCTTACTAGAGATGATATGCCCAAGAAACGCCCCCGACCTCAACCAAAACTCACATATGCTATAGCAAATAATTGATGTTCCTTAAGCACTTGCAACACCACTCTTAAATGATCCATGTGTTCACCCTCATTTTTCGAATATACAAATATGTAATCAATGAAGACAATGACAAATGAATCTAGGAAACATCGAAACACCCTATTCATGAGATCCATAAATGTCGTCGGGACATTAGTGAGACCAAAGGATATTACTAAGAACTCATATTGACCATATCTAGTTTGGAATGCCATTTTTGGTATATCCTCACCTCTCACCCTAAGTTGGTGATACCCCAATCTCAAGTCAATCTTAGAAAAGTAGTTTGCCCCTTGGAGTTGAACAAATAAGTCGTCAATCCGAGGGAGAGGATACTTGTTCTTAACAGTGACTTTATTTAGTTGTAGATAATCAATGCACATTTTAAGGGACCCATCCTTCTTCTTCACAAACAATACTGGAGCATCCCATAGAGAAATACTAGGTCTAATGAAGCCTTTGTCTAGTGAGTCCTTGAGTTGAGCCTCAACTCTTTCAGTTCAGCCGGAGCCATCAAATAAGGAGGAATTGAAAAAGGGTTGGTATCCTGTAGCAAGTCAATACCAAAATCAATTTCATGTTTGGGAGGGATTCCGGGAAGATCATTAGGAAAGACCTCTGGAAATTCCCTTAGTACGGGGACTAAGTCAATGGGAGGATTTTCGGAGTCTAAATTTTTTACTCTTACAATATGGTATAAACAACCTTTTGAGATGATTTTACAAGCCTTAAGACAAGATATAATACGACCTCTAGGAATAAAATTTCCCCCCTTCAACTCTAAGACAGGTTCATTTGGAAAATTGAACTTGACAATTCTTGTTATATAATCTATGGAAACAAAACAATCATGCAACCAATCAATCCCCAAAATGACATAAAAATAGACCATATCAAGTTCTACTAATTCAACATGAGTAAATCTATTGGGAAACATTATAGGACAATTTCTATATACCTTCTTTGCAACCACTGACTCTCCTGCCGGGGTAGTTACCATGACAGGTTCATTTACAATATCGACAAAATATCAAACTTCCTAGCTATGAAGGGAGTAAGAAGAGATAATGTACCACCCGAATCATGTAAAGCATAGACATCAATAGAGAAGACCTGTAACATACCGGTCACCACATCGGGAGAACTCTCTTGTTCACCCCTAGAGCAAAGTGCATAAAAATGATTCTTCTTTTGAGGATCCACATTCTAACCACTATCTTGAGCTTGCCCGCTACCTTTGTCTTGCCCCTTCAAATTAGGGCAATCCCTAACCTTGTGGCCACTCTTACCACACCCAAAGCAATTTTATCTCCCAACAAGGCAATCCCCATAATGCTTCTTCCCACACCTAAACAAGTTGGCTTCTTGCTTGGTGAGCTAGTACCTCTTCCCTTTTGAGACTTAGGGTTATATACACTATCATCACAAGACTTGGGAAATTTGGAAAGAACTTGATTAGAAAACCTCTTCTTGAACCTAGGCTTGTCTTGAATGTAAAGACTACCCTTAGAAGAATCACCTTCACAAGACCTTGCCTTCTTGGCCTCTCTATTCTTCCTCCTTAACCTAGTTTCTTCCACTTGTTGAGCATGAACGATGAGACAAGAAATATTCATATTATAATGAAGCATAGCCGAACGACATTATTCAACCAAGTCTTTGGACATCCCGGTAAGAAAATGACTCATCTTATCCCTTGAGTTTGACACCAAGGATGGAGCATACTTGGACAATTTAGTAAATTTCAATAAATAGTCAAGTACAATCATACCTCCTTGACGAAGGTTGATAAATTCTTCCACCTTAGCTTCCCTCAACTCTCTAGGAATGAACCGATCAAGGAACGCCTTCTTGAAGATGTACAAAGTCACTTGACCACCCCTTAGTTACCTATTATATCTCTATTGCACATACCAAGTTTGGTCCATATCTTTGAGTTTATAGGCCGCCAACTCAGCCTTCTAAATTGAGGTCACACTTGTAAGATCCTGAATATGACATAGGTGAACTAGGGCATAACATTGTGTTCAAGGTGGTATAAGGTCCTAAATAAGTCTATTATATGGTATTGATGCAGTTTGTAAAGTATTAGGTGCATTGGAAGTCAAACGTCAAGGGACGACTAAGACGTTTGACGACTAAGTCACCTATGTGCCTCATATGTGGTTCTATATGTTTATGTGTGATTCATTATGTTTTTAAGTCCTTAAATGAGTTAATATGATTTATATAGGTAGTGTGTCAAGTTTCAAGAAGTTTGGAGGTCAAACGCTCAAGAACGTTCATGAAGATCGAAAGATGTGCCTTAAAGTGACCTTGTGTGTCTAGGCATGTTTGGTCGAGTTTTACGTGTTCGTTTTGGGTGAAATTCAATTGAGAGGTCTTAAAATCATATACGAGTGTGTTTAGGTTGGAAACGTCCGGGAAAACATCCCCAAGTACCAACCAAGAGTCCTTGAGGAAGGACCCAAACTTTATGTCAAAAATGTCCCAGGCAGCCCTAAACGACGGAGGCATCGATGACTCGTGGGCTAATCGACGCCCCGTCGATGGGTGTCATCGGTGGAGAATTAGTCTTGGGTTAGAAGGGGACCTTGACAAGTCTCTGCCCCAACCAATGGAAGGACAGGACGGTCTGTTTGTTGACAAACGGTCCGTCGACTGTCCAACCGTCGATGGGCCTGTTCCTGCATGCAGTTTCACAGCCGAGGGTTTGGCGGTTCTTCAAGGGTCTTTTGGGTATTTTAAACAAGTATATATGTGTTTAACACTTAGGAGATTTCATTCTTCCAAAACCAAAACCCCAAAATCCCTTAAGAATTCCTGAAGACTCCATTGAAGTCCAACATCAAGGAAGAGCTTGGTGTGATGTTTGGAGTGGATATTCTTTATCAAATAAATAATAAGTTTCATTGAGGTATGGGTTTTGATCCTTGAAACTCGTTTCATCAAGGATCCCAACTTCAAAGATGTTTACTAAAGTTTTCAAAGATGAATTGTCCAATTTCATGATTCTACCATGGGTTCTTGCATTAATGGTTTTCCAACGTCTATTATGGATTAGATTGATGTTGTATTGATGATTTTAACCTAAATTACCTATGAACCCATGTAAATTGATGAATCTTAGTTTTTGACTACTTTATAGGTTACTTGATATTGGTCTAATGTTGATGAATTATGGTGTAGTTTCTTATAAGGTTTTTAATGGTGTAAGAATTGTATTCAATTGATATCTACTTGGTCTTAGATTGTTAAACCTATATTGAATTGATTTAGATTCATTGAGTTTTATGATTATTGCTTTGAATTGATGTTCATGGCCATGGGTAAGGGCCTTATGATGTTGAATTGGATGATTTAGCATTGGATTGGAGTGTTGATAATGGAGTGGTGGTACGCTGCCCTATTCTCTCTTATTTAATGTTATTTAGACTTCAATTGTATTTTGATTGGTTTGGTCCACTTATGGTGGCGGTATTATGTGAATTAATGTGGCATTGTCGGCATTATTTTAAGTATATTGATGATCATGGCCTTCTCGGCAACTACCTGATGTTATATGGCTATTTGTTGTTGATTAGGTGATGTATGACCTTATCTTACTTATGTGAAAGTATATGTTTCCTATATTGAATATGTTAGGTAACCATGCTAGACTATGACTATGTGCTTCTAGTATAACATGTAATATGGACTAATGTGATGTATATGGTGTCTTGTTTAGGTAGACTAATGTCCCTTACTTGATATATGTATGAATGTGAATAATGTGATGTCTTGACTTAGGATGTTAAGGTTCTTGTATGTATGCATGTTATGTGGAACCTTGAACCTAGTGGTAAGCTTATGAATATTGAAGTAGAAAGCCGTAATGGTATCCTTCATGTGATGAATGATGGACTTAGGGTTGGTTGGCAGGAACTGCATCATATCTATCCTTATGAAAAGTCATAATGAGCTTCTTGTCGCCATTGAAGGCAGCCCCTAGCGGACCTCTTTGGTAGGGTAAATGTAATTTGGTTATGAACTATATATGATACCCTTTTTGTATGAACCTTAATGTGAATTACTCTATGAGAACAAAGGCTAGCACCGAGTGAGTATGGTAAGGTAAGTAGTTCTAGTTAAGCATGAGACTAGAATACAAAGGAACACTTCATATTCCTTAACCATGTGCCTACATGGGATGTGTCTAAGTTCTACCATTGGCAAGTAGAACAACCTCATCGAAGTAGGATAGAACTCCGGATTCCATGTTTTGCTACCATGGTCTACGTCGGTTATTTCCTATTATTATCATATGGGATACATATTAGCATTAGAGAAGTTTTATGAGTTTTAGGTTGTGGTATGGGACACTATGTAGACATTGCACAATAGGCTTTGAAAATGTTAGTAAGAGTCCCTAGTTCATCTTCAAGACCATTACTTGAATGTCCTTTATGTTATGAATATGTCTTAATGACCTAATGAACTAATGACTCATATAAGAAAGTATGTAAATGAATAAGTACCTTATCTTAAGTAACCGAAGTATTCCCTAGCTAAAGTAACCGAAGGATTCCTTTGCTAAAGTGTAAAGAGGGCATATGGGATGATCTCTTCATGTATTATCTTTGGAAGTCTTGAGAATGACTCTAGTTAGGGAAGATGTTTGGTGTTGTAGGCATGATCTAAGCCTTAGGTAGTCTTAATGACTATTTAGGTAATCTTGAAGAGGTCAATCATGAACGTTATCTTCTTGATTTACTTAAGTAGGTCTTTTGATAGACTTTGGAATGAGAGTGTCCTATCATCTATGTGTTGGTGTGTTTAGTGAGAATGATTCTATCCTAAGGAGTCTATTGGATCTCTTGAGTGTGTGTGTAAGGGATTGTTTGGGTGGTTGCTTCACAACTCACTCAAGTGAGACTTAGAATTCACCTTTGGTAAAATAATCCTACATTTATGTTTATGATGCTTGTAAGTATGTATGTGACTCATTATAGGTAATCTTGAGGGTCATGTAGGCACATCTAGAGAGGGTGTATGGGCGGTCTCTCTTTGTGTGACTTAAGTGAATCTTAGGATAACTTTTAGTGAGGGAATTACATGCTAGGAAGTGTTAAAAGTGAAGACAAGAGAATTCACTGTAACTGTGAAGAACTTCATTGTACAGTGAATTGAACTACTGTAATGTGAGTTCTAAATATGTAATTTTTGGATAAATGTTATCTTATGTGTTTCTAAGATGATAAATGTTGTTCTTACGATTATAATATGATTTCCAAATTAAAAGATGCATATTTTCAATAAATGTCCTTTTTCATGATTTTTATGCATAAGCCATACTTAGTACATGTGGTCGTACTAATCCATGCTTTTATCTGTATAGTGATTGGTAGGTGAAGAGCTTTTGGGAATAAGACTTGGACATAGAAGATCGTTCAAGAGAAGTTGAAGTACTTCCTCAGTTGACTCGAGGGCATATATGTCTTTTATGTTTCTAATGAAGTTTTGTAATAGACTTATTAGTACTATGTTTTCTATATTCGTATGGGACGTGTCCCAAGTACTCTTGTGTCTAAGATGATGAGATTGAGACTTAGTATTTCCTATTACTTTTATATTTAAGAGAATTCATAAGACTATTGTTATGTTTTGTGAAAAGTTTTAATTCCGCACTACTTTTCACTATGTATATGCAATGAATGATATGAAAGGGCTTGTATAAGACCTCCGAGAGGTCGAGTACGCCGTGCCACTACCCGAGATTGTGCCCTAACTTCTAGGGTGTGGTATCGGGTCGTGAAAACACCCATATTATATAGAATCTTATAAAACTCATCGAGGAAATCTTGAGGGTCCTCAACCGACCTCGACCCATAGAACATAGGTGGATTCATTCTAGTAAAGTCTCTCAAACGAGAGGTCATAGTGTTAGCATGTTGAGGCACTCGAGGTGCAAAATCCTTATTCACTTGGGCCTCATGGATTGGACTTGAGAAGTGACAACATTATCTTGAGAGGTCATGGCCTGGGCCAAATTGAGAAAATGCGCCCTTATCTCTCCATCGGTCATCGGTGGAGGAACCACCGGAACTTGATCACCCATAGCAACTTCTTCAAGAGGAGGCATTTGGTTGTCTTGTGCTCCCACATTATCCATTTCTTCTTCGTACCTTCTAGCAGCTGCTCTTTGAATATTCATACTTATAACCATGATACAAGGTTTAGGTGAAAGCACATAATAAGACTCTAGATGCACGACATAGGAATACAAGAAGATGAGAGGTTATAAGCATCACATAGTCTCGCATTCATAAGTGTGGTGCGCTTCACTATTATGAATAAGAGTCTACATAGACGTGGTTTAATGGGACATCATTTCTAGGGATATCCAACCTCATGCTCTAATACCAAGTTTGTCACATCCGGTAAGTACCCCATAGACGTAACCGGCATCGTCGTCCTCGGAGAGGACTAAGACTAGCCTCTTAGCATTGATCATTACATTCATAGGTTTAAAATGTGGAAAATGTAAAACTTTTCATCTACACTACTTCATGAAGTTTACTTAGACCTCTCGCTTAAACGTAATATATTCATAGCGAGTATACATAGACCCTTCGCATAAGAAGATTACATAGTCTTCTACTTTTATGACTGATATATACATAAGATACATAACATAGTCTTAAAAGGGATGTCTCATATTAAACCATCTAAACGGAGTCAAATCAACATAGGCATAAGCCCTTACACAATGTAGAAATGCCACTTAGAGCTTACAACAATATCTTGAAACAACATGAATGAAATGATTATGTTTAGACTATAACAATGTAACATAGGTAGAGTGATAGATAGACATTATCGTTCGAACATGAGGACATACACACACTTGGAGAATGATTCCAAGCCTTTCTTCAAAAGTTGTCACAAACCCTTCAACGACCGGAACCTAAAATGTTGGGGAAAAAGGGAGAAATGGGGTTACAAAATCACTTGTACTAAGTATGAAATCATATGCACATACAACATAGAAATAATGCTAAAAAGGAACATTCATTCAAAACCATGCAAAGTCACTCTGAAAATCCTTATGCACATTCAAGAACCAATACCAGTCAATAAGCACATATTCCTTAAGTCAAGACCATGTACATTACAAGACCAACAATGCAAAGTCTAGTCAAGTGAACATGCATATCAACATAATTGAACACATAATAAAGACAACTCTATCATCAAGTTATAATATCAACAAGCATGCATAAGAGCTCATAACATCATAATCTAAGCAAGACTATTACTCATGAACCCCCATTAAGTCCACTAGATCAATTATTATGTAAGGCCCCTTAACCTCACTTAACCAACTAAAACCCAACAACAACCATAAGCAACACCCACTTACATATTATAGCATTAAAAGTAAACATAATCATACTTAAGCATTAGAGACCAACCACATGTTCATAAGTGAACCAACATCACATAGTATCATTAACATGTAAGATCAACACATACATATCACTTACCTTTATAAGCACATAAGCACATAAGAACACCCTTCTAAGACTTCCCTCAAGTCTAACTAGTGCAATGTATAGGTATAGTGCCATACCTCTACCTAGACTAAGTAAAACCCCTTAGGTCATCCTAGTTGGAGTTCACTTTATTACTTCATTTTACTTTTGGGAACATCTTTCCTTAACCAACATACACTACATGAGCTAATGTGGAATCTGGTGTCATGGAACCCTACACCGAACGAAGGTGGACTACATGGCAAGGTAGTACCAAAACATGAACATAGCATTTATGTGGATCCACTAGTTAGTATTCCTATGGGTCCAACATAGTTCAAGAACTAGGTGATGTAGTTGGTACCCTCTTTATGCTAAACGCATTATAGTCTCCAATCTTATGAGTACATTAGAGATCCTACCTTCCCTATGTGGAAGGGACACTCCTCACGTCTAGTTCACTCGGTGCTAAGATAGAGTCCTTTTTAAAATATCTTTCATTAATAATCATCACTTAGTTTAGGTCATATGGGTCTTCCCATTATATAGTAATAGTCATAGCTCAAAGAGAATTGCATGAGTATTGTCCTTTCAATACAATTTACACATGTAAGGTTAGAACATTTACATAATCATATCATGACAAGGCACACAGGCAAATTTTTCACCACCGTTATGTCATTACATCCTAGCCAAACACTATCAAGACATAATTCAAGACATTTCAAATCAACATCATACAAACCCTAATCAATCTTATCATAAGGTATACTTCAATATACTTCATCACTAAACACATGTAACTATAATTAAATAAAGGATTGAGATCACAAGTCTTACCCCAATCTCCTTCACAAGCCATCATCCAAGGTTTTACCACCAACTATCCAATTTAACCCAACAATGGGTGTAATATAATCACATAACAGTAATTAACACAATAATGAAGTCAATTGACTCAATACACATCAAATCATCACTAGTTCATAATGTAGGGTTGGGGACTTGGTTTAATTCCATGATATACTTTACAAAACTAGGTTAACTCAACAAAAACTAGCATGATTGAATCATAATAAAACACAATATAAGTATAATAACCAAAAGAAACCATAGACAATACAATCCAGAAGATCAAATTCGTAATAGAAGAAAACCCACTTGAAACTCATCTTTTGAAATCAATTTTTGGAAGAACACTTTGGGGAAAGGAATCCCAAAGATGAAAGGATCACATACCTTGTTAAACCTTGACGATAGATGGAGGAAACCTGACTTCTTGCTGCCCTAGAACCCACCTTGACCTTGGTCATCTATGGAGTTTCTTTGGTAGAGAGAACGAAGAGAGAAGGAAGAGCAATTGAGTTTTGGGACATATGAGACTTGGGTTAGTTTGATTAGGTTTAGGTCTTTATATAAGTCATTAACTAACTTAATTATACCTCTATTAGCCCCTAAATAATTAACTAACCAAATAATTAATTTGACTAACTTAAAACTTGGCAGCAAAACAGTGACCTAACCTATGAGACCCCGACCTACGGGTTGTAGGTCAGTCGACGGCCAGGACCCCCACCGTCCTGTGCAGCCGTCGTTTTGGTCAGAGAGTGTAAAAAATGGAAACTTTGCCAAAATGGATAAGTGACCAGCGACGGTGTCCATCGACACCTCGTCAATCAGGCCACGCCTTGTAGCCTGAGACAGTAGATGGCTAGTGTCTCACGACAACTTTTAGCCACAATGCAGGGGTCCTCCTCTGTGACCATTTGGTTGGTCGTTGGAGATTCGTACCCAAAAGTTTCAAATATAAGCCAACTCTAATATGTATTGGACACCTTAATACCAAATTCCATCGAATTCTGACTCCTAAAACCATGTCAAATAGGCTAAGGCACACTAGCACCTCTTGAACTAGTTCCGGACATCACGGATGTTTCTTGACGCTTTGATTCTAAAACCTCCTAAATGACTTATATAAATTATATTTGACTTTAAAATAGTGTTACAACCCTTAGAATCTCATGTTAGGCTCAAGATTAGGCTTTAGACTTTAAGAGTATTACAAAAATCTCGTTTTTGGGGTTAGCTACTATTACTACTATTCTACTTAGTGTTTTGGAGATTGGTTTTTTCAAACTTTAGCAATTAATTAAATTCCGGATTTGGTTTGAAGGATTTTTGTTGAATTTTCAAGTGAAGATTTCTGAGTTTACTGTTCTTGTTAAAGTAAGTTCATGATTTCTTTATTCACTGTTATGAATTATGTTCTTGCTAGCATGGGTAACTAAATCCACAACTAGGGTTGTGGGAACCATGGGTAATTAACAAATTAATCCTATTAATTAAGAAATTCCCGACTAGTGTCTTTGCATGCATTGATAGTTTTTTCATTTAGAAATCTTTTTAATGAGTGCACGTGTTAGAACTAGCCTTGTTGCTACTTTTCGGACAAATGAGGTAGTAATAGGAAAAGAATTATTAATATAGTTTAGTGTGATATTATCTAATAGGATAGTGTCGATTGGTGCAAATTAACAACAAAGCCATTCATCGATTATGATGCCTAATATGAGGTAAAGGTAAGGGTTAGTAAATTATACACACGTAGCCGGACCAAGGTGCGGGCTGAAATTCTTTATATGTCGGACCAAGGATTTATAGATACATAACTTATCACTTTCAATGTAAAACACAAAGGAAAGAATTGTTATTGCTAGGAGTACGACGTTATGAACCTGTGGGGAACACATGCATAAGACCTAGTTACTCTCTCATCTTGATAAAACCAACGTTTCCTTTTGTCCACTTGATAATTGTACTATTTAAGGAGATATTGTTTCACAAAAACCCCCTCTTTACTTACTTGTTTCGGAAAGACCCTGACTAAATAGATATAGTTGTGAATTAAAGTTAAGTCTAAACCATTTTTCTCGAGCGATTGACCCCAACCTACTAGTTGGGTTTTGTACTTGACAACGATTGCTTATACTTCTTTAGGGATGTGTAATTTGAGTGTATCAAATTTTGGCGCCACTCCCAGGGATTTTGGCTTTCAGATTAACTTAAGTTATATTATTGAAATTTATTCAACTATTTCCTGATTTTACTTTTTGTTTTTGTTTTTTCAGATCTAGCTCTAGTGTATGCCAAGTACACGGAGTCGAGGAGAACTACTCACTCCATATGATTCCAAACTTAATCGAACCATAAGTAGAATGGAGAATCAAGGGTTCCCAGACAACCCTAACAGAGTGAATTTGGGTGATGAATCAGGCCAGCAGCCTCCGTTACCAGTTGATGCACACAATCAGGCACACATTGAGAATCAGTTGGGAGAGGTTTGAGAATGCAACCTCCAACATCGCCACGACTTCAGGATTACTATAGGTGTAATGTGAACATCACGGACTCTTTTGGACCTCTTCTCCTGCCCCCTCTGCCACCTGGGCACACATTCGTGGTGATGAGTATCTTGATAAAGATGCTCACTGCGAGGGATTTATTCTTGGGACTGCCATCGTAGGACCACATGCCCATATAGCTAAGTAGAGGTCTGTGTACAAAATTTGTGTGGCTAGACCAGACTTTAATATGAACTTCATTGGGTTGTGAGTGTTTCCTTTATCACTGACAGGGGATGCCGCTATATGGTTCACTGAGCTTCCCTACAACTCTATTTATACTTGGGATCAGTTGAGAGATGTGTTCTTAGCAAGGTACTATCCAGTGCCTATGAAGCACAATGATAAGGTGAATAACTTTATGGCACTACCGGGAGAGTCGGTGAGTAGCTCTTAGGATAGATTTACTGCGTTCATGAGAGGCGTCCCAAACCACCACATTGATGATGAGTCAGTGAAGGAGTAATTCTACAGAGGTCAAGATGACAACAACAAAGTAGTGCTCTATACTATTGCGGGTGGCTCCTGTTGTCACGTCCGAAAAGCACCCCATAGAGGTAACCGGCGTCGTCCTCCTCGGAAAGGACTAAGACTAGACTCGTAGCATTCTTCATTACATATCATAGGCTAAAAATGTGGAAAAATTCAAACTTTTCTTATACATCTATATAGTAAGGTTTACATAAACATCTCACATACTTCTTAGGGAGTTTACATAGACTCCTCACATAGGAAGCTTAAATAGGCTTCTACATTTACATAACATAATTGATAGATAATAATTAGACATAATTGATACATAATAATTAGTCTAATACTTCGTCGCTTATTGAACGATCTAAACAAATACAAATCTTTGACATAGCCAATAAAAAGTCAACATTTCAATATAGGCTTACATCAATATCCAAATGAAAGAGGAATGAACAATGTCTTTATGACAATACAACTTTAAAGATAGAATGTGGAACAAGGTAACATCCCCGAACATGAGGACCTACCAACACTTGGGGAATAAGATCCAAGTCTTTTTCAATCAGCCATCTAAGAACTCAATGATCGGAACCTACATAATTGTAGAAATATAGAAATATGGGTTAGTACACCACTTGTACTAAGTATGGAAACATACGCACATAAACATTTGAAATCATGCTAAAGGGGACATTTGTTCAAAACCATGCTAAGTTTCTTTGAAAAGCCTTATACACAACCAAGAACACATACAAGTCAATAATCATATATCCCATAAGACAATACCATATTCAACACAAGACCACCATCATCAAGTAAAGTCAAGTCAACATAAATAATAGCATATTATGGCACATGACCAGATAAACTCCAACATCATGTTATAAACACAAGGCATGTACTGATATCATAACATTACAAAATAGTCAAGAACCTTACTCATAATCCATTACCAAGCTTAATAGTGCAATAACCAAGTAAAGTCCGACTAACCCTACTCAACCAAGTAAACCAACCAAAGGATCACAAATAATGTATAACTTCATATAACATAGCATTAAGAGTAGTCATCATCACATTTAGCAATATAGACTAACAACATGTTCATAAGTGAAACAAACATCATATAGGATCTCAACATGTAAGTCAACATATGCTCATCATTTACTTTATAAGATTATAAGAACATAAGAACATTCTCCTAGGACTCCCCTCAAGGTCAACTAGTGCAATGTATAGGAAGAGTCCCATACCCCTACCTACACTAATACAAACCCTTTAAGTCCTCCTAGATAGAGTTCATTTTATTACTTCATTTTAATTTCGGGAACGCATGCCTTAACCGACATATACCACCTGAACTTATGTGGAATCCGGTGTCATGAAACCCTACGCCGAATGAAGGTGGACTACTTGTCAAGGTCGTACCAAAACATGAACATAGCATCTACGTCGATCACTAGCTAGTATTCCCATGGGGCAACATAGTTCAAGAACTAGGAGACATGCTTGAGACCCTCTTTATGCCATTGGCATGGTAATCTCAATATCATGAGTACAATAGTGAACCCACCTTCCTTACTTGAGAAGGGATACTCCTCACTACTAGTTCACTCGGTGCTAAGCTAGTGTCCCTTTTTGAAATATCTTTAAGCCATTATTAATCATCATAGCTTAGTATATGTCATAGAGGACTAACCTCTTGTATATAATCTTCATTAGATCATTAGGAATTGAATGAGAATATCCTTTCAATACAACCCTCATATATGATATTAAAACATTGTCAGCATCATGTCATAGTAAGGCACATAGGTAATTCGTAACCAACCTCATATCATTACATCTTAATCATAATCTCATAATCCATATACATTTCAATTACATTCATCATACCATCATCTATATAATCTAATCATAATCAACACTTCAATTGAACATCATTATTATGTATAAGTCATCACAATTGAAGTAAGGATTCAAGATCATATGTCTTACCAATTCACCTTCAAAAGCCTACTTCCATGGTATTACCGTAAACCAACAATATTCATCCATTAATTGGCTTAATAACATCACATAATAGTAATTAACACAAGAACTAAGTCAATTGCATCAGCACTTATTAATTCAACATGAGTTCGTAACCTAGGGTTAGTGAAATAGGGTCAATTCATTTTCTCTTCCATAGAACTAGGTCTATCATCGAGAACTACCCGAATTCACCAATAATACATCATAATAGAACCATAATAATCAAAAGAAATCTAGAACAATACAATTTGAAAGATCAATTTCAGATTAGAAAGAAACCCATGTTCATAGCATCTTTTGGAAATCAATTTGAAAGAACCCTTTTGGGAAAGGAGTACAAAAGGTTAAAAGTTCCCATACCTTGTTAATCCTTGGAGATTGATGGAGAGAAAGTGAAGTTCTTGCAGCCCTATGCCCTTTAACCTTGGTCTTTTATGGATTCTTGTTTGGGGGAGAGAGAATGTGGAGAGAAGGTGAGAGGTTTGAGTTTGGGAATTGTGGGTGTTGTGTCAGGTTAATGAAGGTCCTACGAGACCCCAACCTACGGTCCATATGTCAATCGACGCCATCCATGACCCCCGTACTGCACATTCTCGACAAGTTCAGGGAGTATTTTTTGCAATTTTTCGAAATTGGTTAAGTGTTTAACAATGGAGCCATCTATGCCCCGTCAACCAGGCGACGCCCAGTCAGTTGCCATTGTGACTAGACTACTTTTGGGTCATTTTTGGAAGGGTCGAGGACCCTTAGGGTTGTCCTTGGGGAGTCTTACATGGACGTTTCTACCTCAAACATATTCTAATACATGTTTGACACCTTCATACCAAATTTCATTCAATTCCGACTCTTAAAACCCCGTGAAACATGCCAAGGGATACGAACCTCAATTAAACAATACACCGGACGTCATGGACGTTCCTTGACGTTATGACTGAAAAACTTCCCAAATTTCTTATATACATTATTTTAGGCCTTAAAAGAGTGTTTCAAACCTTGGATACTCATGTGAGGCTCTAGAGTAGGTCTTGGAATTTCGGAGTGTTACATTATTCCCCCCTTAGAAACATTCATCCCTAAATGACACTGAAATCTTTTGTATGGGAAAGGATAGACACAATACTAGCTGCCCAACCAACAACATACATAATCAACATGAGTTACAACTCAAATCAACATGGCATTTACACATAACTCAAATCACAATTTACCACATATAAGAGCTCAACATCACAACATGAGGAATTCCCTTTTCAATATCAACATGAGCTCAACATGATCATCAAGTCACTTATGCCAAATCTTCTTACAACACATCATGCTTATTACTATTTAATGAAGCCAACCATACATCAAATACACAAATAAGTGCAAATCAAGTAAAAGAGCATTTGTCCATGGGAACTCATTTTAGCATAAACCCTTTGCCATAATGATGCACATTTAGCAAAAACCAGTCAAATTCAAGTTTATTTATTATATTAATAATATTCATTAGAATGACTAACCTTATTTAGCAAAAAGATTAGTATAAGAGTACTTTATGTCGGCCTTGGCCTCTTATGTTGCCCCTTCAACTAGGTGGTTTCTCCATAACACCTTTACGGATGCCACCTCCTTGTTCCTCAACATCGTAACTTGCCTATAAAGGATCTCCACCGGAACCTCTTCATAGGAAAGTTACTCATCCACACCAAGCCCTTCAATGGGAAGTATGGACATGGGATCACCACTGCACTTCTTAAGCATAGAAATAGGGAATACCGGATGAACCGAAGGTAGTTCATTCGGTAACCTCAACTCATATGCAACCTTTCCGACCTTTTGCGAAACCTCATAGGGACCCACATACCGGGAACCTAACTTACCTTTTTGGAAAAACTCATCACACCTTTCATATGTGAAATCTTCAAATACACCTTATCACCTACTTCAAATTCAAGATCTCATCTTCAATTGTCGGCATAGGAGTTTTGCCGAATATAGGTTGTTTTCAACCTATCTCTTATCACACGAACCTTGTCCAAAGCTTTATAGACTATTTTGGGATCAAAGAGTGAAGATTCTCCAACCTCAAACCACCCAATCGGAGATCTATGTCTCCTACCATAGAGTGCTTCAAATGGAGCCATTGAAATACTTGAATGATAGCTAATGTCATAGGAGAACTCAATCAACGATAAGTGATCATCCCAATTCCCTTTAAAGTCTATTACACAAGCTCTTAACCTATCCTCAAGGGTTTGAATAGTATGCTCCGCTTGACCATCCGTTTGGGGATGAAAGGCGGTGCTTAGCTTTACTTATGTACCCAACCCTTTTTTGAAAGACCTCCAAAAATGAGAAGTGAAATAAGCGCCTTTATCCGATATGATGGACAAAGAAATACCATGAAGACTCATGATCTCATTAATGTAGATCCTTCCATAATCCTCCGCCATATAAGTAGACTTAACGTGGATAAAGTGAGCGGAATTTATCAATCTATCCACTATCACCCAAATTCAGTCATTTTGCCTCCTAGTTCGAGGCAACCCAACTACAAAATACATGTTAATTTCTTTCCACTTCAAAGTAAGAACACCCATTTATTGGATTAGTCCACTAGGCTTTTGATGCTCGGCTTTCACTTGTTTGAAATTAAGAACTTGGCTACAAACTCCGCTATGTCTATTTTTAGACCATCCCACCAATATCTCTCTCTAAGATTGCGGTACATTTTGGTGGAACTCGAATGTATAGAGTATAGGGAACCATGAGCTTCCTCTAACAACCTATTACTCAAATCATCAACATCCGATACACATAATCTATTTTGGTAACTTAGCATACCATCCCCCCTTTGGGAGAATAACTCATTCAACTTGGAAAGTACCGATTTCTTCAACTCCATCAATAGCGGATCAATATGTAGTTTGGACTTCACCTCAACCACTAAGGATGACTCAGAATTATTGTGCATCACAAAACCACCATTTGGGGAATCTTCCAGCCGAACACCCAATCTAGCCAACCTATGAACATTTTTAACTGGGTCTTTCTTGCCTTCTTCTACCTAAGACACACTACCCATGGTTATACGACATAAAGCATCCGCCACCACATTGGCTTTGCCAGGGTGGTAGAGAACACTCATGTCGTAATCTTTCAATAATTCCAACCATAATCTTTCACGGAGATTCAACTCCTTTTGAGTAAACACATATTAAAGACTCTTATGGTCGATATACATATCCACATAAACACCATACAAGTAATTCCCCCATCTTTTCAAAGCATACACTACAACCGCTAACTCAAGATCATGAGTTGGATAATTCTTCTTATGCACCTTAAGTTTTCTAGAGGCATAGGCTACTACCTTCCCATGTTGCATATGAACACAGCCCAAACCAACTCGAGATGAATCACAATATACCACAAAACCCTTGGTACCCTCCGGTAAAGTCAATACCAAAGCGGAGGTAAGCCTGTCTTTCAAAATTTGGAAGCTTCTTTCACATGACTTCGACCACTCAAATTTCACACTCTTTTGGGTCAAGTAGTCAAAGAAGAAGATATGGACGCAAAACCATCCACAAACCTCTTATTGTATCCGGATAAACCCAAGAAACTCCTTATATTAGTTTGTGTCAACAGTCTTGGCCAATTCTTAACCGCCTCAGTTTTCTTTGGATCGACCTCTATACCCTCACTTGAGATAATATGACCTAGAACACCACCGATCTCAACCAAAACTCACAATAATTTTACTTGGCAAATAGTTGGTGTTCCTAAAGGACTTGTAACCCTCTCATAAATGAACCATATGCTCACCCTCATTGTTCGAATATACAAAGATATCATCAATGAGAACAATGACAAATTAATCTAGGCAATTTTGAAACACCCTATTCAGTTGTTCCATAAAAGCCGTTGGGGCATTAGTGAGACAAAAGGACATTACTAGGAACTCATAGTGACCATACCTTTCTCGAAATGTCATTTTAGGTACATCCTCACCTCTTACCCTATGTGTGTGATACCTGGATCTCAATTCAATCTTAGGAAAGTAGATTGCCCCTTGGAGTTGATCGAACAAGTCATCAATTCGAGGGAGAGGATACTTGTTCTTAACGGTGACCTTATAGAGTTGACGATAGTCAATACAAATCCTAAGGGACCCATCCTTCTTCTTTACAAACAATACCAGAGTACGCCATGGAGAAATATTAGGTTGAATGAAACCTTTATCTGGTAAATCATTAAGTTGAGCCGTCAACCCTTTAAATTCGGCTGGAGCCATTCGATAAAGAGGAATTAAAATGGGACTTGTATCCGGTGGTAAGTCAATACCAAAGTCAACTTCCCGTTCGGAAGGAATTCCGAGCAAGTCATCGGGAAAGACTTTTGGAAAGTCCTTAACCACGAGGACCGACTCTATTGGAGGGATGTCAGTTTCATGATCTTTGACTCTTACAATATGGTAAAGACATCCTTTGGTGATCAATATACAAGATTTAAAACAAGAGATGATATGACCTCTAGGATATGAATTACCCATTTTCCATTCTATGACTGGTTCATTAGGGAAGTTGAACTTGACTACCCTAGTCCGACCATTAATGAAACAAAAACAAGCATACAACCAATCAATTCCTAAAATAACATCAAAATCAAATATGTAAAGTTCTACCAAACCCACCCATGTAACTTTATTGGGTAAAGATATAGGACAACTCCTAAAGACTCTAACCACGATGGATTCACCCATTGGGGTTGAAACAAAAAATGGTTCAATTAAGATATCGGGTAAAACATCAAACTTTTTAGCTACTAGAGGGGTTACAAATGAGAATGTAGCACCAGGATCAAGTAAAGCATAAACATCAATAGAGAAGACTTGTAACATACGGGTGACCACATCGGGACACTCCTCTTGCTCACAACTAGAGCGGAAAGCATAAAAATAGTTTCTCTTTGGAGCTTCGGAACTAGTAGCACTCTCTTGTGCTTGACCACTTCTCTTCTCTTGACTATTCTCATTAGGGCAATCTCTAACCTTGTGGCCACTCTTGCCACACCCAAAGCAATTCTCCGTCCCAACTAGACACTCACCCCAATGCTTCTTACCACACTAAGAACAAGTAGGTTTCTTGCTAGGTGATTTACATTTCTTGCCTTTTAGGACATAGGGTTAGAAACAGTATTCTTGTTAGCCTTGGAAAAGTTGGAAGGAACCTTGTTGGAAACCCTCTTCTTGAACCTAGGCCTGTCTTGAATCTCAAGCCTATCCTTAGAAGTACCTCCCTAATAAGACTTTGCCCTCTTCAACTCCTTATTCTTCCTCTTGAGTCTAGTCTCTTCAACTTATTGAGCATGAACCATCAGTTTGGAGATATCCATGTTGTCATGGAGTATCGCCGAACGACACTCTTCAACCAAATCATCGGACACTTCTATGATAAAGTGACTCATTTCATCCCTTGGGTTAGACACCAAGGAAGGAACATATTTGGACAACTTAGTAAAGTTAAAGGAGTATTCTTGCACACTCATATCTCCTTGACGAAGGTTGATGAATTCTTCCACTTTCACCTCCCTTTCATCCATAGGAAAGAAACGATCAATGAAAGCCCTTCTAAACACCTCCCAAGTGATAGGACCCGCTCTCAAAGCCCTATTATATCCCCATTGGGTGTACATGGCTGGTCTACGTCCGTGAGTTTATAGGAAGATAACTTGGAATTTTCATTTGAAGTTAACCCCATAGCGTAGTGAATATTGTAAACTTCATCAGTGAAGTCTTGGGGATCTTCATTCACTTTCGACCCATAGAACATATGAGGGTTCATCCTCATAAAGTCTCTCAAGAAGGAAGCCATAGTACTAGTATTTGGTTTAACACAAGGTCTAACCTCCTGATTGGCTAGAGCGGTCATGGCTTGGGCTTGATAGGCTACCGCTTGAGCTTGGGTAGTGATAGCTTGTGACAAAGTCAAACATGCTGACCTTATCACTCCATCCATCATAGGTGGAGGAATGACCGGTGCTTGGACTTGTGGAGGCACTTGGTCATCTTGTGGAGGGACTTGGCTATCTTGGGGAGGAACTCTGGTATTAGACAAACCTTTCTCCACTCTTCTTGCCGATGCACATCTTGTAGTCATATCCTATATCCACTAGAAAGGATTATAGGAAAAAGGGACACATAGTGCTACCACTCATAAGGCACGACTTTTAGGATTACCAATATGTGAGAATTCCTAAGCTCCACATAGTTTCTGATTCATAAGTGTGGCACGCTTCACACCCATGAACAAGACTCTAGGTAAACGTGGTTCAATGAGACATCAATCCTAAGATTTCTTTAACTTCATGCTCTAATAACAAGTTTGTCACAACCGGGAGCACCCCCTAGATGTAATCGGAGTCGTCGTCTTCAGAGAGGACTAAGACTAGCCTCTTAGCATTTGTCATTACATAACATAGGCTAAAAATAAGGAAAAATTGAAACTTTTCATATACATCTAAAAAGTGAGGTTTACATAGACCTCTCACATACTACTTTGGGAGTTTACATAGACTCCTCACATAGGAAGTTTACGTAGGCTTCTACTTTTTGATAACATAATCGATACATAAGAATTAGTCTAATACTTCATCTCATATTGGACCATCTAAACGAATATAAATCGTGGACATAGCCAATACAAAGTCAACATGCCAATATAGGCTTACATCAATATTTAAATGAAAGTGGAATGAACAATGTATTTTTGAGAACAACTTAAAAGCTAGAATCTGGAACACGGTAACATCCTCGAACATGAGGACCTATCAATATTTGGGGAATAAGATCCAAGTCTTCTTCAATCGGTATTCTAATACATTAATGAACGGAACCTACATAATTGTAGAAACATAGAAATATGGTTTAGTACACGACTTGTACTAAGTATGGAAACATATGCGCATAAACATTTGAAATCATGCTAAAGGGGACATTTGTTCAAATCCATGCTAAGTTACTTTGAAAAGCCATATGCACAACCAAGAACACATACAAGTCAATAATCATATATCCCATAAGACAATACCATATTCAACAAGACAACAATCATCAATTAAAGTCAAGTCAACATATATATTAGCATATTATGGCACATGACCAAAGCAACTCCAACATCATGTTATAACAATAAGGCATGTACAAGAGTTCATAACATTACAACATAGTCAAGAACCTTACTCATAACCCCTTACCAAGCTTACTAGTGCAATGACCAAGTAAATGCCAATAACCCTACTCAACCAAGTAAACCAACCAAAGGATAACAAATAATGTCTAACTTCATATAACATAGCATTAAGAGTAGCCATCATAACATTTAGCAATATATAGACAAACAACATGTTCATAAGTAAAACAAACATCATATAGGATCATCAACATGTAAGTCAACATATGTATATCATTTACTTTATAAGAGTATAAGAACATAACAACACATTACTTGGGAAGGGACACTCCTCACTACTAGTTCACTCGGTGCTAAACTAGAGTCCCTTTTTGAAATATTTTTAAGCCTTTATTAATCATCATAGCTTAGTATAGGTCATAGAGGACTAACCCCTTATATATCATATTCATTAGCTCATTAGGAATTGCATGAGAATATCCTTTCAATACAACCGTCATATATAAGATTAAAACATTTTCATCATCATGTCATAGTATGGCACATAGGTAATTCGTAACCAACCTTACATCATTATAGCTTAATCATAAACTTACAATCCATATAGTCAAGACATTTGCAGTTACATTCATCATACCATCATCTATATAATCTAATCACACTCAATACTTCAATTGAACATCATAATTATGTATAAGTCATCACAATTGAAGTAAGGATTCAAGATCATAGGTCTTACCAATTCACCTTCAAAAGCCTACTTACATGGTCTTACCATCAACCAACCATATTCTTCCCTTAATAGGCTTAATAACATCACATAATAGTAATTAACATAAGAACTATGTCAATTGCATCAACACTAATCAATTCAATAGGATTTCATAACCTAGGGTTAGGGAAATAGGGTCAATTCGTTATCCCTTCCATAGAACTAGGTCTATAATCAGGAACTACCCTAATTCACCAAGAATACATCATAATAGAACCATAATAATAAAAACAAATCAAGAACAATACAATTTGATTGATCAATTTTGGATTAGAAAGAAACCTATGTTCATATCATCTTTTCAAAATCAATTTGAAAGAACCCTTTGGGTAAAGGAGTCCAAAATGTGAAGGATTTCCATACCATGTTAATACTTGGAGATTGATGGAGAGAAAGTGAAGTTATTGCAGCCCTAAGCCATTTGGCCTTGGTTTTTTATGGAGTCTTCTTTGGTGGAGAGAGAAAGGCGAGAGAAGGAAGAGAGATTTGAATTTGGGAATTGTGGGTGTTGGGTTAGGTTAGTCGACGCAAGCAATTCCCCCCCCCCCCCGTACTGGACGTCCGTCGACAAGTCCAAAGAGTCTGTTTTTTGCCATTTTTCTAAAGTGGATAATCAACCAGGCAATGCCCCGTCGTTTAACTCGTCGATTGCCACTATGACTTGAAAGTTTTTTAGTCATTTTGGAAGGGTCGAGGACCCTTAGGGTGGTCCTTGGGGAGTCTTACCCTAACGTTTCGACCTCAAACATATTATAACACATGTTTTACACCTTTTTACAAAATTCATTCGATTCCGACTCTTTAAACCCCGTGAAACATGCCAAGGCACCCTAACCTCAATTTCACAATTCACTGGATGTCATGACATTCCTTGACTTTTTGACTCTAAAACTTCCTAAATGGTTTATATACATTATTTTAGGCCTTAAAACAGTGTTTTAAATCTTGTATACTCATGTGAGGCTCTAGATTAGGTCTTGGACTTTCAGAGTATTACATTATTTCCCCTTTAGGAAAAGGATAGACTCAATACTAGCAGCCCAACCAACAACATACATAATAAACATGAGTTAAAACTCAAATTAAGATGACATTTACACATAGCAACTCAAATCACAATTTACCACATATAAGAGTTCAACGTCACAACATGAGGAACTCCCTTCTCAATATCAACATGAGCTTAACATGATCATCAAGTCACTTATACCAAAACTTCTTAAAACACAACATTCTCATGAATATTTCATGAAGGCAACAATACATCAAATACACAAATAAGTGCAAATCAAGCAAAAGAGCATTTGTCCATGAGAACTCATTTTAGCATAAACCGTTTACCATAATTATACACATTTAGCAAAAACCTGTCAAATTCAAGTTTATTTATTATATTCATTATTTTTTAGAATGACTAACCTTAATTAGCAAAAAGATGAGGATAACAGGACTTTATGTCATCTTCGGCCTCCCATGTTGCCCCTTCAACTAGGTGATTTCTTCATAAAACCTTTACGGATACCACCTCCTTGTTCCTTTAACTTCTTAACTTGCCTATCAAGGATCTCCACCTGAACCTCTTCATAGGAAAGTTCCTCATCCACACCATGCCCTTCAATGGGAAGTATGGACACGGGATCACCAATGCACTTCTTAAGCATAGAAACATGGAATATCGGATGAAGCGAAGCTAGTTCACTAGGTAACCTCAACTCATATGCAACCTTTCCCACCCTTTGCGAAACCACATAAGGACCCATATACCGGGGATATAACTTCCCTTTTTTGCCAAACCTCATCACACCTTTCATAGGTGAAATATTCAGATACACCTTATCACCTACTTTAAATTCAAGATCTATTCTTCAATTGTCAGCAAGGATTTTTCCCGACTATAGGTTATTTTCAACCTGTCTCTTACAACACGAACCTTCTCCAAAGTTTCATAGACTATTTCAGAACCAAAGAGTGAAGACTCTCCAACCTCAAACCCCCCAATAGGATATCTACATCTCCTACCATAGAGTTCTTCAAATGGAGCCATTGAAATACTCGAATGATAGCTATTGTTAAAGGAGAAATCAATGAACGACAAGTGATCATCCCAATTCCCTTTGAGGTATATTACACATGATCTTAACATATCCTTAAGGTTTTGAATAGTATGCTCCGCTTGGCCATCTGTTTGGGGATGAAAGGTGGTGCTAAGCTTTAATTGTGTACCCAACCCATTTTGGAAAGACCTCTAAAAATGAAAATTGAATTGAGCGCCTCTATCCGATATAATGGACAAAGGAATACCATGAAGACTCACGATCTCATTAATGTAGATCCGTCCATAATCCTCCGCCAAATAAGTAGACTTAACATGGATAAAGTTTGAGTCATTGTGACTCATAGTCCGAGGCAACCCAACAACAAAGTACATGTTAATTTCTTCCCACTTCAAAGTAGGAACACCCATTTCTTGTATTAGTCCACTAGGCTTTTGATGCTCAGCTTTCACTTGTTTGCAATTTGGACACTTGTCTATAAACTCCGCTATGTGTCTTTTTAGACCATCCAACCAATATAACTCTCTAAGATCCCGGTACATTTTGGTGGAACCCAAATGGATAGAGTATCGGGAAGCATGAGCTTCATCTAACATCCTATTCCTCAAATCATCAACATCCGGTACGTATAATCTATTTTGGTACCTTAGAATACCATCACCCCCGGGAGAATGACTCATTCAACTTGCTCATTACCGATTTCTCAGCTCCATCAATAGCGGATCAAGATGTTGTTTGGACTTCACCTCAACCACTAAGGATGACTCGCTGTTATTGTGCACCACAAAACCACCATTTGGGGAATCTTCCAACCGAACAACCAATCTAGCCAACCTATGAACATCTTTCACTAAGTGTTTCTTGCCTTTTTCTACATGAGACACACTACGCATGGTCATACGACATAAAGCATCCGCCACTATATTGGCTTTGTTGGGGTGGTAGAGAACACTTATGTCGTAATCTTTCAACAATTCCAACCATCTTCTTTGGCTGAGATTTAACTCCTTTTGAGTAAACACATATTGAAGACTCTTATGGTCGGTATATATATGCACATGAACGCAATAAAAGTAATTCCTCCATATTTTTAAAGCAAACACTACGACTGTTAACTCAAGATCATAAGTTGGATAATTCTTACCATGCACCTTAAGTTTTCTAGAGGCATAGGCTACTACCTTCCCATGTTGTATAAGAACACACCCCAAACCTACTTGGGATGCATCACAATATATCACTGAACCCTTGGTACCCTCCGGTAGATTCAATACCGGAGCGGAGGTAAGCCTATCTTTTCAAATTATGAAGCTTCTTTCACATGCCTTTGACCACTCAAATTTCACACTCTTTTAGGTCAAGTTAGTCAAAGGAGACGCAATGCATGCAAAACCATCCACAAACCTCCTATAGTACCCGGATAAACCCAAGAAACTCCTTATATTGGTTTGTGTCGACAATCTTGGCCAATTCTTAACCGCCTCGGTTTGATTTGGATCGACCTCTATACCCTCACTTGAGATAATATGACCTAGAAACACCACCGATCTCAACCAAAACTCACACTAATTATACCTGGAAAATAGTTAGTGTTCCTTAAGGACGTCTCACACCTCTCATAAATGACCCATGTGTTCAACATCATTCTTTGAATATACCAAGTTATCATCAATGAAGACAATGACAAATGAATTTAGGTAATTTCGAAACACCCTATTCAGTAGGTCCATAAATGTCGTCGGGGCATAAATGAGACAAAAGGACATTACTAGGAACTCATAGTGATCATACCTTGTTCGAAATGCCATTTTAGGTACATCCTCACCTCTCACCCTATGTGGGTGACACACCAATCTTGAGTCAATCTTAGAAAAGTAGCTTGCCCCTTGGAGTTAATCAAACAAGTCCTCAATATGAGGGAGAGGATATTAATGGTGACCTTATTGAGTTGACGATAGTCAATACACATCATAAGGGACCCATCCTTTTTCTTCACAAATAATACAGGAGCACACCATGGAGAAATACTAGGTTGAATGAAACCTTTATCTAGTAAATCCTTTAGTTGAGCCTTCAACTCTTTCAGTTCGGCCGGAATCATCCAATAAGGAGGAATTTAAATGTGATTTGTATCCGGTAGTAAGTCAATACCAAAGTCAATTTCTCTTTCGGGAGGAATTCCGGGCAAGTCATCGGGAGAGTATTTCGGAAAGTCCTTAATTACGGCGACCGACTCTATTGGAGGGATGTCGATTTCAAGATCTTTGACTCTTACAATATGGTAAATACATCCTTTGGAGATCAATTTACAAGATTTAAAACAATATATGATGCGACCTCTAGGAATTGAATTGCCCCCTTCCATTCTAAGACGGGTTCATTAGGGACCTTGAACTTGACTACCCTAGTACGACCATCAATGGAACAAAAACAAGCATGCAACCAATCCATTCCCAAAATAACATCAAAATCAAACAAGTCAAGTTCAACCAAATCCACCCATGTAAATCCATTTGGCAAAGATATAGGACAACTCTTAAAGACTCTTCTAGACACAATGGAGTCACCCACTGGGGTTCTAAGCAAAAATGGTTCAATCAAGATATATGTTAGAACATCAAACATTTTAGCTACTAGAGGAGTTACAAATGACAATATAGCACCGGGATCATGTAAAGAATAAAAATCAATAGAGAAGACTTGTAACATACCGGTGACCTCATCGTGAGACTCCTCTTGCTCACAACTAGAGTGGAGAGCATAAAAACAATTTCTCTTTGGAGCTTCGGAACTAGTAGCACTTTCTTGAGATTGACCACTTCCCTTCTCTTGACTCTTCACATTAGGGCAATATCTAACCTTGTGTCCACTCTTTCCACACCCAAAGCAATTCTCCGTCCCAACTAGACACTCACCCCAATGTTTCTTACCACACTTGAAACAAGTAGGTTTCTTGGTATGTGATTTCCACTTCTTTCATTTTGGGACTTAGGTTTAGACACCGTATCCTTGTTAAACTTGGAAAAGTTGGAATTAACTTGGTTGGAAACCCTTTTCTTGAACCTAGGCTGGTGTTGAATCTCATGCCTACCCTTAGAAGTACCTCCCTCATAAGAGTTTGCCCTCTTAAACTACTTAATCTTCCTCTCGAGTCTAGTCTCTTCAACTAATTGAGCATGAAGCATCAATATAGAGATATCCATGTTGTCATAGAGCATCGCCGAACGACACTCTTCAACCAAATCATCGGACACTTCCGTGATAAAGAGACTTATTTCATTTCTTGGGTTAGACACCAAGGAATGAGAATATTTGGACAACTTAGTAAACTTCAAGGAGTATTCTTGCACACTCATACCTCCTTGACGAAGGTTGATGAATTCTTCCACTTTCACCTCCCTTTTCTCCCTAGGAAAGAAACGATCAAGGAAAGACCTTCTAAACACCTCTTAAGTGATAGGACCCTTTCTCAAAGCCCTATTATCTCTCCATTGGGTGCACCATGGTTTTGCTACGTCCTTGATTTTATACAAAGATAACTTAGAGTTTTCATTTGAAGTTAACCCCATTGCATAGAGAATCTCTTAAACTTCATCAATGAAGTATTGGGGATCTTCATTCACTTTTGACCCATAGAACATAGGAGGGTTTATCCCCATGAAGTTTCTCAAGTGGGAAGCCATAGTACTAGTATTTGGTTGAACACGAGGTCCAATCTCCTGATTGGCTTGAGCAGTCATGGATTGGGCTTGAGAGGCTACCGATTGAGCTTAGGTAGTCATAGTTTGTGCGAAAGTCAAAAATGCTGACCTTATCTCTCCATCCGTCATTGGTGGAGGAATGACCGAACTTTGGAGTTGTGGAGGAACTTGGTCATCTTGTGGAGGGACTTGGTTATCTTTGGTATGAACTACCACATTAGCCAAACCTTCCTCCACTCTTCTTGCCACTGCACGTCTTGTAGTCATATCCTAAATCCACAAGAAAAGGATTAGGCCAATATAGGCTTACATCAATATCCAAATGAAAGAGGAATGAACAATGTCTTTATGAAAATACAACTTTAAAGCTAGAATGTGGAACAAGGTAACATCCTCGAACATGAGGACCTACCCACACTTTGGGAATAAGATGCAAGTCTTCTTCAATCGGCATTCTAAGAACTCAATGACCGGAACCTACATAATTGTAGAAACATAGAAATATCAGTTAGTACTCGACTTGTACTAAGTATGGAAACATATGCACATGAACATTTGAAATCATGCTAAAGGGGACATTTGTTCAAAACCATGCTAAGTTAGTTTGAAAAGCCTTATGCACAACAAAGAACATATACAAGTCAATAATCATATATCCCTTAAGATAATACTATTCAACAAGACAACCATCATCAAGTAAAGTAAAGTCAACATATATAATAGCATATTATGTCACATGACCAAGGCAACTCCAACATCACGTTATAACAATAAGGCATGTACAAGAGTTCACAACATTACAACATAGTAAGAAACCTAACTCACAACCCCTCACCAAGCTTGATAGTGCAATGATCATGTAAAGGCCCATAACCCTACTCAACCAAGTAAACCAACCAAAGTATCATAAATAATATCTAACTTCATATAACATAGCATTAAGAGTAGTGATCATGACATTTAACAATATAGACAAATAACATGTTCATAAGTGAAACCAACATCCTATAGGATCATCAACATGTAAGTCAACATATGTGTATCATTTACTTTATAAGAGCATAAGAACATCCTCCTAGGACTCCCCTCAAGGCCAACTAGTGCAATGTATAGGTAGAGGCCCATACCCCTACCTAGACTAAGTCAAACCCCTTAAGTCCTCCTAGTCAGAGTTCACTTTATTACTTTATTTTACTTTTGGGAACACTTAACTTAATCGACATAGACCACATGAGCTAATGTGGAATTCAGTGTCATGAAACCCTACACCGAAAGAAGATGGAGTACTTGCAAAGGTAATACAAAAACATGAACATATCATGTAGGTAGATCTACTAGCTAGTATTCCTATGGGGCCAACATAGTTCAAGAACTAGGAGACATGCTTGAGACCCTCTTTATGCCATTGGCATTGTAATCTCTATCTAATGAGTACAATAGTGAACCTACCTTTCCTACTTGGAAAGGGACACTCCTCACTACTAGTTTACTAGGTGCTAAGCTAGAGTACCTTTTGGAAATGTCTTTAAGCCTTTATTAATCATCATAGCTTAGTATAAGTCATAGAATAACCCCTTGAATATCATCATCATTATCTCATTAGGAATTGTATGAGAATATCCTTTCAATACAACGCTCATAAGTGAGATTAACACATTGTCACCATCATGTCATAGTAAGCCACATAGGTAACTCCTAACCAACCTTATATCATTACATCTTAATCATAATCTCATAATCCATATAGTCAAGACATTTCAATTACATTCATCATACCGTCACCTATATAATCTAATCACAATCAAAACTTCAATTGAACAACATCATTATGTATAAGTCATCACAATTGAAGTAAGGATTCAAGATCATAGGTCTTACCAATTCACTTTCACAGGCCTTTTTCCATGGTCTTACCATCAACCAACGATATTCATCCATTAATAGGCTTAATAAGATTACGTAATAGTAATTAACACTAAGAACTAAGTCAATTGGATCAACACTTATCAATTCAGCATGAGTTCATAACCTAGGGTTAGGGATATATGGTCAATTTCATGATATCTTCCATAGAACTAGGTCTAACATCAAGAACTACCCTAATTCATCAATAAGAAATCATAATAGAACCATAATATTCAAAATAAATCAAGAACAATACAATTTTGAAAGATCAATTTCGGATTAGAAAGAAACCCATATTCATATCATCTTTTCAAAATAAATTTGAAAGAATCCTTTTGGGAAAGGAGACCCAAAGTTGAAGAGTTTGCATACCTTGTTAATCATTGGAGATTGATGGATATAATGTGAAGTTCTTGCAGCCCTAATCCCTTTGACCTTGGTCTTCTATGGAGTCTTCTTGGGAGAGATAGAAAATAGAGAGAAAGAAGAGAGATCTGAGTTTGAGAATTGTGGGTGTTGGGTTAGGTTAATTAAGGTTAGGTCTATATATAGTATCTTAACTAACTTAATTAGACCTCCCTTAACCCTTAATTAAGCCCCTAACTAATTAACTAATAAAATAAACCCACTTAAAATTGGACAACATAACACAAGCCTGATCACGCAACCCCGACCTACAGTCTGTAGGTTAGTCGACGCAAGCCATGCCCCCCCCACCCCGTACTGCACGTCCGTCGACAAGTTCAGAGAGTCTGCTTTTGGCCATTTTTCAAAAATGGCTAAGTATTGGACGACGGAGCCATTGAAACCCCGTCAACTAGGCGATGGCTTGTCATTTGGCTCGTTGATTGCCAGTGAGACTTGAAAACTTTTTGGTCATTTTTGAATGGTCATCCTCAAGGACCCTTAGGGTTGTCCTTGTATATTTATACCTGGACGTTTCAACCTCAAACATATTCTAATACATGTTTTACACCTTTCAACAAAATTTCTTTGAATTCCAACTCTTAAAACCCCATGAAACATGCCAAGGCATACTAACCTCAATTTCACAATTCACCGGACATCATGGACATTCCTTGATTTTTTGTCTCTAAAACTTCCTAAATGGTTTATATACATTATTTTAGGCCTTAAAACAGTGTTTAAAGCCTTGGATACTCAGGTGAGGCTCTACATTAGGTTTTGGACTTTCGAAGTGTTACACCTATGGGTAATGCATGTATGCTCATTTTGCAGAAAAGTTGGTGAAGATATCGTGCAACCATAAAGCCTGGAGCACTAGAAAGTCGGATACAGGGCAAAATACCATCGCAATACAAGATACAAACAATTCAACAGCAAATGAGAACTCTGTTGGGTTTGGTCTTGAAACATGTGAGTAGAGGCGCAGAGAAGGTAAATGCGGTGAACTATTTGACTAATCTAGCACCACTGGCCGATGAATACTACTATGAAGAGGATGCATATGATGTTAATGATCAGATGGGGTGTTTCCGACCGAACGCCCAAGGTTCCAACACGGATCATTGGATCCATGGTCAAGAAAACCAAGGTTGGAACTACGATAACAACAACCGAGAGGGTTAATATGTTCGAGATGGGAACTAAAACTGCGACAACAACTTCAACCGGAAAAAACTATGGTAACAGGAATGATATATGTGGGCCACATGTTCCCCCTTTAAAACCGGGAAGCTGCTCCTAGAGACGGTGGAGGTAGTATGGTGCGGGTCGAGGATATGCTGCAGAAGATGATGAGTAGGATTGACGCGGCTGATGAGAATGTCAAGGAGATGATAAATGACCTATCTGGAACTGGACAAAAGGTGGATGCACATGCGGTCTCGATAAATCATCTTGAGCATAAAATGAATCAACTGTCCAGTACTGTGAACCCACGCCAACCTGGTACTTCCAAGCAACATTATCCATAACCCAAAGAATGATGGGCATTGCATGGTAGTCACTACTTGAGGAGTTAAGAATACCATTGATCAACCTATGTCGTCTTTAGTCAAAGATGATAGGAGAAAGAAAGAAGATGTAGTGGAAGCTAGTGGAGAGTTTGCGGACACAACACCAAAACAAGAAGAATTATCTCAGAAAGTTATCTCCATTCCTAGACCTTCACCACCATTTCCACAGAATTGGTGATGAAAACGGAAGATGGTAAATATCGTCGCTTTATTACTATGTTGAAAAAACTTTTCTAGAAATGTTCTGTTGATAGAAGCTTTGGATAAAGTGCCCAGATATGGAAATTTTATGAAGGATATGGTGACAAATAAGAGGTGGGTGAGTTATGAAGATGATGACAGAATGCGGCATTGTATTGTTATTGCTACAAGGCCTCTTGTACATAAGATGAATGATCCGGGCGCCTTCACTATTCCATGTATGATAGGGTTACTACACTTTGTTAAGGCACTATGTGATCTTGGTGCAAGCATAAATCTCATGTCTCTGTACATTTATAAGAAGTTAAGCTTGGGAGACCCAAAGACTACTACGATGCAATTACTGATGGCCGATCGAACTGTCAAGAGGCCCATTGGTATACTCCATGATGTTCTTGTCAAAGTGGAGTCATTTATATTTCCAGTCGATTTTTTGATTCTTGAATGTGAGGTAGACTTTGAGTTCCCCATTATTCTAGAAAGACGATTTCGTGCCACTAGGCGTGCATTAGTCGATATGGAAAAGAGGCATATGAAATTTTGGTTGAACAATGCAGAAGCAACTTTCAATATATGTAGGTCCATAAAGCAGAGTGGTGAGCTCCAAACGGTATCTGCTATATTCTACAGGGTTGAGAGTGTATCTGAAGTGCAAATTAAAGAGCGACTAGGTGTCGAGGTACTAGCGGCAGCCATCATGAATTTTGACAGTGATGGTATTGAAGAGCATGATTGTTTAGTGGCTACACTAGAACAAAACGAGTATCGGTCAAAGCCGAAGAAATCAGAGTTTGATATGATGCATCGCGAGTCTCCACCCGGAAAACCATCTATTGAGGAGGCCCAAAAATTAGAGATTAAGGCTCTACCACCTCATCTGAGGTATGTGTTCTTGGGCAGAGATGACATTTTGCCGGTGATAATTGTAGCAGATTTTAATGGAAAGCAGGTGTAGTTCTTAGTGGCGATGTTGAAGAGGTTCAAGCGAGCCATTGGTTATAATATTGCGGATATTATTGAGATCCCTCCCGGTATTTGTTCCTACAAAATCCAACTCGTGTCGGATCATAAACCGGGTATTGAAAACCAAAGAAGGTTAAATCCACTTATGAAAGAAGTAGTGAAAAAGGATATCATCAAGTGGTTGGATGTTGAAGTCATTTATCCTATTGTTGACAGTAGTTGGGTGTGTCCTGTGTAGTGTGTGCCTAAAAAGGGCGGGATTACTGTGGTACCTAATGATAGGAACGAGCTTGTTCGGATGCGACCAGTGATCAGTTGGAGAGTTTGCATGGACTACCAGAAGTTGGATGCTTGGACTGAGAATGATCATTTCCCCATGACCTTCATGGATCAGATGTTAGAAAGACTTGCAGGTAAGGGTTCACATTGCTTTCTTGAGGTACATTCGGGCTACAATCAGATCTTGATCGCTATGGAAGATCAAGAAAAAACAACCTTCACTTGTCCCTATGGGACTTTTGCATTCAAAAGGATGTTGTTTGGGTTATGTAATACAGGGTTCCCTTCCAGAGTTGTATGATGTCGATATTCTCTGATATGGTGGAGGACACTTTTGAGGTGTTCATGGATTATTTTTCCGTAGTACGAGACTCCTTTGATCGGTGTTTGAGAAATTTATCTGAGGTTCTATAGAGGTGTGAGGATTGTAATTTGGTGCTAAATTGGGATAAATGTCACTTTATGGTAAAATAAGGCATATTGTTGGGACATCACATCTCTAAGAAGGGGATAGAGGTTGATCGAGTCAAAGTAGAGGTGATAGAGAAGCTTCCTCCACCCATCTTTGTCAAGGTGTAAGAAGTTTCCTTAGGCATGCTGGGTTTTATCAGAGTTTTATTAAGGATATTTTTAAGATTGCACATCCTTTGTGAAAACTGCTCAAAAAGGAATGTAAGTTTTATTTCGATGAATCCTATCAGAAAGCATTTGGAGAGTTGAAAGTGAAGTTGGTATCCGCGCACATTATTATTTCACCATATTTGAGTGAGCCATTTGAGGTGACATGTGATGCGAGTGGGGTTGCACTTGGTGTGGTATTGGTACAGAGAAGGGATAAAATCCTTCACGCCATCTACTATATAAGTAAAGCCCAGAATGAAGCTAAAAAAACTACACAGTAACTGAACAAGAATTTATCGCGGTGGTGTTTGCATTCGACCTATTTGCTTAGCATGATGGTCATAGTGCATACCGACCATTCTACTTTGAGGTACTTGATGTCGAAGAAGGATGTTAAACTAAGGTTGATCGGATGGTTATTGTTGCTGCAAGAATTTGATTTTGAGGTGAAATATAGAAAGGAGACTCAGAATCAAGTTGCCGACCACTTGTCTAGATTGCAGGATAAAGCTATGCATAAATTAGGAGAAAAGGCTGAAATTGATGATGCATTCCCTGATGAACATGTATTGGCTGCTTTTCAGTATCTGATCCCATGCTTTGCAGACTTTGCAAACTATCTTGCAAGTGATTTAATTATGTCAAATTTGACCCTCCACCAGCGGAAAAAGTTCATGCATAATATGAAGAAGTTTTTCTGGATGAGCCTTACCTATATTGGAGTTGTGCTGATGGGATAATTCATTGTTGTGTACCTGAGGTTGAGATGTTGAGTGTTTTAGAGGCTTGTCATTCCTCGCCTGTAGGTGGGAACCATAGTGGTATTGGAACTGCACACAAGATCTTGCAGTATGGGTATTATTGGCGAACCATTCACCACAATGCTCATGATTTTGCCAAGTCATGTGATCGTGAAAACGAGATGGAGGAATTTCAAAGTAGCAAGAGCTTCTTTTAAAACCCATTCTGGTGATTGAGCAATTTGATGAATGGAGCATTGACTTCATGGGGAAATTTGTGAGTTTTGGTGGGATAAAATATATTATTGTGGCGGTTGACTATGTGTCGAAATGGGTTGAAGCAATCGCGCTCCCTAACAATAAAGGAAAGAGTGTCACCGCATTCCTGAAGAAAAATATCTTCTCTAGATTTGATACACCCAGGGCCATTATTAGCGATTGCGGATGACACTTTTGTAATAAAATTTTCAAAGGGAAGCTGGAAAAATATGTTGTTCGTCACAATGTGGCTACTCCGTATCACCCACAGACTAGCGGGAAAGTTGAGTTGTCCAATAGAAGATCAAACAGATTTTGGTGAAGACTATGAATGCCAATAGATCGGATTAGTCAAGGAGGCTAGATGATGCTCTTTGGGCCTACCGCACTGCATACAAGACTCCCATATGTATGTCTCCATACAAACTTGTATATGGCAAGGCTTATCACTTATAGGTCGAGCTAGAACACAAGGAGATGTAGGCAATGAAGAAACTGAAGTTAGATTGGACCGGAGCATCAGAACAAAGACTGAATGAGTTCAATGATCTTGATGAGTTTCGCCTAAAAGCCTATGAAAGTTCAGCCATCTAGAAGGAGAACATGAAGAAGTATCACCACCAAAGAATCGAAAAGGAGAATTTGTGGTTGGTGATTTGGTGCTTGTATTCAACTCTAGTTTGGGCTTGTTTCCGGGCGAACTCAAGTCCAACTTGACTAGGCCATTCCTCATTACCAAATTGTTCCCTCATGGAGCAGTAGCTAGAGAACAAGAAAGTCACAAGGTTCACATTCAACGGATAAAGGATAAAGACATATCTGGGGCAAGCAGAGAGTGTGCATGAAGTTGTTAAAGACTACCTTCTTGATGAATTTTGAGTAATCAAGGAACCTGTATCGTGCCGCGATGTTAAATCAAGTGCTTCTTGGGAGGCAACCCAAGGTGTACTCTCTCATCAATATAGGTTTTGTTTTCCTTGTAGAATATGGCGTTGTCTTATTTAGTTATTCTACTTAGTTCATTTTTTTGATGATGTTCTACTGTTGGTTAGAGATTAGTATAGGGTCCATTTCTTACATGTGTCAAGAAAAAAACATAAAAAGATTGGCCTAATTGGTGCTACATGTGCAGGAAACAAAAAAGCACAAATCTGAAGAAAATGGTCTAGTGCAGAGTCGGACCGTCGTTCCATCAACAGACCGTCGACACTGTCCGTAGATCCCAAGTATGTTTTCAAGTTTTCTCTAAGTCTAAAGTGATCGACGTTCCCAATCGATGGACCGTCGATTGATCTACCGCCCATCGACGGGGTTTCGTAGATCCAATTTTCTAGTGAGCCGACCCGACCCATCCGGTAATATAAAAAACATACCCTTTAAAATTCATTCCCTCTTTCCATTTCTTTTAAAATTCCCTTCCATTACCGTTTCATCCCACCATTTACTTCCTATTTCGCTCCAAATAAACCTCTCCAAATTCCAAATAACTCACCCATCAAATTACTCAGTCCACAAACTTTCCCTGTCTCCCAAATTCTCTTTTCTTCTACTCACAAAAGGTCGGTGATCTAGCTCGGAAGACTAGGCTACTTCATCAAGTCTCACAACCACAACACTCCACACTACTACCAAAGGTTATCCCTTTCCATTAACTTTGAATTCTCGTTCATAGTTGCTTATAGAAATCCGGAAGTCGGTCGTGACGTTTGAACAGAATTAACAAAATTTGCATACTAATTGTACGTAGTTACCTCCATTGGAATGATAGATTGTGGTTGTGTAGCGAATTGGTTTGTCTAAATTGCGATGTGTCTTCGTATGTCTGAAAGTTCTGACCTAGTGTTCGATGTTTTACTAAATTGGGATGATAATTGTACGAAATTGGAACCGTAGGAATGACGAACTAGTGATAGTGTGTTAATAAGTATGTTTAGAACTTGTGTTTCACTAAAAATGGAATTTTTAAAAGGCCTAAAAACTACCCAAGTCCGACAATACGAGACCCCATGTACAGACCGTCGATTAATCTATGGGCCGTTGATGGGGTCTGTCGATTGAAACGCCCCAAAAAGTGCTTAATTCCAAAATGACGGAAGTGGACTACAATCCTTCGATTGATCGACGGACCTTTTTGCAGGTCCGTCGTTTCAATCAGAGAACATTATTTTACCCAATATTGAAATAAGTCTAAATGTCATACGAAGAAAGTGGATTACGGTCTGTCAATTGATTGACGAACCATTCTGAACATCCGTCATTTCCATCAGTGAAGTCTGTTTTCCACCCATCCTTGAATAACTCTAAGTGTTAGATGACTGACAGGGTCTATGGACCGTCGATTGACCTACGATCCGTCGATTTGATTCTGCAGCAATGATCTGTGTTTTAGATTTCTAAGTTTCTTTTGTCTGTGGGTTTTCAACTATGTTTTTATGCTACCCTGACAATAATAACTACTTCACATGTACCGATGGCTCCCAAGAAGGATGTTGTCTACGCCAAGAGAGGAAAATCCAAGTCGGTTGCCTTATCTCGTCGGTTGATCGACGACGATACTAATAACGAGCGAGACCCATCCTATGTCCCTCCAGGTTCCACAACACCGGCAGCAGGAGCACGGGTCACTAGGGGCACCCACCAAAAGGTGAACCCCGACGTAGTCACTTCCTCCCAGTCTGATGAGGAGCGCACACTGATCAGGTCACCAACCAGGGCTATGTCCAGTTCAGATGAGGGCTCAGTATCAGGGTCTGAGTCAGCCTCCGCTTCAGGTTCAGGGTTGGGCCAAGCCTCAGGGTCGAAGACAACTACTGCCTCTGGTACAAACTCTCAGGGAGCCACATGATCTGGGGATCGAGAAGAAGAACCCTCGTCTGATGAAGCCACTAGTTTTGAGGCTGCACTTGCACCCTGCCCGGATGACCTCACTCCTGTCACCGATGAACCTAATAGATGATTCGTGGAGGGGCAGTGGCAGGTATATAGAGACGCCAAAATGTTGAATGAAAAGGGGGTGATGACTAGGTTTGTTATTGAGGAGTGTATCGTCCTCACAAATAGTTTGCCCACGGTCCCCGAGATGCACAGATTGTTGAATCTGCACAAATATGACTGGATATCTTGAGATTTGGACACTTATAGTGAGGAGATCATCCCGGAGTTCTATGCCTCCTACATTGCTACTCTCCAAGGTACCAAAGACAAGCGGGCAAGACCTGCCAAACAAGATTCTCTCACCTCTACACTAGTCCGGGACTGCTGGGTTGACATATCCGAGTCTACCGTCCGCCGTTTTCTATACGGCCCCATCACTAGGTAACAGTGGACCTGAAATACTTATGAGTTTGACTACAGGTGGGAGATCATTTAGAGTGGTGAGTTAAAGCGAAGCGGGAGGCAGTGAGGAAATGGCTGGCTCAAAATTTGGCGACCGATGGTGAGAGGGTAGACTGGGTGATAGATCCCCAAGGGTTGATCAAGAAGGCTATCCTTACTTTTGTATTCAAGTTTTTCTTCCTGATGGTCTGACACAGGTTATCGCCCACGAAAGTTGATAATGTAATCACATGGGATAGGGAGATAGACTTCGCTCGGGTGCTTCTAGCTGAGATCAACGAAAGGGAATTTAAGACTTCCACCACTTACCCCTTTCCGTGTTTGATCTTTCAATTATGCAGGGATGGAGGAGTGCCAATTTGGAACTGTGGTAAACTCCAGTGACCAGCGGGGATAATCAATATAGGCTTCTTCAAGGATGAGGCCAATGTAGAGGCACCATGCAGAGAGACTGGGATTGAGGTCCCTCCACTGAGTGAGAGCCTAGAGGATATAGTGGATTTAGCCTAAGGGGCTGACCCTACCTTACTAGAGCATGTGGATCCCAACTCGGCCTCCTCCTATTATACACCAAGCATGGCCCCCAGCTCATCGATATCTACACTACCATCAGCGGCATTGATCCCTCTAGCTCGAGTTCAGAAATTAGAAGTACAGATGGCTGCTATGCTCCACAACATTAAGCCTTGGATGTAAAAATCCATTGATGAGGCAGAGGAACGCATTGAGAAATGGGTGGCCAAGCAGGTCGAGTAGAAGATTCAGGCGGTCCACAAATGCCTGGATTCCTTTAATCTGTGGATTTTAGCAAGGCCAGCCCCTACCACTGATCTCACTGCCATACGGACTGAGTGGTCCATTTTGCTAGTCGATGTCAATACCATCTTGGAGATTTGGGGGACTGAGCTAAAGAGTGATCCTAATGAGCTAGTAGAGGACACTGTCCTAGAGTCATTGTTCAAGGTCCTTGTTGAGCCATAGTTTGAGCAACCTGTGCGTACCAAGAGGTTTCGCTCCAGCCAAACCACTTAGGCGAGTGATGAGGCCTGTGTAAGAAAGAAAGAAAAGATGGAGTTGGAGCAAGATAGGAGGGCCTCCTTGGTAGATGAGGAGATACGTCAGAGGATAGCACTTGAGACTGATGCTATGTCCTCTATTTTTGCACCGGTGAGCGGAGAGAGGAGCACTACTTATGGTGTGGAGGCTGATGTGGGCACCACTGAGGTTGGCCCAAGTGATGATCTTACGGGTTCCGGGAAACCGGACCCAGCCGCATGTTGAGAGTTCTTCGGCTCTATGCGCTACAGGTTTGCTTCACCTACTACTCTATATCATTTATTTCTTATGCATTATGGACAATTGCAATATTTTTTGAGGGAGTGGGGTAAATAGAAAGTGAGTAATAGGGTGAAGTTTGAGTAACCCAACTCATAATCCTCTCGGGGTTTTCTTTCCTGTGTTCTTTTTCGCTAATAGACTGCTTAATTTTCTGTTGAACCGGCATATCTTAGGAAGAACAATTATAGAGGCATGAAAACTAAAGCATGATGGCTAATAATAATGATACCCCATCTATTTTTGTGTTTGCATAATAGCTTAAGATAATTTTAATGTGTTGGCTTTAAACATGACATAAACAGTCACCCACTACATGACCTTCAACTAAAACCTGAACTAGGAAATCTGATCATCTGATAGTGCAACGATGTGACAAGAGTGGGTGAGGAAATTTTCAGTGTTCAAACAGTTGGCTCCTAGCTAGAACTTGCCCAGTTAGTCCTGTTGTCACGACTGGGGTCTAGACCCTAGCCAAAACCGGCGTCGTTGACCTCTCGGAGGTCGCAGACAAGCCTATATACGTCCTCATTACATCGTATAGGTTAATTTTAACGGAAAATTTAAAACTTTAGTTTGCTTTGAAGTATACATAGACTTCATAGTAAGAACTGCATTATATAACATCAGTTGACAACAACCATCTAATAATAAGATATTCAAATGAAGGAAATAGTTCATAAATTCATAAATATAAAGTTGCCAAAATGGCACCAATACGACGTCTGAAAATATGTAAGAAAGAAAAGCTAGTGGAACATCCTCCACTAGCTCATACCTATTTCTAAGCTAGAATATAAAAGATAAGCATCCTCGAAAGCATGAGGGACTACCAAGTCCGGATGAATGCTCCACGTCCGGATAGTTTTAACGTAGTCTTGTAAGATCTAGTGTCCACCTGCACCTGCACCTAAAAGTAGAGAATTGTATGGAATTAGTACACACTTGTACTAAGTATGGGTGTATGCAAGTAGACACCAAGGCCATGCATGATTTAGAATAGCTCTCTCCTAACGATATGAATTATGGAAAGCCAAGTCACTTGGACTTGCCAAATCATATTAGGAAAGTCATGCTATGAGAGTAACATGCATTATAATTCTTTTCATATTGCACACAACACATAACATATTTCATATAGCACACAAATATATCGCATATCATCCATTCTATACCATGAGACCTTGGAATCACGGACTTAACATTAGGACTTCCCAACTGAGGGCTCAACATATGGGACCTCAACTTGGGAGCCTTCTTTAGCAAACACAGCGTCCTGCTTTATCCATTCATACGTACTTCATTTTCATTCATTCATATACCTAGGATTTTGTGTAAGACTTTCATCGGGTTCACTGTGCAATGACCAAGAATGACCTAGTGTCATTACTTGAGTCTAGTTCACCTATTGATTATCCTATCCAAATACCTTTCGTATCATTCATTTCATTGTGTGCATTACTTAAGGCTGGCCTCGTTCTTTCTTTGGGAACTTTAACTTTAACCGACATAGATCATGTGAGCTCCATGAAATGTAATGTCTACCCCACACCGAAAAGAGGTGGAATCACCGGCCAATGTGAAACCAAAACATGCTAGCGTATATAGGGAATTGAACCCTGCTAGAACCCTATGTTGGCTGCATAGGTTCAAAGACTAGGAGATATAAGGAGACCCATACCCGCCTAAATGGACAGTCTCATCTCATGAGATTTACACAAACCTCTGCCTTCCCAAAAGAAGGAATCGCAACTCATAGCTAGCCTATCGGTGCTCCGTATAAAGTTCTATTACATTCATCTCACACATCATAGAAGCTGGCTTCTAGCATGAGGGCATCATTGCTCATTAGATTATTTCTCATCCATCATTAGTATTAAGTGTGCATTAATCTCAATATTGTCAGTAGAGTGTTCTTAGAGACTGGTCTCTTTATTAATCTTACACTCTCATAGGTGAGTACGGTTTTGGGTAACATTTACTTAGGCTCATTTGAGATTGATCTCGTATTTCATATTATCCTCTTATAATGTTGTCACCACATTCATTAACTTTAACATATTAGCTCTTCATAATTACTCACCCCTTTACGTAAATGTTCATTTCGTCATATGCCAATGCACTTGGCCTTTTAGTCGGTTTCACAATCTTACTTAACCCTCCTGGGGTCGCATCATTTCGTCACATATATCTTAGGCTCACTTATTTTTAAATGTACGCTAGACTTATGAACCCATACGTACAAGCCATTAGGCTTCATTCATAATTCGTCTAAGTGACTCATACTTACCCAAGATTATGTGGTACAAAACCTATGCATCTTGTAAGTATGCAGGTCTCGAGTTCGATCCCTATGAGCAGCATTCATTAAATATTTATTCATGTAAGACTTATGTATCAATACGGAGTTGGGCAAGGGAACCCGATTTCAAATCCCTTGAGCAACAATTATTCTTGTATTAATTTTGATTTAAAATTTTGGCATTGGGGGACCTGAGGTCGATCCCCAACACCTACACTTCCTCTTTTTTTCTCTTTTTTTTTTCATTTGAGATCGAGAGTGTGTGGGATCGATCACCCACAACCTCATTTTATTTATTTTTTACTCGTGCATGGACTTATCTTAATTTTGGCCAAGGACACACGGGTTTGAATCCCATGTGCCTCATCACTTTTAATTTATTTTCTAAGTTCTCTTACTCGAGTAAGACCCAAGTTCGATTCCCCCTAACCTCACTTTTATTATAAAATTTTCAGTAGCTTTCATATGGTGAGGTCTTGTGTTCAATCCCTAATGACCTCACACCTAAAAGAAAAAATTTAAAAAACCAAAAATTTCAGCCATGCTTAGCCGAGACTAAATTTCCAGATTTCTAGAAATTTGGTCATCGTTTCCAGTCCATTTTTCTCAATCCTTTGTACGTTAGATTTTTATGACAATTCGCTGGACATTTTGTACATTATTACATGCATTTTTCCAAGTAATTTTATACAAAAATACAAGGATTTAACATACCATTTTCATACTCCAATTAGTACCATTTTCATGCTCCAATTCGAGACCAAGAGACACGGCCACACACACACATTGCACACGTTTATCATCACATAATTCCAAACATACATACATGAATATAATCATCTCGAAAACACGTTACATTCCTAAATTCTACCAGCAAACATACCCAACCTACAACAATCGATGGAAGCTAGTGACAGGGACATGCAAAGGGGAACATTCCTAGTTTTCGGATTAGAATTCGACTGAATCTTAGGGGTCTCTTGGTAAAGGGACCAAGAGGAATAAAACCCATACCTTTTTTGTCGTTTAACACCTTTCAAACCTGATCTCAAGTTCTGCCAACTCCCATGAATAACAATGCTTCTCCAACGAAACCTCACGCGCAAACCGTTTGAAAAATATTTTCGCTTTTTCGTTTTTAGTTTAGTTTTTCTTTTGAGTTTTAGCGTACAAGTTCTTCAAGAGTGATGAACTTTTTTTTTGATTTTTTTGTTCTATTTACTGATGATGAGCGTGAGAATGAGAGTGGATAGGCGTGAGAAAGAGAGTGGAGAGATGTGAGAGTAAGTTTAGGAGTAGGAGTTTTAGTTGAAGATTTAGTCAAACTAGGACTCTATTAAATTAAAAAATCTGATTTTCCCTTACTTAAATCAGCAAATTAAATACCAATTAATTCAACTTGATATTGCTTCCACCAAGGATCGAACCCAGATGGAGCTCATCTCGCAAAAATGGGTCAATTCGGGTCAACCCTACCCAAATTTTCCACTATTTTCATTCATTCATTAATTAATTAAATACTTCGGGTAATTACAATACTACCCCTAGCCTCGAAAAGACCATTTTACCCCTAGACCCTCCGGACCTAAGATTAGCCCTTTCAAGTCCGGTTAAAACTCATCCGGGTGAATCTTAATATTTGGGTGCCCTACATAGATCGACCCAACCTTGCCTAGCTCAACTAACTCACCAAGTTGGTTGTCTTGGCTGGTGCATAGGTTCTGAGGTCTGGTTCCACGCGCATCAAGCCGTGTGAACCCGGTCTAATTTAGGCATACTAGGTACGTTTAGGCATTACTTAGCATACCCATTTTCGGATTGTTACATTATCCCTCCCTTAGGAAGATTCGTCCCTGAATGACACTTCTAATTATCTGGCACAATGCCAGTCATATCATAACATGAGTACTATATACACAGTCAAGCAACAACAACCAAGAATAGAGGAGATAAGGAAACTTAGACTTAAGAGTAGGAAGTCTAACCTAAAGAGCTGAAAAGATGAGGATAGTGGGATCTCATATCGGCCTCGTCCTCCCATGTAGCACCCTCAACAAGATGGTTCCTCCACAATACCTTCAATGTAGAAACCTCCTTGTTTCTCAGCCGCTTCACCTGCCGGTCTAAAATCTCAACAGGAATCTCCTCATAGGACAAGTCTTCATCAACCCCCAGACCTTCAACATACAGAATCGATGTTGGATCACCAAGGCACTTCTTTAACATAAATACATGAAAGACTGGATGAACAGAAGCTAGCTCCGCAGGCAATGCCAACTTATAGGCCACCTCACCCACACTCTGTAGAATCTCGTATGGCCCAACGTACCTCGGACTCAACTTCCCCTTCCTGCCAAACCTCATTAGCCCCATGGGTGATATCTTCAAGTAGACCTGGTCACCAACATCAAACTCTAAGGGCCTATTCCTATTATCTGTATAAGACTTCTGCCGACTTTAAGCAGTAGCCAACCTGTTCATAATCACCCTGACCTTCTCTAAGGCCTCATTAATGATCTCTGGACCCAAAATGGATGACTCTCCAACCTCGAACCACCCAACTGGAGACCTTCACCTCCTACCATACAGTGACTCAAACAGTGCCATCCCAATGCTGGAGTGATAACTGTTACTATATGAGAACTCTATCAATGACAGATGGTCGTCCCAACTACCCCTGAAGTCAATCACACACACTCTCAACATGTCCTCCAATGTCTGAATGGTGCGCTATGCCTGCACATCTGTCTGAGGATGGAAGGCAGTACTAAGATTTACATGCGTGCCTAATCTCTTCAGGTAGGATCTCTAGAAATGCGAAGTGAACTAAGTTCCTCTGTCCGAAATAATAGACAAAGGAATCCCATGCCACCTCACAATCTCATCAATGTAGAGTCTCGCATAATCCTCGGCCCTGTAAGTAGACTTCACAGGGATAAAGTGGGCAGACTTAGTCATCCTGTCCACAATAACCCATATGGAGTCATGTTGTCTCCTAGTCCTCGGAACACCAACCACGAAGTCCATGTTAATGGCCTCCCACTTCCAAGACGGAACCTCAATCATCTGAGTGAGAGCACCAGTCTTAAGGTGCTCTGCCTTAACCTACTGACAAATAAGACACCTGGCCACATACTCAGCAATGTCCTTCTTCATGTCACTCCACCAATAGATTTGCTTGAGGTCATGATACATCTTGGTGGAACCTGGATGTATCGAATACCTAGAACCATGGGCCTCTACAACAATCTTGGTTCGCAATTCATCCACGTCTGGTACACACAGCCTGTCCTGGTACCTAAGTATGCCGTCACCTCCCAAAGCAAATGACTCATTCATCTTTATCAGCACTGAGTCCTTCAACTCTATCAACACAGGATCAAGATGCTGACCCTTCTTGACTTCAACTACCAAGGATGATTCAGAACTAGGATGAACTGAAACACCCCCACTAGTAGAGTCCATCAACCGCACACCCAGTCTGGCCAGTCTGGATACATACTTCACCAACTCCATCTTGCCATCATCAACGTGGGTTGTACTCCCCATGCTCAACCTGCTCAAAGCATCAGCTACAATATTTGCCTTCCCTGGATGGTAGTGGACACTCATGTCATAGTCCTTCAACAGCTCCAACCATCTCCGCTGATGTAGATTCAACTCGCTCTGTGTGAACACATACTGGAGACTCTTGTGGGTAAACACATCCACATGCACCCCGTAAAAGTAATGCCTCCACAGCTTCAATGGAAATATCACAGCTGCCAACTCCAGGTCATGAGTGGGATAATTCTTCTCATGAACCTTGAGTTGTCTGGACACATAGGCTATCACCTTACCACCCTGCATAAGAACACAACCCAAACCAACCCTAGATGTGTCACAATAAATAGTGTAACTCTCACCACATTTAGGCAACGTAAGCACTGGGGCTAAAGTGAGTCTGTCCTTGAGCTCCTAGAAACTTTTCTCACAAGTCTCCGCCCATTCGAACTTGGCTTTCTTCTTAGTCAAAGCTCTCAGTGGGGCAGTAATGGAAGAAAAACCCTCCACGAACTTGTGGTAGTAACCATCCAATCCCAGAAAGCTATGGATATCGATAGGAGTAGAGGTCTTAGCCAGTTCTTAACAGCCTCAGTCTTCCTGGGGTCCACTTCCACACCCTGATCGGACACAACATGACCCAGAAAGGGTACTGATCTAAGCCAGAATTCACACCTGCTGAATTTGGCATACAGCTGATGTTGTCTAAGTACCTGTAAGGTTAGTCTCAAATAATGTTCATCCTCTTCCTTGGTCTTAGAGTAGATGAGGATGTCATCAATGAATACTATGACAAAAGAATCAAGGTATTCACGGAAGACTCGGTTCATGAGGTCCATGAATGCAGCTGGTGCATTAGTGAGACCAAAGGACTTGACTAGAAACTCATAATGACCATAACGGGTATAAAAGGCTGTCTTTGGGACATCTTCAACCCTAACACTAAGTTGATGATACCCGAAATGAAGATTAATCTTCGAGAAAAAACTAGAACCTTGGAGATGATCGAATAAGTTATCTATTCTGGGAAGTGGATACTTGTTCTTTATAGTGACTTTGTTGAGCTTCCGATAATCGATACACATACTAAGGGTTCCATCCTTCTTTTTCACAAACAGCACTGGAGCGTCCCAAGGGGATATCTCGGCTGGATGAAGCCCTTATCAGTGGGATCTTTTAAATGCAGCTTCAACTATTTGAGTTCAGCTGGAGCCATTCTGTAGGGAGGAATTGAAATCGGTTTGGTATCGGGATCTAGGTCGATACCAAAATCAATCTCTTGAGGGGGAGGGACTCTAGGCAAATCATTGGGGAAAACATCTTGGAACTCATTCACTACAGGCACAGAGTCTGTGGAAGGAATGTCATGATCCATATCATTGACACTCACAAGGTAGCATAACAATCCCTTGGACATCATTTTATTAGCTTTTAGGTTCAAAATCAAGGGACTTAAACGACTCGAATTGTACCCCTCCCAGACCAGCTCTACTTCATTAGGGAAATGGAATATCACAACCCTACTACGGCAATCCACGAAGGCATAACATTTATGGAGCCAATCAATACCAAGTATAATATCGAAGAAATAAGAATTGATGTTAGATACGCTCATAACACCAAGAAATCAGACATTAAGGAAAGCACGATAAGATCAGAAGAAGGGAAATTTTTCCTATGCATCATGCAGTCTCTAATTCATGATAGTGGTGCACTTTACTACCATAACTTAGAAACTACTCGATCTGGTTGATGTGAACTTATTATCCTTGGAATTTAACCTAAGGCTCTGATACCACGTTTGTCACGATTGGGGTCTAGACCCTAGCCGAAACCGGCGTCGTTGACCTCTCGGAGGTCGCAGACAAGCCTACATACGTCCTCATTACATCTTATAGATTAATTTTACCGGAAAATTTAAAACTTTTGTTTGCTTTTAAGTATACATAGACTTCATAGTAAGAATTGCATTATATCACATCAGTTCATAACAATCATCTAATAATAAGATATTCAAATGAAGGAAATAGTTCATAACGGCATAAATATAAAGTTGCCAAAATGGCACCAATACGACGTCTGAAAATAAGTAAGAAAAAAACGCTGGTGGAACATCCTCCACTAGCTCATACCTATTTCTAAGCTAGAATATAAAAGATAGTCATCCTCGAAAGCATGAGGGCCTACCAAGTAGGATGAATGCTCCACGTCCGGATAGTTTTAACAAAGTCTCGTAAGCTCTAGCGTCCACCTGCACCTGCACCTAAAAGTAAAGAATTGTATGGCATTAGTAAACACTTGTACTAAGTATGGGTGTATGCAAGTAAACACCAAGGCCATGCATGATTTAGAATAGCTCTCTCCTAATGATATGAATTGTGGAAAGCCAAGTCAGTTGGACTTGCCAAATCAAATTAGGAAAGTCATGCTATGAGAGTAACATGCATTATCATTCTTTTCATATTGCACACAGCACATAACATATTTCATATAGCACACACATATATCGCATATCATCCATTCTATACCATGAGACCTTGGAATCACGGACTTAACATTAGGACTTCCTAACTGAGGGCTCAACATATGGGACCTCAACTTGGGATCCTTCTTTAGCAAACACAGAGTCTGCTTTATCCATTCATTTGTACTTCATTTTCATTCATTCATATACCTAGGATTTTGTGTAAGACTTTCATCGGGTTCACTGTGCAATGACCAAGAATGACCTAGTGTCATTACTTGAGTCTAGTTCACCTCTTGATTATCCTATCCAAACACAATTGGTATCATTGATTTCATTGTTTGCATTACCTGAGACTGACCTCATTCTTTCTTTGGGAACTTTAAATTTAACCGACATAGATCATGTGAGCTCCATGAAATGTAATGTCTACCCCACACCGAAAAGAGGTGGAATCACCGGCCAATGTGAAACCAAAACATTCTAGCGTATATAGGGAATTGAACCCTGCTAGAACCCTATGTTAGCTGCATATGTTCAAAGACTAGGAGATATAAGGAGACCCATACCCGCCTAAATGGAGAGTCTCATCTCATGATATATACACGAACCTCTGCCTTCCCGAAAGAAGGAAATTGACTCATAGCTAGCCTATCGGTGCTCCGTATAAAGTTCCATTACATTCATCTCACACATCATAGAAGCTGGCTTCTAGCATGATGGCATCATTGCTCATTAGATGATTTCTCATCTCATCATTAGTATTAAGTGTGCATTAATCTCAATACTGTCATTAGAGTGTTCTTAGAGACTGGTCTCTTTATTAATCTTACACTCTCATAGGTGAGTATGGTTCTTGATAACATTTACTTAGGCTCATTTGAGATTGATCTCGTCTTTCATATTAGCCTCTTATCCTGTTGTCACTACAATCATTAACTTTAACATATTATCTCTTCATAATTACTCACCCCTTTATGTGAATGTTCATTTCATCATATGCCAATGCACTTGGCCTTTTAGTGGGTTTCACACTCTTACTTAACCCTCCTGGGGTCACATCATTTCGTCACATATATCTTAGGTTCACTTATTTTTAAACGTACGCTGGACTTATGAACCCATACGTACAAGCCATGAGGCTTCATTCATAATTCGTCTAAGTGACTCATACTTACCCAACATTATGTGGTACAACAATTATGCATCTTGTAAGTATGCCAATGTCTCGAGTTCGATCCCTATGAGCAGCATTCATTAAATATTTATTCATATAAGACTTATGTATCAATACGGAGTTCGGCAAGGGAACCCGATTTCAAATCCCTTGAGCAACAATTATTCTTGTATTAATTTTGATTTAAAATTTCAGCATTGGCGGACCCGAGTCGATCCCCAACACCTACACTTCCCCTTTTTTTTGCTCTCCTTTTTTCGTTTGAGACCGAGAGGGTGTGGGATCGATCCCCCACAACATCATTTTATTTATTTTTTACTCTTACATGGACTGATCTTATTTTCGGCCAAGGACACACGGGTTCGAATCCCATGTGCCTCATTTCTTTTAATTTATTTTCTAAGTTCTCTTACTCGGCTAAGACCCAAGTTCGATTCCCCCTAACCTCACTTTTATTATAAAATTTTCAGTATCTTGCATATGGTGAGGTCTTGGGTTCAATACCTAATGACCTCACACCTAAAAAAAAATTTTAAAAAACCAAAAATTTCAGCCATGCTTAGCCGAGACCAATTTCCAGATTTCTGGAAATTTGGTCATCGTTTCCAGTACATTTTTCTCATTCCTTTGTACGTTAGATTTTTATGACAATTCGCTGGACATTTTGTACATTATTACATGCATTTTTCCAAGTAATGTTATACAAAAATACAAGGATTTAACATACCATTTTCATACTCCAATTAGTACCATTTTCATGCTCCAATTCGAGACCAAGAGACACGGCCACACACACACATTGCACACGTTTATCATCACATAATTCCGAACATACATACATGAACATAATCATCACGAAAACACGTTACATTCCTAAATTCTACACGCAAACATACCCAACCTACAACAATCGATGGGAGCTAGTTACAGGGACATGCAAAGGGGAACATTCCTAGTTTTTGGATTAGAATTCGACTGAATCTTAGGGTTCTCTTGGGAATGGGACCAAGAGGAAGAAAACCCATACCTTTTTTGTCGTTTAACACCTTTCAAACCTGATCTCAAGTGCTGCCAACTCCCACGAAGAACAATGCTTCTCCAACGAAACCTCACGCGCTAGCCATTTGAAAAATGTTTTCGCTTTTCATTTTTAGTTTAGTTTTTCATTTGAGTTTTAGCGTACAAGTTCTTCAAGAGTGATGAACTTTTTTTTTTTGATTTTTTTGTTCTGTTTACTGATGATGAGCGTGAGAAAGAGAGTGGATATGCGTGAGAAAGAGAGTGGAGAGACATGAGAGTAAGTTTAGGAGTAGGAGTTTTAGTTGACGACTTAGTCAAACTAAGAATCTTTTAAATTAAAAAATCTGATTTTCCCTTAATTAAATCAGCAAATTAAATACCAATTAATTCAACTTGATATTGCTTCCACCAAGGATCGAACCCGGGTGGAGCTCATCTCGCAAAAATGGGTCAATTCGGGTCAACCCTACCATAATTGTCCACTATTTTATTAATTAATTAATTAATTAAATACTTAGGGTAATAAAAATACTACCCCTAGCTTGGAAAAGACCATTTTACCCCTAGACCCTCTGGACCTAAGATTACCCCTTTCAAGTCTGGTTAAAACTCATCCGGTTGAATCTTAATATTCGGGTGCCCTACATGGCTGGACCCAACCTTGCCTAGCTCAACTAACTCACCAAGTTGGTTGGCTTGGCTGGTGCATAGGTTTTGAGGTCTGGTTCCACGCGCATCAAGCCGTGTGAACCCGGTCTAATCTAGGCATTCTAGGTACGTTTAGGCATTACTTAGCATAGTCATTTTCGGGTTTTTACACCTGCGAAGGGAATATGTGTTAGAAGCTAGGAAGTGATAATTGGCTCTTATTCGAAATAGCCAATATCTAGCCTAAAATAAGTGAACCAAATGAATAACTGCCCCTTTTTATCCAAATATGATGCGCCTGCAATAGACCAATTTTTTTATTACCAACTCACCTTTCCAGGGTCAATGTTTTGGCCCCAGTCCCTCCTTGGACATTTGCACCTAGACGTAGAAGTTGAGGGTGGCTAATACAGAAAGAGACCTCATCTTGGCCCTGACCCAAATTCGGGTATTGTGTACCTCAACCTATGGCAAAGCCATAAGTTGAAGGTGTCTATTATGAGATTGGACCCAAAAATGGGTATGAAAAGAGTTTAATGCATAAAGAATAGCGTAAGTAAACAAAAATAATAATAACATAACGAAAAATAGTTTTCTGAGAAAAAGTGGAAAAATAAAAGTGAAAGTCCTAAAGAAGAAAGGTAATCAAGGCAAAGAATAGAGGAGAAGAAAAATAAGGGGTAAAAAATAATGAAAAGAGGTAGAAAGCTTAGCGGTAATGTAAAGAAGTGTAGAAAATCACTAAATGTACACAAATGTACATCACCTTAACCTGAGCCTACTTTACAAGTCAAGGAAGTCCTACCGTGATCCTAGAGTCTAGTTTAGCGAACCTAAGCAGTAAGAATAAGGTCAAGCCTATGGCATAGATTACTAATTGAATTTAAACTTGTTCTTGAGAGTGAGTGTTGAACAAAGATCTTTGTATCCAAATGCATAATAACTGTGTGAAAAATGAGGATTTCTTAAAGTGAGGGCACTAGTTACGGTATCATAAAATTGGTACTGTGGTGAGAGGCAAAACAGTAGAAGTGTCTGTTGCATGGTGGGTTTGTGTCATGATGTGATCCGCATGAGCTAGCTTGTCGAGCGTGAGAGCGTAAGCTTGCACTCAATCAAAGAAAGATCCGGTATTGATAGACATATGATTGCTACAGTTTAAGAGTGTATACTTTTGTACAAGTGTTGTTTTGAGTCATAGTGCGTCGCTTGAGGACAATTAACAAATTTAAGTTGAGGGCGTTGATGTATCGTGGTTTCACGGTATTTTCAATGCATTTTATTTAAGAGTTTTGTGTTTCTAGAGCCTATTTGAAGTAGTTTTAACAAGTTTTATATTTTGGTTTAGAAGAAAGATCTCCAGATTGAAAGCGCAGAGAGCAACTAAAAATTACAAAAGATGACCTACGAAGGTTATCGACGGTCCATCGTCTGGTTGAAGGACCATAATTGGTGACCGTCGATGTGCAGTTCAAGCTTTGGGAGAAGATTAGGGAAATATGACTAAGTGTGGAACCACAAGAGCAAATGACGGTCCATTGATTGATCGATGGACCGTACTGGTGAACCGTCCATTGGTTCAAAGAAGGTTCCAGTACCTGTATATTCAAGATTCTATGTATGGAGCTACGTAGGAGCATCGATGGATCATAGATGGATCGATGGACCATACCTGGACATAACTTTAGGACTATGTTTTCTGTAAATAGGGCATTAAAACCTCGTTTTTGAGGTTAGCTACTATTACTATTATTCTACTTTGTGCTTTGGAGACTAGTTTTTGCAAATTTTAGCAATTAATCAAATCCGGATTTGTTTTGAAGGATTTTTGTTGAAATTTCAAGTGAAGATTTATGGGTTTTTTCTTCTTGTTAAACTAATTTCATGATTTCTTTATTCACTATTATGAATTGTGATCTTGCTAGCATGGGTAACTGAATCCAAAACTATGGTTGTTGGAACCATGGATAATTAACAAACTAATCCTAATAAATAAGCAATTCTCAAATAGTGTCTTTGCATGCATTGATAATTCTTTCATTTGAAAGTCTTTTTAACGAGTGCACACGTTAGAACTCGTCTTGTTGCTACTTGCCGGACCAAGGAGGTAGTAATAGGAAAAGAATTATCAACATAGATTTAGTGTGATATTATCTAATAGGCTAGTGTCGATTGGTGCAAAGTAACAGTTAAGCCATACATCGATTATGATGTGTAATATTAGGTAAAGGTAAAAGTTAGTAAATTATACACATGTAGTTGGTCCAAGGTGCGGGGTGAAATTCTCTAGATGTCGGACCAAGGGTTAGGCATACATAACTTATCACTTTGCATGTAAAACAGTAGGAAACAATTGTTATTGCTATGCATACGGCGTTATGAGCCTGTGGCGAACACATAAGCCCTCGTTACTCTCTCATATTGATAAAACCAATGTTTCCTTTTGTCCACTAGATAACTATACTGTTTAAAGAGATTTTGTTTCACAAACCCCCCACCCTTTACTTACTTGTTTCGGAAATACCTTTACTAAATAGATATAGTTGTGAATTAAAGTTAAGTTTAAACCATTTTCCTCGTGGGATCGACCCCAACCTACTAGTTGGGTTCTATACTTCATAATGATCACTTATACTTCTTTAGAGAGGTTTAATTTGAGCGTATCACCAAGCTTCCCAAGTAGCTTCCTCAATAATTTTGTTGCTCCAAAGAACATTGACTGAAGCTACTTCGTTAGTCCTAAACTTGCGAAATATGTGATGCAAAATCTTGAACGGAATCTCTTAATAACATAAGTTATCCTTGATCCCAATATCCTCAGTTTGTATGATCAAAGAAGGATATCCCATGCACTTCTTCACTATGAAGATGTGAAATACCGGATGAACCGCTGCTAAATCTTGTGGTAGCTAAAATTAACAAGATATACGACCAACCCTTTTTGATATTTAGTAAGGGCCAATATACCGAGGACATTTTTTCCCCTTTCTTACCAAATTTCATAACACCCTTTATGGGTGAAACTTTTAGATATACCCAATCATATACTTAAAACTCTAACACCCTTTTATAAACATCAATGTAGGATTTTTGAGGACTCTTTGTCATTTTCAACCTCTCTTGAATCCCATTCATCTTCTCCATAGCTTGATGAACTAAATATAGTCCTATAAACATAGCTTCACCAACTTCAAACCATCCAATAGGAGATCTGCATCTTCACCCATAAAGAGCTTCATACAGAGCCATTTGGATGCGAGAGTTGTAAATATTGTCCTACGCAAATTTGATAAGAGGTAGGTCATCATTCCAATTACCTTTGAAATCAATCACACAAGCCCTCAACATATCCTCCATGTTCTGAATTGTACACCCTGCTTTCCCATTAGTATGAGGATGAAAGGCAATACTTAGGTTCACCTTTGAACTCAAGCCCATTTGGAATGACTTCCAAAATTGTGAAGTAAATTGCGCACCTCTATCTTAAATAATATAGACCGGAACCCCATTAAGTTTAACATCCTCTTGAATATATAACCTGGCATAATCTTTGATGACTGTGTAGTGTTTACCCCCTATTGTGGGTTGATTTTTTTATTCTATTGACAAACACCCAAATTGAATCATGTTGCATGAGAGACCTTCGTAAACCTTTGATAAAGTCCAGCTTTATAATCTCCCACTTCCATTTTGGAAGTTCTATATTTTGAGCCAAACTACCGGGCTTTTCATGCTCTATTTTAACTTGTTGGATATTCGAATCTTGGATACAAATTCTTTGATGCCCTTATTTATACTACTCCACAAATACACCTCTCTCAAGTCACGATAAATCTTTGTGGAATCGGGTGAATGGAATATATGGAGATATTATCCTCCAGGTTCCTCTCTTGGAGTCCATCCACCCTTGGTACACACAACCAACTTGGATACCTCAATAAACCAATTCCACATTGTTGAAAAGCCAATACTTTTTGCTTAGGAACATTTGCCTTCAATAAAAAAAAGTAGGGTCTTGGTCTTGCTTCCATTTTACCTCTAACATTAATGATGATTGAGCACAATTCATCACCACTACTACTCCTTCTGAGGAATCCATTTGGAGAACTTCCAGGCATGCAAGTTTATGCACATTGCATGCTAGTTTTTTCTCATCTTCCTCAAAATGGGACCATAGACTACCTTCTCAAGGCATTAGCAACAATATTTTCCTTACATGGGTGGTAAACAATACTCATATCATAATCCTTGAGTAATTCTAACAACCTTCTTTGTCTGAGATTAATCTCTTTATGAGTTAATACATATTGAAGACTCTTGTGATCAGTGAACACATCCCATGAACACCATAAAGATAATGGCACCATATTTTAAGGCAGATACTATGACATCAAACTCTAGATAATGGGTGGGGTAATTCTCTTATGAGGTTTCAACTGTCTTGAGGTATAAGCTATAACCTTTCAATTATGCATTAACATTAAACCCAAACCAACTCTGGACGCATCACAATATACAACAAAGCTTTGTATACCTTTTGGTAAGGTCAATACTAGGGAAGTAATGAACCTCTCTTTTAATTCCTCCACGCTTTTGTCATAAGTTTCCGACCATTGAAACTTAACTCTCTTTTGAGTCAACTAGGTCAAATGGGATGAAATATATGAGAACCCCTCTAAAAAAAACTATAATAGTCATTCAAACCCAACAAACTCATAATATCGTTTGAAGAGGCGGGTCTAGGCCAATTTCACATGGCAACTATTTTCTAGGTATCAACACTAACTCCATCACCAAAAAACATATGGCCCAAGAATGCCACAAACTCAAGATAAATCTTACATTTCAATAACATAGCATATAACTCATTGTCATTCAAAGTCTGCAGAACTTTTTTGACATGGCTAGCATGATCTTCTTCATTCATCGAATAGATTAGTATGTCATCAATGAAGAGGATAACAAACATATATATATAATGCTTGAATACTCTATTAATTAGGTCCATGTATGTTGCAGGCGCATTGGTCAAACCAAAGGACATGACAAGAAACTCACAATGACCATAATGAGTTCTGGAACCTGCCTTTGGAAGGTAACATTCCCTTACCCTTAACTGATAGTAACTAGATCTGAGATTATTTTCGAGGAACAGGTTGCACCCTTAAGATGATCGAAAATATAATTAATTATTGAAAGACGATACTCATTCTTGATAGTAACCTTGTTTCTTTCTCATATATTAAACCGGAGTACCCCATAATGAGAAACTTGGTCAAATAAAATATTTATCAAAGAGTTCATTCAACTATTTTAAGCATTTTCAACTCTGATGGTGCCATTCTTTATGGAAGGACTGATATAGGACGAGTATCTTGAATAATGTCTAAACCGAAGTCTAAATCTGAAAGACCTCTTGGAACTCTTTTATTACTGGAACTTATTGAATATGAGGTATCTTAACACTAGAGTCATTTACTCGGACTAAGTCGGATTATCTCGTAACTTGAAAAAACTAAGTTTAAGCTAAAAGACCAAGAATAATCATTTTGGGAAATAGGTAGGGAAATCTGGAAAATTTCCAGATTTCAAAAGTGAGTTTTGGTCATGTGCAAACGGCTATAACTTCGAGCTCAGAGATAGTTAAGGTGAGTTCTTTATATGGATGGAAATCTCTTGGGAAGATCTTTCCAACGGCGCCAAATTTGTGATATTTAGAGGTCGTATGAGGGAGATATGACTTTCACAAGTTGGCCTGTTGGACATAGCAAAGTCCAATCCGGATTTATTAAGGGTGTTTTAGTCTTTTCCTTACCCAATTATTTAATTTCGTTTTTGGGTAATAAGTTGGGGTCCAAGATGATCCTATTCAGTTTAAACATTTAGAAAACATGTTAGCGGTTTGAGAGAAGAGAAAAAAAGAGGAGAAAAGAGGAAAAAGAAGAAGAAGAAGCAAGAACAACAAGAATAATTGCGTGGATTTAGTCGGGGGTGATCCCTATCGAGGTATGTGAGATCATTCGGTGTTTTGTACTTGTACCCACACCCCAATTTGATTCATTACAGCAAATTAGAGTTTATTTGAATGAAAATCTTAAATTTCTTGATGAAAAGTTGTGAAGTTCTTGTTGGTTAAATTGTAGTTGATCTCAGGTAGGTTTGATTCATGTTTTCGGACTACTTTCGTGTCTAATCTATTGGGTAATAAGGTATTTAAGGATCCTAAGTGTTTGGGGTGGGATCCATGGAAGTTTAGAAGGTTTAGAGATGAAAACTGGAGAAGAAAAGTCAAAGGTCCCGTCGGATAACCCTTGGGGCGCCGTGCCTGCCAGAGCCCCTCAGGGTAGGCTTTGTCTGACAGGCTCTAGCACCCCGCGCCTATCATAGTGCCCCAGACCAGGGTCTATCTTACATGCCCTGGCGCCCTGCGCCTCTTAGAGCGCAACGACTCCTAGAGACCCTGTTCTTTCCCAATCTCTCCGTACTAGTTCCTAAGTGATGTACCTATCATTACTAGTTGATTCAGTACATCTAAACATCATGAAATCATCTATAAACATGAGATCATGATCCTTGAATCCATAATCCAATTTAAGGAAATTTAAGATCAAAGTCAAGGAAGAGCATTCATGTGTCTTAAACAAATATCTTTAAACTTTGTCTTAAGGTTCAAGTAAAGAGTTGAGTTATAATCTCAAATGCTGCAAGGGAACTAAGTATTCCCTAAGAGTTAAGTTTCGAGTATGCGAAGAGCATAAAGTTGAGGTCGCTTCTCAAGAGTTATAAGGAAACTAAGTAGTCCCTCAAAGCTTAAACTAAAATGCTTTGTTCAAACTTTTGAGAAATAAAGGAAGCTAGACTTCCACAGATCATATGGCTAGTTTAATAGAAGAGAGAGGAAACTATGATTTCCAAGAGAGCTTGATAATATATATATATATATATATATATATATATATATATATATGTGTGTGTGTGTGTGTGTGTGTGTATGTGTGTGTGTGTGTATTGGGAGTAGTATTGAGCACCGATGAAGGGATGTCGGTTCAAATTTACTCAAGTATCTATGTAAACCATGTAGCCATCATGGGTAGAAAAGCGTCATACTTTTTGGATGAAACCTTTTGATAGTTTACTAGTGGATCCATTAGGCAGTTCAGGTCCTATACTCTGGCAAAAATAGGATTACCTGGGCAGCGTAGGTCAACTAACGTTGTATCATCATTGTAGCTCTTAAGTGATGGTTGTCGGTTAGAGAAGCTCCCACAGCAGTATTGTATTTTATATACATTACTTATTTTATTTTCATACACACCAGTTATTGTATTTTTATATACATCTCTGATATTATTATTGTATACTTGTATACATTCAGAGGTTTCTGCATGTTTTCAGTCAACATTTCTTTATGTTGAACATACTTTTAAATTGTGTATATTGAATAAGAGTAGTATATCATTAGTTGAGCAGAGCCAAGGTAAGTGTTCATTCTTACTCCTTTTCAATTCTATGTGTTGTTTAGCTTTCCAACTTGCATACTAGTACATTCAATATACTGATGCCAGTTGGCCTATATCATATAATGATGCAGACACAGGTAACGAGGATCGACATCCAGTGCACCCTTAATCCAGTTGAGCACTCCACAGTCAATTGGTGAGCCTCCTTTCATTCCAGAGGACATTGATGTACTATGGTTTTACGGTACTTTCAATTCTTTTTCCTTGAGTTTAGTGTGTGTCTAAGGCCTTTTTTGTAGTAGTTTTAATGCATTTTTCTTTGTGTTTGCAGGAAACATTGTCCAGAATGAAAACACTGAAGATGTGCTGAAAAATGCATAAAAGATGACCTACGGAGCCATCGACGGTCCGTAGGTGGCAACCGTCACCATGAAGATGTTATGATGCCATAGAAAGATCGGGGAATTCTGACCAAGTGTGGGGCTACGGAAGGGATGATGGTCCGTCGTCTCATTGACGGACCGTTCTAGTGATCCATTGGTGTTAATAGAATATAGCCAGTACCCGATTTGAAAAGATTCTAAGTGTGGAGCAACGAAGGCCATCGACGGACCATCATCCTTTCAATGGACCGTCGTCTTGGTCCGTCGATGGTAACAGAGAGTTGAAGAAGAAAGCAGCTGAAAATAGAGTTGAAGTATGGACCGACGGAGGCGTCGACGATCCGTCGTTGCCTCGACGGTCCGTCGGTCAGGTCGTCGACGCGAGACGCGTTTTTGGACATATTTTCCTTATTTAGGTTTCCCTTTATGTTTAGGATTCTTTTATAATAAATAGGACCAAAAAACTTTGTTTTTGGGGTTAGACTCTTGGGTAATTTTCAGATTTGTATTGTTGGTTGTTGAATTTTGGGTTTTGGAAAATACTTTACTTTTCCGGAATCGATTCTTACAATATTTTGATTAATTCAAGTTATTTGCTGGATTTTCTTCAAACTTGTTAAAGTAAGTACATGAATTCTTGTCTAATCAATATGAATTTTGTAATTCTTAACATGGGTAACTAAATCCACAACTAGGGTTGTGGGAACCATGGGTAATTAACAAAGTAGAACTAGCTAAAATAACAATTCTAGAATAGTTTCTTGCATGTATTGATAATTCTTTCCTTTAGAAGTCTTTTTAACGTTGGCCAACGTTAGAACGCGCCTTGTTGCTACTTGCCGGACCAAGGAGGTAGATAATAAGAAAAGAATTATCAACGTAGATTTAGTATACAATATATAATAGGCTAGTTTCAATTGGTGCGAAGTAGTAACTTAGCCATACATTTAACATGATGCTTAATATGAGGAAAAAAGGTAAGGTTTAGCAAAGTATACACACGTAGTCGGACCAAGGTGCGGAGTGAAATTCCCTACTTGCCAGACCAAGGAATTAGGGATACATAACTTACCACTTTGCATGCAAGATACTAGGAAAGAGTTGTTATAGCTAGGGTTACTGCGTTATGAACCTATGGGGAACACTTACACCCTAGTTTCTCTCATTACTTGATAAACATCAAATATTTGAACTTGCTATTTGTTTACTTAGGCTTAATTAAGTACTTTTGTTACACAAAACCCCCCCTTTTTAATTGTTTGTTTTCGGAAAGGATTTGACTAAATAAAAGTAATCATAAATTAAAGTTAAGTCTAAATCATTTTCCTCGTGGGATCGACCTCAACCTAACATTTGGGTTCTTTACTTGATACGACCGCTTATACTTCTTTAGGGAAGTGTATTTTTTAGCGTATCAAACATATTTTTATTGCTTTCTAGATTAGTTCAATAGAATGTTGTGGGGTTTGTCCCAACATTCATCTCAGTTAATTCTTAGACAGTTAGTAGTCCAGTAGTCTTTACATTTCATTCTTAAGTTAAAGACTTGGTTGCCATTTTGGCCAGTTTCAAATGTTTAAACTTTTAATACATTCTAGATGATATTATTGTTCACTAAAGTTAAGTGCTTATATTCTGATGAGTATGATTGTTTTCTTCCACTGAGTTAAGTAAGTCAGGCCAAGAGTTTGCTCGAGCCCAGCAATGGACACTGAATGCCAGTCTCGCCTACGGTGTAGGATCGGGGCATGACAAACTTTGTATCAGAGCACATAGTTCAAGAGTCCTAGGGAGTCTATGAAGTCGTGTCTGTAGAGTCTTAGTCATCGGTGTGAAGCGCGCCACATCTATGATTAGGACGCTACAACATTTAGGAATGTTTCACTTCTTTCATTTTTTATCGTGTGTAAAGTTTATCCCTAAAAGTCTCTCTCTAATTCATGCTTACGCGTATTTTTAGATCATCATTATTCCACGAAGAGCATTCAGAGGTCGACCAGCTTGAAGAAATATTAATGAAGAAGGGGTTCCTAATGCACCGGATGTGCAATCCCAAGGGAAGGTTACAAATGTCTAATTCGAGGAAGCTATCCGGATATTAAATGATGTAGTAACCAATAAAGTAGGGCAACAAAAAGAAGCTCAACAAGAAGGGGATGACACCTTGAGGCTTAGTGAATTTCAAATAATGAATCCTCCTAGTTTTACCGGATCAAGCACTACTGAGGATCCGGAAAACTGTGTGGAATAATTGAAGAAAGTGTTTGAGGTAATGCATGTGGTTGATTTTGAGAGGGTTGAATTAGTTGCATACCAACTGAAGATTGTGGCTAGGACTTTGTTTGACCAATGGAAGGGAGGGAGAGCTGCATATGCACCACATCTAAGTTGGGCTTGCTTCGAAGATGCATTCTTGGGGAGGTTATTTCCTCGAGAGATGAAGGAAGCCAAGGTAAGGGAGTTCCTTACTCTGAAACAGGACTCCTTGAGTGTACGCGAGTACGGGCTAAAGTTCACCCAGTTTTCCCGCTATGCTCTTAAAATGGTGAAGGACATGAGGAGCAGAATGAGTTTGTTTGTTGCTGGTTTGGGTCGTACATCAAGCAATGAAGGCAGGGCTTCAATGTTGATTGGCGACATGGACATATCAAGGCTAGTGGTCTATGTGAGGAAAGTTGAGGAGGAAAGGCTGAGGTATATAGAAGAGTATAGGAACAAGAAAGCTAAGACTGGGAATGAGTCTGGGCAGTAGAAAGGTGGTTCGATCCGACCACAATTTCAAAAACAGAAAGGGCATGCACCATTATCTTCTAGTGCACTTGCGCCCAGAGACAGAGTTGAGCATTATGGTCAGAATTACCGAGCTAGACCTGCATATTCACAAGGTAGTGTGGCGCAGGTAGGTAGTAAACCTCATATCTGCGCCAGGTGTGGTAGGAATCACTCTGGCATCTGTCGCGAAGGCTCCGCGGGTTGTTTCAAGTATGGTCAGACAAGGTATTTCGTGAGGGAATGTCCAAAGAGTAAGCAAAGCGGTGGTAATGGGGGCAATAGAACTCAGTTTTCATCAGCTGCTCCACCAAACAGAGTTGCACCTAGGGGACCTACTTCCGGTACTGGTGGAGGAACAAACCGCTTGTATGCTCTCAATAATCTCCAAGAATAAGAGAATTTGCCAGATGTTGTCACTGGTATGATTCGAGTCTTTGACTTTACTGGTTAAGCATTATTAGACCCAGGGGCGAGTTTATCTTTTGTAACTCTCTATGTTGCTATGAACTTTGAGAATATTCCAGAGCAACTTAGTAAACCATTCAGTGTTTCCATACCTGTTGGTGAATCCATTCTAGCAGAAAGAGTGTATCATGATTGTCTTGTTTACATCAGTCACAATAGTACCATTGTTGATTTAATAGAGTTAGACATGGTAGACTTTGATGTCAATCTAGGTATGAACTTGCTCCATGCCTGTTATGCATCAATGGATTGCAGATTTCGAGTCGTCAAGTGTCAGATTCCTAATGAGCCAGTTATAGAGTGGAGTAGTAGTTCAGCAGCGACTAAGAGTCGTTTCATTTCATACCGAAAGGTAAGAAAGTTAGTTTCTAAGGGGTGTATCTATCACTTAGTCCAAGTTAATGACTCAAGTGTTGAGGTACCTTCCCTTTAGTCAGTTCCTATAGTCAGTGAGTTTCCAGAAGTGTTTCCTGATGATCTACCCAGAGTCCCTCCCAAAAGAGAGATAGACTTTGGCATAAATATCATCCCAGTTACTCGTCCTATCTCCATCCGCCATACAAATTGGCACCAGCATAGTTAAAAGAGCTAAATGGACAATTGAAAGATCTGTTAGATAAAGGCTTCATTCGACCAAGTATCTCACCTTGGGGCACTCCGATCTTGTTTGTTAGAAAGAAGGGTGGGTCCCTTAGGATGTGTATAGACTACCGTCAGCTGAATAAGGTGACCATTAAGAATAAATATCCTCTTCCAAGGATAGATGATATTTTCGACCAACTTCAAGGTGCTTCTTGCTTTTCCAAGATTGACCTCAGATCAGGCTACCATTAGTTGAAAGTAGGGAATTTGATATTCCAAAGACAACTTTTAGAACAAGGTATGGGCACTAAGAATTTTGGATATGTCCTTTGGTTTGATAAATGCACCTGCAGCATTCATGGATCTTATGAACAGAGTCTTCAAACCGTAATTAGACTTGTTTGTCATCGTCTTCATTGATGACATACTTGTTTATTCAAGGAATGAATAAGATCATGCTAGTCACCTCAGGATTGTCCTCCAGACATTGAAAGATAAAGAGCTATATGCCAAGTTCTCCAAGTGTGAGTTTTGTCTTAGGTCTGTGGTATTCTTAGGGCATATTTTTTCTTGTGAAGGGATTAGATTCAACATTCAGAGGATAGAGGAAGTTCAGAGTTGGCCTAGACCCATATCTCCAACAGATATAAGGAGTTTATTAGGTTTGGCTGGCTATTATAGGAGATTTGTTGAAGGATTCTCATCTATATCGTCTCCTTTGACCAAGCTAACTTAGAAGACGGTCAAGTTTCAATGGTCTGAAGCTTGTGAGAAAAGCTTTCAAGATTTGAAAAAGAGATTGACTACCGCTCCGATTTTGACATTACCAGAGGGTACTCAAGGTTTTGTGGTGTATTGTGATACATCAAGAGTTGTCTTGGGCTACATGTTGATGCAGAATGGAAAGTTCATATCTAATGTCTCCATACAATTAAAGGTTCATAAGAAGAATTATTCAACGAATGACTTGGAATTGTCTGTTGTAGTTTTTGCTTTTAAGATATGGTGTCACTATTTGTATAGTGTTCATGTGGATATATTCACTGATCACAAGAGCCTCCAATATGTATTCACTCAGAAGGAGCTAAATCATAGACGGAGGAGGTGGTTAGAATTACTCATGGATTATGACATGAGTATTCTTTACCACCCAGGTAAGGCTAATGTGGTTGATGATGCCTTAAGAAAGTTGTCCATGGGTAGTACCGCCCATGTTGAAGAAGAAAAGAGGGAGTTAGCTACAGATGCGCACAAACTTGCAAGTTTGGAAGTCAGACTTATGGATTCCCAAGAAGGGGGAATAGTGGTGACCAATGGGGATGAGTCATCATTAGTGTGAGAGGTGAAAGAGAAACAAGATCAAGACCCTATTTTGATTGATTTGAAGGCAAGTGTCCATGACCACAGAGTATTGGCTTTTGAACAAGGGAGAGATGGTATGCCGAAGTACCAAGGCAGATTATGTGTACCTAAGGTGGATGGACTCCAACAAAGGATTTTGGAGGAGGGTCATAGCTTAAGATATTCCATTCATCTGGGTTCCACAAAGACATACCGCGATTTGAGAGAGGTATAATTATAGAAAGGCATGAAGAGAGATATTGTTGAGTTTGTTTCCAAGTGTTCAAATTGTCAGCAATTGAAATTGGAGCACCAAAGGCCTGGATGTTTGTCTCATAATATAGAACTTCCAGAATGGAAGTGGGAGATGATTAACATGGACTTCATCACGGGTTTGCCAAGATCTCGAAGGTAGCATGATTATATTTTGGTGATTGTTGATAGAATGACAAAGTCAGCCCATTTCTTGCCGGTAAAGACTACTTATTCGGCGGAGGATTATGCTAAGTTATACCTTCAATAAGTGGTAAGACAGCATGGAGTTCCATTCTTCGTTATTTTATATGGAGGTGCTCAACTTATTGCACATTTCTGGATATCTTTCCAGAACATCCTCAGGCGGATGGACAAGAAGATCTTACTATCAAGACCTTAGAAGATATGCTGAGAGCTTATGTGATCGACTTCAAATGTAATTGGTATGATCACATACCTCTCATTGAGTTCGCTTACAACAATAGATATCATTCGAGCATCGAAATGGCTCCATATGAAGCTCTTTATGAGAGAGGGTGCAGATCTCCTATTGGGTGGATTGAAGTTAGAGAAGCAGGGTTGATAGGACCAGATCTAGTTCCCCAAGCTATGGATAAGTTTAAAGTGGTTCAAGAAAGGTTGAAAACAGCACAAAGTCGCCAAAAGTTCTACACACACGTTAGGAAAAGGCCATTAGAGTTTGAGGTAGATGATTGGGTGTATCTTATGGTTTCACCTATGAAGGAAGTTATGAGGTTTTGTAAGAATGGAAACTTATTCACGGTACATTGGTCCTTATTGAATCTCCAAGAGAGTGGGCAATGTGGCTTCTGAGTTGCAGCTACTTGAAGAGGTAGAAGTGGTTCATCCAGTGTTCCATATTTCTATATTGAAGAAGTACTTGGGTGACCCTTCATTGACAATACAAACAGAGAATGTTGGGATTAAGGATAACCTATCCTATGAGGAAGTTCCTGTTCATATTTTGGATCGTCAAGTTTGCAAACTGAAGACAAAAGAAGTTGCTTCAGTCAAGGTCCTTTGGAGGAACCAATTCTTTGAAAAAGCGACTTGGGAAGCTGAGGAAGATATGAAGAAGAGATATCCACATCTCTTTAACCGGAGAGAATGCAGATCAAGGTACTAAATTCTCTTCTTAGCACTTATAAGACTATGTGTAAGCATGTTATTACTTTATTTTGTTTGTTGAGTGCTGAAATAGTGCTACTACCTTTAGTTTAGTGAAAGAGTTATAATTCGAGGAAGAATGTTCCCAAAGGGGAGATATTGTAACATCTCGTAACTAAAAACAACTAAGTTTAAGCTAAAAGACCAAGAATAATAATTTTTGAAAATAAGTAAGGAAATCTTGAAAATTTCTAGATTTCAAAAGTGAGTTTAGGTCATTTTCAAACGGCCATAACTTCAAGCTCATGAGAATTTAGGATAAGTTCTTTATATGGATGGAAATCTATTGGGAATATCATTCTAACGGCATCGAGTTTGCAAAATTTAGAGGTTGTATGAGGGATATATGACTTTTTGAAATTTGGTTGTTGGACAGAGAAGAGTCCAATCTAGATTTATTAAGGGTGTTTTAGTCTTTTCCTTACCCAATTATTTAATTTTGTTTTTAGGTAATAAGTTGGGGTCCAAGATGATCCCATTCAGTTTACGTATTTAGAAAACAAGTTAGAGTTTTGAGAGAACAGAAAAGAAAAGGAGAAACAAGGAGAAAAGAGAAGAAGAAGCAACAACGCCAAGAATTGTTGCGTGGATTTCGTCACGGGGGATCCTTATCGAGGTATGTGAGATCATTCGGTGTTGGGTCCTTTCACTCACACCCAAATTTGATTTAATATAGCAAATTAGAGTTTATTTGAATGAAAATCTTGAAGTTCTTGATGAAAAGTTGTGAAGTTCATGTTGGTTGATTTGTAGTTGATCTCTAGTAGGTTTGATTCATGTTTCTGGACTGTGTTCAGGTCTAATCTATTGGTTAATGAATTGTTTAGGGATACTAAGTGTTTGGGGTGGGATCCATGGAAGTTTAGAAGGTTTAAAGATGAAAAATGGAGAAGAAAAGTTGAAGTTCCTGTCAAATAAACCTTGTGGTGCCGCGCCTGCCAGAGCCCCTCAGGGAAGGCTCTGTCTGATAGGTCCTAGCACGCCGCCTATCTCATAGGGCCCCAGACCAGGGTCTGTCCGATAGGCCCTGGCGCCCCGCGTCTCTAAGAGCGCCACGACCCCCTAAGACCCTGTTCTTTCCCTATCTCTCCGTACTAGTCCCTAAGTGATGTACCTATCATTCCTGGTTGATTCCAACACTCTAAAGTACATATAAATATCATGAAATAATCCATAAACATGAGATCATGATCCTTGAATCCATAATCTTATGCAAGAAAAGTTAAGATTAAAGTCAAGGAAGTTAACAGTCAAGTCTAAAAGTTGAGAAGCAAGTCAAAGTAAGTTCCTAAAGCATTTATGGGTATTAAACAAACATTTTAGACTTTGTTTTAAGGTTCAAATAAATATTTGAGTTAAATTGTCAAATGCTATAAGGGAACTACGTATTCCCTAAGAGTTAAGTTTTGAGTATGCAAAGAGAATAAAGTTGAGTTCACTTCTCAAGAGATATAACGTAACTAAGTAGTCCCTCAGAGCTTAAACTAAAATGCTTTATTCAAATTTTTGAGAAAGAAAGGAAGATAGACTTCCACAGAGTCTATGGCTAGTTTAATAGAAGAGAGAGGAAACTATGATTTCCAAGAGAGCTTTTTTTAAAAAAGCTATGTTTTGAGCACTAATTTCAAACCACAGAATCTATATGTATTAAAAACATAAAAGCCAGTATATATATATATATATATTGGGAGTAGTATTGAGCACCGATGTGGGGATGCGAGTTCAGATTTACTCAAGTCTACATGTAAACCATGTAGCCATCATGGGTAGAAAAGGGTCATACTTTTTAGATGAACCCTCTTCATAGTTTACTAGTGGATCCATTAGGCAGTTTAGGTCCTATACTCTTGCAAAGTTAGGTTGGCCGGGCAGCGTGGGCCGAGTAACGTTCTATCTTCACTGTAGATCTTAAGTGATGGTTGTTGGTTAGAGAAGCTCCCACAACAGTATTGCATTTCATATACATCAGTTATTGTTTTTTCGTGCACACCAGTCATTGTATTTGTATATACATCTCAGATATTATTGTATACTTTTATACATTCAGAGGTTTCAGCATGTTTTGAGTCATCATTTCTTTATATTGCATTTACTTTTAAACTCTGTATATTGAATAAGAGTAGTAGATCATGAGTTGAGAAAAGTCAAGGTAAGTGTTCATTCTTACTCCTTTTCAAGCCTATGTGTTGTTTAGCTTTCCAACTTGCATACTCGTACATTCAATGTACTGATGCCAGTTGTACTACATCTTATCATGATGCAGATGCAGGTAACGAAGATTAACATCCAGCGCAGCGTTGATCCAGTTGACCACTCAAGAGTCAATTGGTGAGACTCCTTGCATTCCGGAGGACATTTTTTTATTGATTTCTAGATTAGTTCAATAGAATGTTGTGGGGCTTATCCCAACATTCATCTCAGTCAGTTTAGAGGCTTCTAAAATAGTTAGTAGTCCAGTAGTCTTTACTTTTCATTCTTAAGTTAAAGACTTGGTTGCCGTTTTGTCAAGTTTCGATTGTTTAAACTTTTAAAAGATTCCAAATGATATTATTGTTCAATTAAGTTTTGTTCTTATATTCTTATAAGTATTATCGTTCTCTTCCGCTGAGTTAAGTAATTAGCAAGGCCAGGGTTTGCTCGAGCCCTGCAATGGTCACCGAGTGCCAGTCTCGCCCAAGGTGTAGGCTCGCGGTGTGACATAAGTGATTGACACACCCCTCTGAAACAAACTTTCTTACATTAAGGTAAGAAATAAAATGGCCCTTAAGCACTACTAACTTAATTTCCACTCTACGACTAGCTCATTTGGAAACTTAAACTTGACAACTCGAGTCCTAAAATCAACTAAGGCATAACAGGCATGAAGTCAATCCATACCATTAATTACATCAAAAACTATCATGTCTAATCAGACTAAATCAGTCATGGTTCCCTTCTAATTGATGGAAATAACACAATAATGTCATACTCACTCAGCTAAAATAGACTACTCAACAACTGTAATAACACAAAAGGGTTCACAGAGTTTCTCAAGAAGAACATCAAACTTATTTGCAACATAACGAGTCAAAAAAGATAAACTTGTTCATGTGTCTAGCAAAGCACAATCATCAAAGAAAAAGACTTTGATCATAGCAGTAACAACTTCTAGAGAGTTCTCTTGCTCGTTGAAACTAGTGATCACATAAAGGCGATTTGCTCCTCCGCTATTACTAGAAGTAGCTCCTCTAGGTTCAACCCAGTATGTTCAGCAACTGATTTAGAGTGGTCTCTATTGTCCTTTTTCCCACTACCTTGTTTATTCTTCATGTACTCTTTCATGAGGTGACCATCTTTCCAACACATGAAGCAAATAGTGGAGCCATCACAAAACTTATGTGGATGGTTCTACCACACTTAGAACATGAAGGAGCCCAGTTACCTCCTTGTGCCCCACTACCACAAGGTTGGGAAGGTCTTACTTGGAATTTTTGCGAATTATGATTAATATACTCACTTTTGTATTTCGTGCAGAAACACTAGCAGATGATGGAGTAAGTCCGTTTTGCTTATGTTGGAAGAACGAACGGTTCACATTACCTATTTCCTGCCTGGATTCACTCAGTTATGTCTTAGCTCTCTTATTCTTAAACTCTTCTCTATCTCTTAGCTTGTCCTCCTCAACTTGTTGCACATGGATCATCAGACTTGGTATGTCCATGTCACGTATAGAATGGTTGTATTCCTTTCCTTATTTGACAAACGAGGCAAACCAACAACAAATAAACTCATCCTTTTACTCATATTGGCAATCATCTCTTTGCTTCTCTTTCCTCACATGGAAAAAAACACCCCATTAAAGCAACCTAAATGATAGTCCAAGTCAAAATCAGTTACAATCAAGCAAGAGTTAGCAAGAAACTGTATAGAGATGAACTTTGTGGAACGAAATCAGTCTGAAGAAATTTAGAATATTTTCCTTTGTGTTTCAGCCTTCTAATTATAGATGTGGCGCACTTCACACTCATAACTATGACTCCACAAACATGAAATCATATACTCCCTCGGATACTTGAACTTTGTGCTCTGATACAAATTTTGTCACATTCCAACCCTACACCCTGTGTGGGGCTGACACTCGAGAACAATTGCTAGCCTTAAGAAAACCCTTGGTCGGGCTTACATACTCAATGAAAGACTTAAACATAAGAGACATAACTCATGCAATAACTTAAGAGATACTAAGTTAGCTAAAATGTCAATTAAAGCCTTAAACGTATATAACTAAAATGAATAAGACCAAAAACTATAACTATTTATCTATAAAGCATCTAAAACAAAGTGGGATGTCGGGACAAGACACTTTGTTACACCTAGTAAATTCAACGACTTATGCTAGGGTCCATGAGTAGTTCAATGACTTTACTAGTGCTATAAAGTTGTTTGAGGTCCTATTTCATGTTAGTTAACTTAGTTTGGGAAGAACGATCATGACGCCTGGTGAACGAGTAAAATAAACTAGTATGGTGCTAGTGATGGTAGGATGGTTCAAAAACGAGGTGTCTAAGGGTTTGACCATCAAAATATGATGGGAATGGTCATAGGTTCCTAAGAGGGGGCTGAAATAATCAAGGCCAAGGGAGGAGTGCCCACTTTTGAAGGGAAAGTCAAAGTCAAAGGCCAAGGCTGCCCCAAAAGGGACGTTACTGCCTCAACCTTCATGAGCATGACCACGGCTCGTGGTCATGACCACGGACAATTAAGGGTCTCGTAAAGATGCCTTGTCCATGAAAAAATGATGGAATCTTGGACTAGCTACTGTCCAAGGAACCACGATCCACTTCACAAATCGTGGTGCACTTGACGGAAGGGAATCTTGGTCGTACTCTTGCCTTAGAGATTTTGGGAAATGGAGAGTTATGGAGGGGATACTGCCCATGGCACCACAAGCCACTTGAAGGGTCGTGGTGCATGTTCATGGAAAAGGGGAGGTGGTCGTGAAGAGTACTTACAAACTTCTAGGATGGTACGTTGGGGGAGGTTACTGACGCACACTTCACGAGCACCACCAGGAGCCGTTGAGCTCTTCACGACTCGTGAAGTGGGGAATCAAGGCCGGACGGGTTTTCTATGTCAAGGTCAAGTTGGACTTTTATTTTAAAAGTCGAACTTAATAAGTGTATTTTGAGTATTTGGGGGTTGACTATATATTGGTTTTAGGTCATTTATCACTAAATTCCCACTTCAAAACCTAATCCCAAACTGAAACCCAATTGCTACCACTTCTCTCTACATTCTCTCTCTACGCCAACCTCCATTGAAGAAACATTCAAGTTTTAAGAAGAAGACCCAATCTCCAAGTTTCTTACTCAATTTGGAGGATAAAGTCTTCCTAAAGGTATGGATTCTTTAACTCTTGGGATTATTTCTCCATGAGGTTCATTCAAAGATGATTTCAAAATCACCCAAATTCAAGGGTTTTCTCTACAAATGGATTTTTTAAAAAAAACTGAAATTGTTGACTAATTATGATTACTTAGTATTTTTAAATTGCATATTGATGATTAATTGATGGGTTTTGATCTATTTGTTGAAGAATCCATGGATGTATCTTTTCTCCTAACCCTAACCTTTCAAGTATATAAATTGATGCCTAGTGATAATGAAATTGAGGGTGTTCTTATATAATTGGTTGTTGTATGATTAGGGTAATTGGTTTAGGGGAGAATATATCTATATCTCATTGATTAGAATGGTGTCTTAAATGGATTCCATGGAGGCTGGTGGTAAGACCTTCAAGGCTATGAACTACTTATTGCTATTATGTTATTGTTGGCTTATCTTTGGTAATGTTGTTAATTGAAATATGAATGATGATGATATGAAGGTATGATGATGTTACAGATGTGATGACTTGTGAGATGATTATAGGTGTGTTAATATGTGGAATGAAGGTAATTCTCATATACATCTTATGACTATGTTATAAAGTAATGATATCACATGATGTTGGTTTTGATGAAAGGACATTCTCATCATATAACCTATGAGCAATGCACATGTTATATAAGGGGTTAAGCCTCTAGGGCCTAAGTTATGAACTAATGTTTAAGAAAGATTTAAAGGTTCTTTAAAAAGGGAATTTATCTTAGCACCGTGTGAACTTGACAATGAGAGGTGTTCCTAAACAGAGGAAGGGAGGTTCACACCAAGTCTCTCATGATGTGGAAACTACAATGCTAATTAGCATAAAATAAGTTTCTAATAAGAACCTCCTAGTTCCTTAACTATGTGCCCCCATAGGAAATGTAGCAAGTGGATCAACGTAGACACTATTATGATGTATATGTCCTACCTTGGCAAGTAGGATTCCCTCCTTTTGGTGTGAGGGGTCGACATTGGGTTCCATGTTTAGCTCACATGGTATCATGTCGGTTATGGCTAAGTTTCCCTAAAGTAAAATGAATGAATAAAAGTATAAAGATGCATAATAACTAGCATGACTTGAGAGGTGTACTAGTGTGGGTAAGGGAATCGGACTTTACCTTTGCACATTTGGAACTTGAGGGAATAATTCCTAGGGTGGTTTCATTAATTACATATGTCATGAATGAAATGTACAATGTTGATTCTATATCATGTTGGTCTCCTATGATGTTGCATTCACTTGGTATACATGATGTTAGTCTAAATTGTTATGTATGAGGTTGACTACACTTGTCATGATGTTATATTATGTAAATGCAATGCTTATGGCCTCTATCCTAGTTTAATTAGTTTATGTGGGGTTATGGGGCTTCACATAGATATTGCACTAGTTGACTTGAATTGGGCTTATGGGTAAGGTCTTGTAATGTATTGACGAAACATTGGTTATAGATTTATTATGATGTTGCCCTTGAACAAGTAATATGAAAATGTCTTCTTGTGATTATGTTATGAACTTGACTATATTATCGGAATGTGCATGAAAGCTTTTAAAGTAACTTGGCATACTTATAACAAAAATGTTCCTTTGAGCATGTTTTCAAATGGTTTACATGCATATATCCATACTTAGTACATGTGGTTTGTACTAACCCATATTCTTTCTATTTCTACAATTATGTTAGTTCGGCCCATTGAAGAGATTCTATTTCTTTCTCATTGTACATGTGGGATCCTAAGGGATGATTCTAATAGTTGGTTGTATGATTAAGTTGGTTACATGTATGTATGTTGAGCTTTATATATCCTTATGAATCAAGCATGTTATGATTAAGTATGAGACTATGCTGTAATCATGTTGTAAGTGACTTAATGTGATGCTTAGCTTTGGATAGGGTTATGGGGTTCTATTCTTGGCATTGCACAAGTATTGCTTTATGTTGCTTTTGTGTTAGGTTGACTTATATGGTTCCATATATGTGCATGTGGAGTTATTTAACATAAAACATGGTTTTGACTAAATTGCGTGCCTTTTTATCATGCATTAATTATTTTTTTGCATAGAAGACATACTTAGAACATGTTGTTTATAGTAACCCATATTTCTTCCTTTTTCCCAAACATTGTAGGTCCCGGCCATTGAAGATTTTCGCCACTTTGCAAGGATACTTACACTTCTTCCTCCAAGTAGTTGGTGACTCCTCCAAGTTTGAGGATGGTGACTTTGATCTACCCTAGTAGTATTGATATAGTCTAATTGACATTCGTTTCTTCTTTATTCTTCAAGACATTAGTTGTAAGACCCATGTGGCAATATGTACTCATGTAAGGGCTATGCCCAAATATTTTACTTTGTTTAGATAGTTAATGTGAGACGGTATTATAACACTAACTTCTTATATGTTGATTATGCTAAGTAAAACAGAAGCCTATGTAAGTTTCATATGTGAGAAGTCTATGTAAACTCCATATGTAGTATGTGAGAGGTTTATGTAAACCTCTCTATATAGATGTATATGAAAATTTTTATTTTTCCGTGTTTTAACCTATGAAATGTAATGAGAATGCTTAGAGGCTAGTCTTAGTCCTCTCCGAGGACGACGATGCAGGTTATGTCTAAGGGATGCTCCTCGGGCGTGACAACTTTGTATCAGAGCATGAGGCTAGATTAATCTTAGGGTTGATGTCTCACTTAACCACGTCTATGTTTATTCTTGCTCATAGTCATGCCACAATTATGAATGAAGGGCTATGCGATGCTTAGAAAAGACTCACTTTGTTGGTATTCTTGAAGTCGTGCCTCTAGAGTCTTAACTTTACATGTCCTTATCTTCTAATATCTTTCTTGTGTTTATAGGCAATAAATACAAGAAGGAACAATGCTCGAAGGGTCGAAGAGGAGAATGTGAATGAGGCGTTCCCCCCCCCCCCGGCTCCTTAAAACCCTCAAGTTTCTATCGAAGAAGGGTCTATGTCTAATGTTGCGATAAGGGCGGCCATTCATAGCTTGACCCATGTTTTGGATACTCAAGTTGCTAGGGATACTAGGGTTCAAGTGGTTTCCCATGCTAGCACTACCGCATCAAGGATAAGGTATTTCACAAGGATGAATCCCCCTTCTTTCTATGGCTCTAAGGTGGAGGAGGATCCGCAAGCGTTCATTGATGAAGTGTTGAAGATTCTAGATGCTATGGGGGTGTCTTCTCAAGAAAAAGCGGAACTAGCCGCCTACCAACTAAAAGATGTAGCTCAAGTTTAGTATGAAAAATGGAGGGACGAGAGGCTGTTATAGAAGGCTGGATTACTTGGGAAGCTTTCAAGACGACCTTTCTTGATAGGTTTTTTCCCTTAGAACTAAGGGAGAGGAAAATGCAAGAATTGATCAACTTATTCCAAGGGGATATGAGTGTGAAGGAGTATTTTTTTTTATCACTCAACTATCCAAGTATGCTCCTGCAATGGTGGCGGATTCTAGTGCCAAGATGAAAAAATTTGTTATGGGGGTATCCTACCTTGTGGTGAATGAATATAGGTCGGATATGTTGATTTCTAGCATGGACATCTGCCATCTCATGGTTCACGCCGAACAAATTGAGGAGAAAAAGCTTAAGCAAGTTGGTAGAGAGTTGAAGAGGACAAGGGCCAAAGATGGAAATTATTCTAAGACTAGATTTGAGGTGCAGGATAAGCCAAGGTTCAAGAGAAGGTTCCCCAATCAAAGTCCTTCTACCATTCCAAGAGTCAACAAAGGTAAAGGGTCTAAACCCAAGCCTAAGGAGGAAAACGTTAGTGGTCCTTATGTGGAGAAGTCTCCTTTTTCTAAATGTCATAAGAAACATGAAGGCAAGTGCCTAGTTGGTACTGGAAATTGCTATAGTTGTGGCAAGAGTGGTCACATGAAGAGGGATTGTCCTATGATGAAGCCTCAAGGGAGATAAAATGCTCAAGAACAAGCAAGTTCTCTCAATCATGATGCTCCTAAGAAAATTGCTTCTATTCTCTCCGCTCTAGAGGTGAACAAGAGGATTCTCCCGATGTCGTCACTTGTATGTTACAAGTGTTCTCCATTAATGTCTACCCTTTACTAGATCCGGGTGTTACTTTATCATTTTTAACTACTCTAGTAGCTAAAAAGTTTGATGTTCTACCCCATATTTTAATTGAACCATTTTCGGTTACAACCCTGGTGGTCCGTTGTGGCTAAAAGAGTCTGTAAGAGTTGTCCTATATCTTTGCCCAATAGAATTACGTGGGTGGAATTGGTAGAGCTTGATACGGTTGATTTTGACGTTATTTTGGGAATGGATTGGTTACATTCTTGTTTTTCTTCCATTCATTGTCGAATAAGAGTGGTTAAGTTCAATTTTCCTAAAGAACTCATCTTAGAGTGGAAAAGGGGTAACTCAATTCCTAGAGGTCGTATCATTTCTTGTTTAAAAGATTGTAAAATCATCTCTAAAGGGTGTTTTTACCATATATTAAGAGTTAAATATCTTGAGTCCGACATCCCTCAAATAGAGTCGGTACCTATAGTCAAGGACTTTCGGGATGTCTTTCCCGATGACTTGCCCGAAATTCCTCCCAAATGGGAAATTGACTTTGGTATTGACTTGTTACCGGATATGAATCCATTTCAATCCCTCCTTACTGGATGGCTCCGGCGGAGTTGAAAGAGCTAAAGCTTCAACTCAAAGACTTATTAGACAAGGGTTTTATTCAACCTAGTATTTCACCATGGGGAGTTCTGGTGTTGTTTGTTAAGAAGAAAGATGGTTCCCTTAGAATGTGCATTGATTTACACTCAATAAAGTCACCATTAAGAACAAGTATCCTCTCCCTCGGATTGACGACTTGTTTGACCAACTCCAAGGGGAAAGCTACTTTTCTAAGATTGACTTGAGTTCGAGGTATCACTGACTTAGGGTCAAAGGTGAGGATGTACCTAAAATGACATTTCGAACTAGGTATGGTCACTATGAGTTCCTAGTAATGTCCTTTGGTCTCACTAATGCCCCAGCGGCATTTATGGACCTCATGACTAGGGTATTTTGAAATTACCTAGATTCATTTGTCATTGTCTTCATTGACGATATATTTGTATATTCGAAGAATGAGGGTGAACATACGGGTCATTTGAGAGTGGTGTTACAAGCCCTTTAGGAGCACCAACTATTTTCCAAGTATAACAAGTGTGAGTTTTGTCTGAGGTCAGTGGCGTTTCTTGGTCTTATTATCTCAAGTGAGGGTATGGGGGTCGATCCAAAGAAAACTGAGGCGGTTAAGAATTGGCCTAAACCATTGACTCCAACGGACATTAGGAGTTTCTTGGGTTTATCCGGGTACTATAGGAGGTTCGTGGATGGCTTTGTGTCTGTTGCTTCTCCATTGACTACCTTGACCCAATGAAGCTTGAGTGGTCGGAGTCATGTGAAAGAAGCTTCCAAATTTTGAAAGATAGGCTAACCTCCACTCCGGTATTGACTCTACCGGAGGTTACCAAAGGTTTCGTAGTATATTGTGATGCATCCCGAGTGGGTTTGGGGTGTGTTCTTATGCAACATGGGAAGGTAGTAACCTATGCCTCTAGACAACTTAAGGTGCATGAGAAGAATTATCCAACTCACGATCTTGAGTTAGCGGTCGTAGTGTTTGCTTTGAAAATATGGATGCATTACTTGTATGGTGTTCGTGTGGATGTGTATACTGACCATAAGAGTCTTCAATATTTGTTTACTCAAAAAGAGTTGAATCTCCATCAAAGAAGATGGTTGGAATCGTTGAAAGATTATGACATGAGTGTTCTCTACCACCCCGTCAAAGCTAATATGGTAGCGGATACTTTAAATCGTATGACCATGGGTAGTGTGTCTCATGTAAAAAAGGCAAGAAATACCTAGTGAAAGATGTTCATAGGTTTGCTAGATTGGGTGTTCGCTTGGAAGCTTCCCCAAATGGCGGTTTTGTGGTCCATCATAACTCTGAATTGTCTGTAGTGATCGAGGTGAAGTCTGAGCAACATCTTGATCCTCTATTTATGTTGTTAAAGGAGTCGGTACTTGGCAAGATCAATGAGTCATTCTCCCAAGGGGGGATGGTGTACTTAGGTACCAAGGTAAATTGTGTGTAACGGATGTTGACAACTTGAGGGGTAAAATTTTAGAAGAAGCTCATGCGTCCCGATATTCTATCCATCCAGGTGCCACCAAAATGTACCGTGATCTTCAAGAAGTCTATTGGTTGGAAGGATTGAAAAGGGACATGGCGGAATTTGTGGCTAGATGTCCTAATTGTCAACAAGTAAAGGTCGAGCACCAACAGCCGAGTGGTTTGACTCAAGTAATGATTGTTCCTACTTGGAAGGTGGAAGACATTAATATGGACTTTGTCACATCCGAGAATATCCCCTAGACGTAACCGGCGGCGGCGGCGGCCTTTTCGAGGACAAAGACTAGCCTCTTAGCTTAAATCATTACATTCGTAGGTCAAGTTTAGCGGAAAATTTAAAACTTTTCATTACTTCAACTCGGAGGTTTACATGAACTTCTACATACACATAATATATATATATATATATATATATATATATATATATATATATATATATATATATATATATATATATATCGAGTATACATAGACCCTTCGTATAGGAAGATTACTTAGTCTTCTACTTTTATTGCACATAAGTATATAAAAATATAACATAGTCATAATAGTTGTCTGATCTCATAACCATCTAATAAGAGTATATCAAATTTAGCCTAGCCCATACATCAATTCAATAAGACCACATATAGGTCATACAAATGTTTAGTACTCATTTGAAAAGAAAGAAACATAAGAGTCATAAACTCATAACAACTCCATTAGCTAGATAGTGGGAACGCCCTCAGAAAAGTGAGGACCTACCCTACTTGGATGAATAAGAGATCCAAGCCTTCTTCAAGTCGTCTTCAAAGCACTGCAACGACCGGAACCTAAAATATTGGGGAAAAGGAAGAAATGGGGTTAGTATGCCACTTGTACTAAGTATGAGACCATATGCACACATACTTTGAAATCATGCTAAGAAAAAGGGACATTTCATAAATTATGCACTTTTCATTAAAAACATTTATGCATATTCAACAAGACCATACCAACCAATAGGACATGTTCATTAAGTCATAGGATTGTACATCACAAGAATAACAATATCAAGTCTAGCCAAGTCAACATGAATACACTATAATTGAACACATAGTCAAGTAACTCTATCATCAAGTCATAATATCAACAAGCATGCATAAGAGTTCATTATAACATAACCAAAGTAAGACAATTACCCACAACCCCTATCAAGTAAACAAGTGTAATGACCAAGCAAAGCCACATAACCTTACTCAATCAAGTAACCCAATAAGAATTATGACCAACATCTCACTTCGCACATGGCATTTAAGAATACATATCATCATACTTTAACAATATAGACCAACACATATTTATAAGTGACACCAATCAACATATAGTATCAACAATGTACAAGTTCATCATATACATGTCATATAGCATTATAAGCATATTCATACATAAGAACATCCTTTTAAGACTCCATTCAAGGCTAACTAGTGCAATGTTTAGGTAGAGTCCCATACCCCTACCTAGACTAAGCTAAACCCCTTAGGTCATACTAGTTAGAGCTCATTTCATTAATTCATTTTACCTTTTGGGAACATCTTTCCCTAACCGACATAGACCACATGAGCTATTGTGGAATCCGGTGTCATGGAACCCTACACAGAAAGAAGGCGGACTACTTGTCAAGGTAGTACAAAAACATGAACATAGCAACTACGTGGATCCACTAGCTAGTATTCCTATGGGGGAAACATAGTTCAAGAACTAGGATATATAGTTGGGAACCTCTTTATGCTACATTCGTTGTAGTCTCCAATCTCAAGAGTACATCAGTGATCCTACCTTCCCTATGTGGGAAGGGACACTCCTCGCTCTAGTTCACTCGGTGCTAAGCTAGAATCCCTTTTTGAAATGTCTTTAATGTCTTTATTAATCATCATAACTTATTGAAGGTCATAGGGTCTAACGCTTGTATAACATCATCATCATCATAGCTCAATAAGAATTGCATGAGTATTGTCCTTTCATTACCATTCATATACGTGAGGTTAGCACATTAACATTTCTCATATCACGATAAGGCACATTGGTAAATCATTCACCATCCTTATAACATTTACATCTTAAGCCAACACCAAACAATAATAATCAAGACATTTCAATTCAACATCATGCCACCCTATCAATACTAATACAAGGCATCCTCGAATACAACATCATGACTTAATCACAATTAACCAGAATTTGAAGTAAAGTATAGGGATCATAAGACTTACCAAGTCTCCTTCATAGTTAATCATCAAGGTCTTACCATAAACCCTCAATTCAACCCAATTTGGGTATACATCTTCATAATTCAATACCCAACATGTTAATAAGGCTAGAAGAATCATTACATCATAATTCAATACTAGATCATAGCTTAAGACAAGATACTTAGGTCAATTCATAACTTACTTCATAACCTAAATCATCTTCTAAAGAACTAGCATGAAAGACCACAAATCACCCTATTTCATTCATGATTAGTGTAACAACATCATTTATTAGTAATTCAACCAATAAGCAAGTCAATTGAACCAATATAACCTAATTCATATCAAGATCAAAACCTAGGGTTAAGGGTCATTTTCTACAAACTAGACCAAACCATCAAGATATATAATAATTGAGTTGAATTACATGTTAATATATTCATAATATCCAAAAGAAATCATAAACAAATAAATTCATAACATCAATTTCGTATTGGATGAAAACCCACTTGAAAACTCAACTTTGGAAATCAATTTGAGGGAACTCTTTGAGGAAAAAGGTCTCAAAGGTGAATTAGATCACATACCTTAATGTTTGATAAAAAATTGATGGTGAAATAGTCCCTTTACAGCCCCCAAAACCCTCCCCTAGATTGGTCTTCAATGGTGTCTTCCAATAGAGAGAGAAAGACGAGAGAAGGAAGAGAGTTTTGTTTTGTGAATTGTGATTAGTCTAATGGGGTTGGGGTATTTATATGGGGGGTCAATTGACTTAAGTAGACTTCCCTTAATCCCTAAATAACCACCAAACCCCTTAATTAATTGCTTAAAACTTAGTCAAAACGTGCAGGAAATTGGACACTCAGAGACGAGACCTCGACCAACGGTCCATCTGTGAGTCGATGAGCCCTGCCTCCTTGCCTGCTGCACTTCATCGATGAGTTCATAGACTGGTCCAAATGTACCATTAACCAAAATGTCTAAGTGTTGGTCGACGGATGGTATCGATGTCCTGTTGATCCACACACGCCTCGGCGATTGGCTTTGTCGATGCACACTTCCCAGGCAGTTTTTAACCCCAAACGCAAGGGTCCTCCTCAAGGGACCTTGGTTGGTACTTGGGGAGTCGTACCCATACATATTGACTTTGAATCCACTTAAACATATGTTATACACCCTTCCACCAATTTTCATGAATTTCCGACTCCTAAAAACTAGTCAAATAGGCTAAGGCTAGCTAGTACCTCCTTGAACTACTTTCTGGACGTTCTTGGACGTTTTGGTTTCTAGACTTTCTAAATGAGTTATATTCAGTAAAATGGACCTTAAAATTGTGTATATACCTTATTACAATTGTGTTAGGCTCTAGAACATGTCTTGGATTTTCGAAGTGTTACATTATCTCCCCCTGAGGAACATTCGTCCCCGAATGACACTAAAAATCTTTAGAAGGAAGGAATAGACTCATGACTAGCATTCCAACCAACAACCAATACATAATAACATGAGTCACAACATAGCTCATATCACTTTGCTCAAGGCAATTCAAAAACTTCAATTACCACACATAAGGCTCAACATTAAATTATGAGGAAATATCCTTCTCACAACAAAAAGAGCTCAACAAAGAATTTATGAGTCAATTATGCCAAAGTTCAACTTATCAACATGCTACATATCATTTCATAAAGACTCACCATATCAAAATGCACAACATAACTCAAAATAAGCCAAAGAACCAAAATTGACAAATTTCTAATTAAATAGGCACGTTTCACTGTAACAATATCAAAAATTGCACATTTTGCAAAACTTCACCAAATAGATGAGGGTAACGCGACTTCATGTCGGTCTCGTCCTTCCATGTTGCACCCTCAACTAGGTGATTCTTCCATAACACCTTTACGGAAACCACCTCTTTATTCCTTAACTTCTTTACTTGCATATCAAGAATTTGAACTAGAACTTCCTCATAAGAGAGGTTATCTTTCACACAAAGAACCTCAATATGAATAATAGACTCATGATCACCAATACACTTCTTAAGCAAGGAAAGATGGAAAACTGGATGAACCGAAGCCAATTCACTAGGAATTTTCAATTTATGGGCAACTTTACCAACTTAGCAAGATTTCATAGGGATCCACATAACGAGGACTCAACTTCCATTTCTTGCAAAATCTAACCACCCCTTTCATAGGAGAAATTTTCAAATACACTTTATCACCTTCTTCAAACTCCAAATCCCTTCTTCTATGGTCGGCATAAGACTTTTGCCGGCTATAGGCCGTTTGCAAGAGATTCCTTGTAGTATGAACTTTCTCCAAAGTCTAATAAATCAAATCGGGACCAAGAAGCGAAGGCTCACCCACTTCAAACCATCCAATAGGAGACCTACACCTCCTACCATACAAGGCTTCATAGGGAGCCATGGATATGGATGAATGAAACCTATTATTGTAAGCAAACTCCACCAAAGGCAAATTGTTTATCCCAATTTCCCTTGAAATCAATTATACAAGCCATAAGCATATCCTCAAGGGTTTGAATAATACGTTCTGCTTGACCATCCGTTTGGGGATGAAAAGCGGTACTTAACTTCACCTTAGTACCCAAACCTTCTTGGAATGACCTCCAAGACCTAGATGTGAATTGTGCACCCCGATCCGATATGATGGATAACAGAATACCATGGAGACACACAATCTCATCTATGAAGATCCTTGCATAATTTTTCGTCGAATAAGTAGACTTGACGGGAATAAAATGATCGGACTTGGTCAACCTATCCACAACCACCCATATAGAGTCATATTTCCTTTGAGTCCGAGGCAAACCTACCACAAAATCCATATTGATGTCTTCCCACTTCCAAGTAGAAACTTGGATTTCTTGTAGTAAACGACCCGGCTTTTGATGCTCATCCTTAACTTGTTGGCAATTTGGACACTTAGAAACAAACTCCGCTATGTCCTTTTTCAAACCTTCCCACTAAAATACTTCCCTAAGGTCATCGTACATTTTTGTCGAACCCGGATGAATGGAGCAACGGGACACATGGGCTTCCTCAAGGATTCGGTTCCTCAACCCATCTACATTGGTAACACATAATCTTTCTTGATACCTCAAACACCATCCCCCTTAAGGAGAATGACTCATTAAGCTTGCTAGGAACCGATTCCTTCAACTCCATCAAAGATTTATCAAGGTGTTGTTTGGACTTCACCTCGACTACCAAAGATGACTCGGAGTTATGATGGACCATGAAACCACCATTTGGAGAATCTTTCAACCTCACACCAAATCTAGCCAACCTATGAACATCTTTCACTAGGTCTTTTGTGGCTTCATCTAGATGAGACACACTACCCATGGATAAACGACTTAGATCATCCGCAACCACATTGGCCTTGCGGGGTGATAGAGAACACTCATGTCGTAATCTTTCAACAATTCTAACCACCTTCTTTGTCGAAGATTTAAATCCTTTTGGGTAAACATATATTGGAGACTCTTGTGGTCAGTATATACATCAACATGGACACCATACAAGTAATGCCTCCATATTTTCAAGGCAAAAACCACGGCCTCTAATTCAAGGTCATGAGTTGGATAGTTTCTCTCATGCACCTTAAGTTGCCTAGAAGCATAGGTTATTACCTTCCCATGTTGCATAAGAACATACCATAAACCCACTCAGTATGCGTTATAATACACAACGAAACCCTTTGTTCCCTCTGGTAAGGTCAACACCAGAGCGGAAGTAAGCCTATCTTTCAAGATTTGGAAGCTTCTCTCACATGCCTCCGACCACTCAAATTTCTTACTCTATTCAGTCAAAATAGTCAAGCGAGATGCAATGGACGCAAAACCATCCACAAACCTCCGCTAATAACCCGCTAGACCCAAGAAACTCCTAATGTCGGTTGGAGTAAATGGTCTAGGCCAATTCTTGAATGCTTCGGTCTTCCTTGGATTAACCTCAACTCCCTCACTAGAGATGATATGACTAAGAAATGCTACCAACCTTAACCAAAACTCACATTTGTTATACTTAGCAAACAATTGATTCTCCTTAAGCACTTGCAATACCACCCTCAGTGGTCACCCTCATTTTTCGAATATACCAAGATGTCGTCAATGATGACAATGACAAATGAATCTAGGTAATTTCAAAAGACCCTATTCATGAGATCCATAAACACCGCTGGGGCATTCGTGAGACCAAAGGACATTACTAATTACTCTTAGTGACCATATCTAGTCTGAAATACCATCTTTTCTATATCCTCACCTCTCACCCTAAGTTGGTGATACCCCGATCTCAAGTCAGTCTTAGAAAAGTAGCTTGCCCCTTGGAGTTGATCAAATAAGTCGTAAATCCGAGGGAGAGGATACTTATTCTTAATAGTGACTTTATTGAGTTGGCGGTAGTCAATGCTCATCCTAAGGGACCCATCCTCCTTCTTCACAAATAAAAGTAGAGCACCCCATAGAGAAATACTTAGTCAAATGAAACCCTTGTCTAGTAAATCCTTGAGTTGAGCCTTCAACTCTTTCAATTCGGTCGGAGCCATCCGCTAAGAAGGAATAGAAATGGTATTTGTATCCGGTAACAAGTCGATATCAAAATTAATTTCCCGTTCGGGGGGAATACCGGGAAGATAATTAGGAAAGACCTCTAGATATTCACTCACTACGGGGACCGACTCAATGGGAGGAATTTCGGAGTCTAAATCTTGGACTCTTACTATATGATATAAATACCCTTTTAAGATCATTTTGCATGATTTCAAACAAGAGATTATATGACCTCTAGGAATAGAATTTCCCCCCTTCCACTCTAAAACGGGCTCATTTGGAAAGTTAAACTTCACCACCCTTATTCTACAATCTATTGAGGCAAAGCAATCATACAATCAATCCATACGCAAAATGACATCAAAATAAAGCATATCAAGTTCTACTAGCTCAACATAAGAAACTCTATTGGGAAACATTAAAGGATAATTTCTATACACCCTTTTTGCAACAACCGACTCACGCACTGGGTAGACACTATAAAATGTTCATGCAAACTATCGGGCAAAATGTCAAACTTTTTAGCTACTAGAGGAGTATCAAATGATAAAGTAGTAGTTGGATCAAGTAATGCATATACATCAATAGAGAAGACTTTCTATATACCGGTCACCAAGTCGGGAGAAGTCTCTTGCTCACCCCTAGAGCGGAGAGCATAGAAGCGGTTCTTCTTTGGAGCCTCATTTGAACCACTTGCTTGAGCTTGACCACTACCCTTGTCTTGACCCCTCACATTAAGGCAATCCCTAACCTTGTGCCCACTTTTACCACAACCAACACAATTATCCGTTCCCTTAAGACAATCACCATAGTGTTTCTTGCCACACTTTCCCCAAGTTGGCTTCTCGGTTGGTGAACTAGTACCCTTTCCCTTCTTAGGCTTAGGTTTAGACACCCTATCATCCCTAGCCTTAGGAAGCTTAGAAGTAACTTTATTAGAAACCCCTTCTTAAACCTAGGCTTGTCTTGTATCTCAAGCCTATTCTTTGAAGAACCACCATCAAAAGATCTTGCCCTCTTGGCATATTTACTCTTCCTCTTAGCCCTTGCCTCTTATACATGTTGAGCATGAACCATAAGAAGAGAAATGTTCATGTTGTCATGTAGCATATCCAAATGAAACTCCTCTCGCAAATCATCCGACACCCCATCACAAAACAACTCATTTCATCTCTAGGATCGGAAACCAAAGAAGGAGCATATTTGGACAATTTAGTGAATTTCAAGGATTATTCATGAACACTCATACCTCCTTGGATAAGGTTGATTAAATTCACCACTTTAGCTTTCCTTTTCTCCCTGGGAAAGAACCGATCAAGAAAAGCCTTCTTGAACACTTTCCAAGTCACAGGTCAAACTCTTAAAGGCCTATTATCCCTCCATTGGATGTACTGTGCTTGATCCACATCCTTGAGTTGATAGGTGGCTAACTCGACTTTCTCACTAGTAGACAACCTCATAGCGTAGATGATCTTGTAGATTTCATCGATGAACTCTAGGGGTTCTTCTTCAACCTTGGACCCATACAAATTTGGAGGGTTCATCCTAGTGAAATCCCTTAGACGGGAAGTCATGGTAGCAACTTGTTGATGAGCTCGGGGTACAACTCCCGATTAGCTTGGGCCGTCATGGCTTGTGCTTGAGTAGTGGCGGCTTGTGCTTGGGTAGTAATGGCTTGGGCCATTTGGAGGAGATCGTCCATTATGTTCTCATCCCTCAAAGGAGGACTGCTTGCCAAGGTTGTACTAAACATGAACATAGCAACTACGTGGATCCACTAGCTAGTATTCCTATGGGGGAAACATAGTCCTAGAATTAGGAGATATAGTTGGTAACCTCTTTATGCTACATGCATTGTAGTCTCCAATCTCAAGAGTACATCAATGATCCTACCTTCCCTATGTGGGAAGGGACACTCCTCACTCTAGTTCACTCGGTGCTAAGCTAGAGTCCCTTTTTGAAATGTCTTTAATATCTTTATTAATCATCATAACTTATTGTAAGTCATATGGTCTAACCCTTGTATAACATCATCATCATCATAGCTCAATAAGAATTGCATGAGTATTGTCCTTTCATTACAATTCATATAGGTGAGGTTAGCACATTAACATTTCTCATATCACGATAAGGCACATTGGCAAATCATTCACCATCCTTATAATATTTACATCTTAAGCCAACAACTAAAAATCATAATAAAGTCAATTAAATTCAACATCATACCACCCTATCAATCCTAATACAAGGAATCTTCCAATACAACATCATGACTTAATCACAATTAACCAGAATTTGAAGTAAAGGATAGGGATCATAAGACTTACCAAGTCTCCTTCATAGTTCATCATCAAGGTCTTACCATAAACCTTCAATTCAACCAAATTTGGGTATACATCATCATAAGTCAATAACAAACATGATAAAAAGGCTAGAAGAATCATTCCATCATAATTCAATACTAGATCATAGCTTAAGACAAGATACTTAGGTCAATTCACAACTTACTTCATAACCTAAATCATCTTCTCAAGAACTAGCATGAAAGAACACAAATAACCCTAATTCATTAATGATTAGTTTAACAATATCATTTAATAGTAATTCAACCAATAACCACGTCAAATGAACCAATATAACCTAATTCATATCAAGATCAAAACTTAGGGTCAAGGGTTAAGGGTCATTTTCTATATACTAGACCAAACCATCAAGATATATCATAATTGAGTTGAATTACATGTTAAAATATTTATAATATCCAAAATAAATCATAAACAAATCAATTAATAACATCAATTTCGTATTGGATGAAAACTCACTTGAAAACTCAACTTTGGAAATCAATTTGAGGGAACCCTTTGAGAAAAGAGGTCTCAAAAGTGAATTAGATCTCATACATTAATGTTTGATGAAAATTTATGGTTAAATAGTTTCTTTACAGCCCCCAAAAGACTCGCCTAGCTTGGTCATCAATGGTGTCTTCCAATAGAGAGAAAGAAAAGAGAAGGAAGAGAGTTTTGTTTTGTGAGTTGTGATTAGTCTAATGGGTTTGGGGTCTTTATATGGGGGGTTAATTAACTTAATTGAACTTACATTAATCCCTAAGTAACTAGAAAACCCCTTAATTAATTATTTAAGATTAGTCCAAACGTGCAGGAAATTGGACCCTCACAGACGAGACCTCAACCAACGGTCCGTCTATGAGTCGACGAGCCCTGCCTCCTTCCGTGCTGCACTTCATCGATGAGTTCAGAGACTATTACAAATGGACCATTAGCCAAAAATGGATAAGTGTTGGTCTACGGATGGCATCGACGCCCCGTCGATCCACACACGCCTCGTCGACTGGCTTTGTCGATGCACACTTCCTAGGCAGTCTTTGACCCCAAACGCAATGGTCCTCCTCAATGGCCCTTGGTTGATCCTTGGGGAGTCTTACCCAGACGTTTTGACTATGAATTCACTTAAACACATGTTAGAAACCCTTTCACCAATTTTCATGAATTTTCGACTCCTAAAAGCTAGTCAAATAGACTAAGGCACTCTAGTACCTCCTTGAACTAATTTCTGGACGTCATGGACGTTCTTGGACGTTTTGGTTTATAGACTTTCTAAATGACTTATGTTCATTAAAATGGACCTTAAAATAGTGTCTAGACCTTATGACACTTATGTTAGGCTCTAGAACATGTCTTGGATTTTTAAAGTGTTACAGACTTTATAGTGGGTTTGCCTAAGACACGAAGGCAAAATGACTCCATATGGGTTGTTGTGTATAGATAAACAAAATCCGCTCATTTTATTCCCGTTAAGTCTACTTATTCAACAAAAGAGTATGCAAAGTTTTATTTTGACGAAATTGTGAGTTTGCATGGCATTCCTTTGTCTATCATCTCGGATAGAGGTTCCCAATTCACTTCTCATTTTTGAGATTTTTGCAAAAGGGGTTGGGTACTCAAGTGAAGCTTAGCACCGCTTTTTATCCTCAAAACGTATGGTCAATCGGAGCGTACCATTCAAACCCTAGAGGATATGATAAGAGGTTGTGTGATAGATTTCAAAGGAAATTGGGATGATCAACTACTCTTGATTGAGTTCTCCTATAATAATAGCTACCATTTGAGTATTTCCATGCCTCCTTTTGAAGCACTCTATTGTAGCAGGTTTTGGTCTCCGGTTTGGTGGTTTGAGATCGGCGAGTGTTCACTCCTTGGTCCCGAGATGATCTATGAAGCCTTAGAGAAGGTACGTATGATAAGGGATAGGTTGAAGATAGCTTATAGTCGGTAAAAATCCTATGCCGACAATAGAAGAAGAGATTTTGAATTCGAAGTAGGTGATATGGTGTATTTGAAGATTTCACCTATTAAGGTGGTGATGAGATATCGGCAATAAGGGGAAGATGAGTCCCCGGTATGTGGGTCCGTATGAGGTTTTGCAATAGGTAGGAAAGGTTGCATATGAATTGAGGTTACCTAGTAAACTATCTTCGTTTAATATGTATTCCATGTCTCTATGCTTAAGAAGTGCATTGGTGATCCCATGTCCATACTTCTTATTGAAGGGCTTGGTGTTGATGAGGACCTCTCCTATAAAGAGGTTCCGGTGGAGATCCTTGATAGACAAGTTAAGAAGTTGAGGAACAAGGAGGTGGCCTCCGTAAAGGTGTTATGGAGAAACCGCCTAGTTGAAGGGGCAACATGAGAGGCCGAGGCCGACATGAAGTCCCGTTATCCTCATTTCTTTCCTAACAAATGTTAGTTGTTCCTATTAATAATAAAATAATGAGTTTTCATGGAAAATGCTCTTTTTTCTTGATTTGCACTTATTTGTGTATTTGATGTATTGTTGCCTTCATAAAACAGTATTGAGAATGCTAATATGGGTTGTAAGAAGTTTTGGCATAAGTGACTTGATGACTATGTTGATGTCATGTTGATATTGGGAAAGAAATTCCTTATGTTGTGATGTTGAGCTCTTATAAGTGGTAAATTGTGATTTGAGTTGCTATGTGCAAATGCCATGTTAATTTGAGTTGTAACTCATGTTGATTATATATGTTGTTGGTTTGGCTGCTAGTATTGAGTCTATCCTTTCCCTTCAAAAGATTTTAGTGTTATTCGGGGACAAATGTTCCTAAGGGGGGATAATGTAACACTCCGAAAGTCCAAGACCTAATCTAAGAGCAACACATGAGTACCCAAGGCTTGAAACACTGTTTTTTACACAAAAAATAATTTTTGTAAACCATTTAGAAAGTTTTAGAGTCAAAACGTCAAGAGACGTACGTCCGGACACTAGTGAAATAGGTGTTAGTGTGCCTTTGCATATTTCATGGGGTTTTACGAGTCGGAATTTGATGAAATTTGGTAGGAAGTGTCAAACATATATTAGAATATGTTTGAGGTTGAAACGTCCGGGTACGACTCCCCAAGGACTACCCTAAGGGTCCTTGAGGAGGACAATGCCAAAATGACCAAAATATGTCAAAAGACAGTGTCAATCGACGAGCCAAACAATGGGTACTCACCTTGTTGACGGGGCTTCGATGGATTCTTTGACAAGCACTTAGCCATTTTCCAAAATTGACAAAAACCATGTCTCTGACACCATCGACAGATGTGCACGACGGTTGGTGCAATAGGCGTAGACTGACCTACGGACCGTAGGTCGGGGTTTCGTAGGTCAGGCATGTTTTATGTTGTCCAATTTTAAATATATTCATTCAATTAGTTAGTTGGTTAGTTAGTTAATTAAGGGTTAAGGAAGGTCTAATTAATTTAGTTAAGCAACTATATACAGACCTAAGCCTCTTTAAACTAACCCAACACCCATAATCTCCAAACTCACATCTCTCTAGTCTCTCTCTTCCCCAAACTTCAACTCCATTGAAGAACACTAGAGCTCCAATTCAAGGAAGAATTAACCAAGGTTTTCATCTCAAATTCGTGGCAAGATCATCACTAAGGTATGATTTCTTTCACTCTTGGGATTCCTTTCCCCAAGAGGCCCTTCCAAATATGATTTTCAACTTCCCCGAAACCTAGGGTTTCAATCTAGACATGGGTTGTCTTTTCAAAACAAAATTGTTAATCAATTGTGATAAATTATAGTCTTTTATTATTGTTTAAATAAGTATTAATGGTCAATTTATGTTAGTCACTCAAGATTGCACTTTTGAACCCTTGTTCTTCCTTACACTCACTATGTCCTGTAATTCTATATTAGATGTATAAGATGATTATTATATGAGGATGTAAAATAGTAATTGATATGTATTACTTCTTGAATTTATCTTGATTATGCATTTGCTATGTTTTCTTGGGTAATTGAAGTTTTGAGGCAATGAAAAGGGCAAGAAGGTATGAAGGTTGATTCTTCTTGAATTCAATTATGAAGGATGAGTTATTTAGATTGTAATGCGTCTATGTCTAATGTGTGGTTGTGATGTTGATAGCAAGTATTCCTCATCCTTAACCCTAGGATATTGAATTGTTTATGAAGCATGAAAGTATGTTATGTTATTATTATGATATGATTGAAAGTAGTTCCTCATGATTATAATGAAGTGTAGAGTGGAAGGTTTACTCACTTTTATGTGGTTTCTACAAGTGAAAGGATAGTTCTCACCTATGAATACCTATGAGCTATGATGATGAGATGTTCACATAGGGGTATAGATAAGACTAATGTGATCTTGTGTGAAGAGTATGATGATTACTAAAGGGAATATTTGTTTAGCACCGAAAGGGCATGTAAATGAGATGGAGGTCTCACTTTTAGTAAGTCCGGCATCCCATATAGGTTTCTTCACATTTAGCATGTACGGATTCCCACAACATGTGTTGTCTCATGAGATGGAAACCTCAAGGTTAGTAAGTCAAGGTTTCTAGTAACAATCTTATTGACCCTTAACTATGTGCCCACATAGGACTATACCTTAGTTGATCCACCTAGATAGCTATGTAAGATTGGGTTTACCTTAGGCAAGTGTTAAACTCTCTTTTCGGTGTGGGAGGAGAACACCGGATTCCATGTAGCTAACATGGTCTCATGTCGGTTATTGCACTATTTTTCCCTAATGTAATAATGTTATTGAATAAGTCAAGTATGTAAACTCTTATTAGGGTTGTCTTAAAGGTTACTACATAGGGTGAGGGGGTATGGGACTTTCTTACTTATTGTACATGTGGGATCCTAAGGGATCATTTTAGTAGTTGGTTGTATGATTAAGTTTGTTACATGTTATGTATGTTGAGCATTATTTGACCTTATGAATCAAACATATTATGATTAAGTATGAGACTCTGTTGTAAGCATGTTATAAGTGACTTAATGTGATTCTTAATTTTGGATAGGGTTATGGTGTTCTATTCTTGGCATTGCACAAGTACTACTTTAGGTTGCTTTTGTGTTGGGTTGACTTATATGGTTCCATATATGTGTATGTGGAGTTATTGAACATAAAACATGGTTTTGACTAAATTGTACCTTTATATCATGCATCAATGATTTTATGCATAGGAGTCATACTTAGTACATGTGGTTTGTATTAACCCATATTTTTTCCCTTTTTCAAAAACATTGTAGGTCCCGGCCATTGAAAAATTTCTAGTCCACTTTGAAAGGATACTTGGACTTCCTCCTCCAAGTAGTTGGTGAGTCCTCGAAGTTCGAGGATGGTGCCTTTGATCTACCCTAGTAGTATTGATATAGTCTAAAAGACATTCGTTTGTTCATTATTTTTCAAGACACTAGTGGTAAGCCCCATGTGGCAATATGTACTTGTGTAAGGGCTATGCCCAAATATTGTACTTCATTTAGATGGTTAATGTGAGATGGTATTATTAGACTAACTTCTTATATGTTGATTATGTTAAGTAAAAGAGAATACTATGTAAGCTTCCTATGTGAGGAGTCTATGTAAACTCCATATGTAGTATGCGAGAGGTCTATGTAAACCTCGCTATATAGATGTATATGAAAATTTTTAATTTTTCCGTGTTTTAACCTATGAAATGTAATGAAGAATGCTAAAAGGCTAGTCTTAGTCCTCTCCATGGACGACGAAGCCGGTTATGTCTAGGGGTGATCCCCGAGCGTGACACAAAGTAAGACCTCATTGCCATTCTCGTTCCTGATCAGAGAGTTGTGCAGAAGTACCCTGGGATGATGCGAGAGATTTTGAGGTCACCTAGCTTCCTCCACTAACATTTAGCTAAGGTTGAGTACATTGGAAATGAGGATGATACAAGGAGGGTAGCTACGTTAGACACGCCCCCGGAGGTGGACGTTTATTCCATACCTTTTGAGACATTTTTGCCTACTTCGGCCTTTGGACCTTCAAGTACATCTGCACCTCTTCATCCTCACAGGCCCCTAGCACCTCTATTGCTGCCTAGCTCACCATGATTACTTAGGCGATGATCTAAAGAATGTACATCAAGCCCATTCAGCTGACGTGAGCGCAACCAAACTATAGATATCCATCCCATGTATGATTTAGAGTACTGTTACTGCTACACTGACCCCCCCCCCCTCTCTGGGCTTCTGTTGATAATCTAGACACTAGAGTCATAACTTTTGAGTTCAGGCAGAGGATAACTCCAAGGTTAGGGATTTGAAAGCCGAAGAAGCAGATTTGAGAAAGGACGTAGACAATCTAAAGTCTACTGACTTCACTTGATTACTGGAGGCTGCAGATTATTTGGATGCTCCTAAGACATTTGAGATTCCTCCGGCTTCCATAATAGATGTGCACAAGGATAATGCAGCAGTTGATTAGTCAAAGGTTGATATCCATGAGGAGATGATAGAGACTAGAGAGGAGAGCATATATGGATATTTTCCAGATCCTGAAGAGACGAAAATACAGTTAGTGATCCATACATTGCTAACTGAGACGTCCATGGTAGCTCTTACTAGATCTGGTACTGATGTTACTTCTGAGGTTACACCGGGAACTAATGCCCATGTTCAGGTTGACACTTCGGACACTAAACCCAGACAGATGGAGCGACTATGTAGACATGATTCATTCTTTACCTCCCTCTTTATCTTACATTATTTTGACTTTTGAAGATTGAATTGTTGGAATTTAAGGACAGGTGATTTTATTTGTGGTGAAGTGAGGCCAAACTTTTGTGACTCTCTTGTTTTGTTTATATATTGGGTTTTGAGCTTACCCTGAACCTTTTGTGATGACACCTAAAATATTCCTTGTTGGTCCGGTTGACTATGTCATGTAATCTCTTGATATGACTTTAGGAAACTTTGAAGAGTGTGAAACAATTTGACATTACACCTTTTTTTAGGCCTACCTTGTGAGTGTGTGAATTCCGCTTGAACACCCTTTGAGACTTAACATTTTTGGGAAGAAACTAAACAAATTGTGACCCATCTTGATACATTTTCCATATTCCTCATCATGTGTGGTTTTGTGTGAATATCCAACTTAGGCCAAAAGCCTAAGTTAGGGGTATGGTGAAAAGAGAACGTGAATCAAGAAGTGCAAAGAAATCTCCTTGTGACCCATGTTTTGAGAAAAATGGAACCCCTCCATATAAAAAAGAGAAAACGAATGAAAAAGTTGTTGAATAAATTTGTGAAAGTTCAAAGAAAATGGGATTTCCAACAGTCCATGGAAAGTTAATAGTGCGATGACTTGTGAGCACGAATGAAAATGATGGAGAAAAGGAAATAAAGTGTTGTTGTGCACACAACATAGAAGAAGGATTACAACTATTGATCCTAAATGACCGTACCTTTTCACTCAACCCCATAACAAGCCTTGAAAAGACCTTTTGATCTTGAGTGAGCTCAAAAAAAGGTTGATTGGAAAATAAGGGCAAACCTATGTGTGAAGTCATGCATTGTATTCATCTTTGTGAGTGTGACTGTTGCATTTGATTCCGGAGTTTTAAATTGTGAACCATTGTGTGTGATTATGGAATCATTCTTTGTGTGAAGTAATTTGATTACCTTTGTTAAGCTTTAACTTGCATTTGAAGCAAGTCTTTTGAGCTTGGGATTCTTTAACAATGGTTAATCATAACTTGAATCTTTGAGTATACAATTAATCCTTGCATGACTTATTTGAGTCTTGCAATGTGCATTCATATTTGAGTCTTGTTTATCCTTATTTGAGACATCTTTTATCAACTACTGAACTCCAGTTTTACATGAGGACAGGAAAAGTTTTAAGTTGGGGGTGTTGATGAGTCCACAATTTGGACTCAATTAAGGCTTTATTTTAACAGATTTAGTGTCCTCAAAATGCATATTTTGTGCTAATAACTAGAAACACTTGATTTTCAGGCATTTGTATTTAGGAAAAAAGCATGGACAATAATGAGCAAAAAGGAACAAGGCAGTTGAAAGAACGAAAAAAAGATGACCTGAGGATCGCCTAAACCATTGGGCGAGTTGCCGAATGGCCATGGTCTCGCCTAATGTTCCAATGTGCCAAGCCTGAAGGAGAACATTAAGTCAGCTATAGATAGTACTGGTCGGTGAGTCTCCGAACGATTTTGTGACTCAGTTTAGTATTTTCCAAAAGTTAGAGAACTTCATGATGCTAAAGGCCAAAGCAAAAAGGCGATGGTATTGACCAAAGGGCGGATCGTCAAGTGGATCAAAAATGTCGAGTTATTATTCCAAATGGTCCTTTGCAACATATTTTTGGCAACTATAAATATGTTTTTTTAATAGTTAGTTTAGTATGTATCTACATTTTTTTTAATCCAATATCATAATTATCAGTTTTTGAAGTTTAGAACAAAGAGTATTGAGACAATATTTTCTTAGCTTTGAAGATTTGAAGATTTCTATTTCTATTAAATTGGAAGTGGGTGTTGAAGATTCTTCATTTTAGACCTCTGTAAGAAAATATTAATCATACCCAGTTAATGGAAACAATATTTGGTAATGATTTCTACCTTTTATGATGTCTAGCTAAAACCCCAATTATTATATGGTGTGATTCTGTGAGTGTAGGTCGATTTAGCATCTGGATAATGCTAAGTTATTGTGTAAATGTTTTTTATAAGTGATTTTGTTCAGTAATTGTGGCTTAACCTAAAGGATTATAGTTGTAAATGCAACTATATCTTCATGTTTTTTGCTTGCTCGAGAGAGAGATGTTAAAACCAAGATTACCGATTTGATACTCAGTGGGTATTGGGTTGGTTTAGGTTTAGCTCGAGAGTGTGAATCCTAAACCCTTTTCCACACATTCATCTCGAAAGAGTGAATGGACTAAAGTGAAGGTTGTTCTTAATTGTTGCTTAATAGTGTTCGAGAGAAACCAATTTGATTCAGGATAAATTGTTTGAGAGAAATTTTATCCCCATTAAAGTTTATCTTATTCACGAATTTACAGCTATTCACAATTAATTTCAATTACCCATTTGTCTACCTTAACCCATAACCAAATCACATCCCAAGAACCCATCTCTATACTTGCGAATTTTGTGTCATTTGTTGCTGTAGTTGTCAATTACAGCCAATACCCCCTTAGATTTAACATTTATGTCACCCCAATCTTGAACAATAATATTATTCATAATTGTTTTTACCTATGATTGACTCTAAGATATTCATGCTTCTCTATTGATTCTCAAATACGTACCACAGTGGGATTCCGCCCCAACTCACTTTGTTGGGTTATATTAATACTAACGATGGATGGCACTTATTATTGGATAAAGTGTCCTTATACGTGAAATGAGATACTCATAGAGGGATATGTTCAAACATACAAACCTTGAAACGACACTATCAAAATGCTAGATTTAGGAATTATTGATTACCTCTTAAGAAAAGTAGAATCGGACCCAATGATCCCCACATTCAACCACACATAATCAATACATTACCTCAATGAAAAGATGAATATTAATATTATCGGACAACCATAAATACGCATGGTAGTACTTCTATAAACTCTCATAAGCAAGGTGGTACATTTAAAACCACTAAAGTACCTTAACAACTCCAAGACGACACCATATAAGTCATCTAAAATAACCACGTCTTTCCAAATTATCCCACAAAATGAAAATAGGTGTGAGCATTTCTAGTTCATCACTCTCATGATGACGTACAAAATGAAATAGATGGTCACATAAGATTTTATCGAATAACACGAAAGGTTCCCTCTGAAGAGTCAATACAATCAATTTTCACTCACTCGACTCAACATACTCTTCACACACTTCCAGTGAAACCCAATACTCTCAATACCAACAAACATCATAAGCATTCCGACCATTTACCTTACTCTAAACAAACACTTTTGAAATGAAAACATTTCTTATGTACTTTAACAATCTACAGTAACCAACTTTACGACTAAACATAGGTTTAAGTTCATTCAATTAATTAATAACTCATATAATTGATCATTTCTCACCTTGAAAATTCATACCTCGACAAAATATATCACCACAAATGAAAACATACAATGAAATATCTGGATGGTAAATTCAATTGTAGAACCAAATCCCCTTATCTATCAACTTTAGCTTATACCCCAAAGATTTTTATGAATTCATGGATCTTCGCTTATCATGGCCCGCATCTCCATCGATATTAATATATCCTTCGCTAAAAGTTCCATCGTACTCATTACTAAACTCAAAAACAAAACAAAAATACTTATCATCACACTATTATCATAGCCACAATAAAAAAATGACAGCACACGTTTCTGAACACAACTATCTTCCCCTCTAAAGATATCTTGTTAGCCTTTGCAATCAAATAAAATATTCTTACTCTCACTTCTCTCGAAAGTTTATACTATATATGACTATATTTCTTCATTATGACTTTAGCTCTTTAATTTCTATTCGGATAGTGTCACACGATCGCTTAGAACTTTCCATACAACCATGTTACTCACCAAATATTAGATAATCACAACTTTAGATTCTTGCAAGTCGTAATTACGATACAAAAATTCACTTAACCAATAATTTTATTATATAGTTTCATCCCGTCACCATCCATCACAAACTCTTATTACCATTATGCTCATTCAAACTTGCCAATCTCTATGAAGTCAACCTTTTCATCTACACGACGACTCAAACTCAGTTAAACTCATCATGTTCAAGGGACTAAACCAATTATATGCACTTTCTTACTTAAATACTTCAATTTCCTTCACCCAGTATACTGATTAGGACATTCTCTATCCATAAGCTATTCTTTCCGGTATCAATCAACTCTTTTATGGCTTAAGAAAATATAACTGGTCCCTCCTTCTTCTTAATTAACAAGGTAGGAGCACCCCACAGGGAGCACTAGGACGGATCAAATCTTAATCAAGAAGCTCTTTTATTTGAGCTTTAAGCTCTTTTACTTCTCCCACCACAGGAATAGACACAATAGAGTGGGAGATTCGACCTCAAAATCCCAAATATGAGCCAGTTACGCCAAATAATCCTTCCCTACTAGTTTCCTACCCCGTACAAAAGGTATGACCTTAGCTGACTTAGGATTGTACCCCCTTCCCACACTAACCTTTCCCTACCTGGGATCTCTAGAGTTACCGACTTAGGATTACCATTAAGTACAAAATAATAAGGGGACAAGTGAGTCTTGCCTAAGACTATATCAAGTCAGTCATATCAAGCTTGACCAAATCAACCCACATCTGAAAATCCATAACACAACAAGACCACAGGATATACATAGCTGACTATGATTGACTCTTCAATTTGGGTAGAAACATGGATGGGGGCATCATGTATATCAGATATCATATCAAATTTTTCAGTCAAATCGCACGGACACATAAGAATATGCAGAACCCGGATCAAATAATACATTAACCATCCGGTCACAAACAATAATAGTACTTGTGATCACTACATCATACCCTCGACCTTAGTCTTGCTCGCAAAGCCATAAAATTTAGCGTTGTCATCCTAATATACCATCAATCAATGAAATCGTAGTATAGTTTCTAACCTCAATTCATATAACTTAATTTCATCATTGGCTAAACAGCACATACATGTTATGAAATATTAAATGCATTTTCCAATGTAATGGTACTCATTATCTAACCATCCCTTACCAAAACCTTTTTGAATTTTGTCATCTATAAACTTAAATTTGACAATCTGACTTTAATACTTTCACATTCGACAATTGTAGCTAGTGAGACCCACTATACTCTTAATTTCGGTTACACAACAAGGTCGAACCTTATTCTTGACCGCTTCAATCTTTAGGTGATCTAGAATTACCCCTTCCCTTGAAACTATATGTTCCGATAAAGCAACCGAAGTCAACAAAAAATTAAATTAGAAAATTTCGCACACCCCTTTTGTTTTTTGTAAGCATGTGGATGCTAGTATTTGTTGTTTTTTACAAAATTCGATATAATACATGGTTTTATAGTCTACACTTGATTGTTGAGCACTGATTTTATTGCAGGGGTTAATTATGATTTGATTCAGGTTTTACAAGGAGACCTGGCAAAAATAGAAGAGACAGGACAAAGGTTCTGTTTTGCCATGTCCCGCTCCGGCAGCCTCACACCGAGGAAATATCCATCTCGAGCGTCTTAGATGGAAATAGTACCTAGGCGATGATTTTTGTGCTATTTTTCTATTTTCTAAATCTCGCAATGGTTTTTAGCTTTACTGAGCAATTTAGAATAATCTTTTGAAATAGAATAATCATTGTCTACCCCGAGTCAATTAAACAATACACAGTCCAACTCATTCTCATTAAGTCAATACCATAACCCGTAAATTCCCAAGTTACAGCCAGAAACTCACGCGGTTATAACTCAACCTTAAGACACGTCTATATCTTTCTTACGAATCACCTCATACATTATCTAGACCCTTGCATAGAACTTAGTCGATAGCTTCTTTTGAAAAATAAGCTTCACGATACTTAACAGTTACAACTTGCACTTTTTCAATCATATCAGCAAATATATTGCATATATCAAAATTCAGACCCACACTTATTGTGCACATGATCATATTATCACTTCCAAGAAAATACAACTCCCGCATTCACCATTAATTCAGGCAACAAGGAACATACATTCATAGTTTTCAAGTAACAACTCACAGAAATTCCCTATTTCTAAATTAGTTTCTTCCATAGATGACCATTATCGGTCTCCTAGTACAAGCGAAAAAATGTAATATAATGCATCATGCAACTAGTCAAAAGATTATTTATCTGAGGCAGTGGATACTTGTTCGGAATGTTGACCCTATTCAACTGTCGGTAGTTTATACACATCCTCTCTTGTTAGTGATGTTGTTACAAATATTGTTGCTCTATGTCAGACCATATAACGAAGGAGGAAAGATACCAATTTGTATCACTCAGATGCCAATTGGATTCAAGTTATAGCACGAAGGTGTAGAAAAAAGTGATTGTTTTAAAGTCCTATAGCCTCTCGAGAAAAAGTACAGGCGGCTTGGTACCGTTCCGCAAAAATCTACAAGACTTGTTTTGGTACAATGTGATTAACGAACCTAGAGCTCTGATACCAACCCTGTCATAACCCAGAATAACAAATTTTATGAAAAATAAGGCATTTAAAGATACGGAAGCAAGTATAAAATACAATAAATATGCACGAAGTTCCCATAAACATTAAATATGTAAACAAATAATTTAACTAAAACTAATGCGGAAGATCAACCCCTAGAACCTGTAAGTCATTTTACTAAAACTCTACTTAGGAAAAGTCTACAAACAATAGGTACAACCTCCAAACAAAAAAACACTTTAAACAAAAGTCTTACTTCAAAAAAATGGACTTAAACAAGAATGATTCATGGCAGCATGAAAGAGCTGGGACACCTATGAATCCAGTCACTCTCAATAGACACCTAGCTGAGGTCTATCAAGAGCCACCCAAAGATGCCTTGTACTCACCAAAGAAAGAGTAAGTGCAGTATATGTACACAACCACAATGAACTAGTAGGATAACGCTGCTATCCCATTAGGTGCAACATACATAAGCTATCACAACATAATAATAGCATTCATAGACCGAAGATATACAATATCATCATCATTTAAGAACAACAGAGAATTTCAAAATTCTCAAATATCATAGTTATATCAAGTTATTGGTCCTCTCATGGAACCCAAACCCAATTTGTTTGCATACCAGAAAGTGGTACCGGATGGAATGTTTATGCCAAAATATGGCAATCGATCCCAATTATTTATGTTAGAAGGTGGCCGATCCCAATTATTTATGGTGGAACATGGCAACCGATCAATTCAACACCATACAATAACAATCACAAGTATATTATTAACATCATACAATCAAGAAGTTATTCATGACATTGTAGTTATTCATCCGTATCCTTTACAACAAGTGTGCTCAATAATGCAACATTCGCATCCATACATGTATCATAATGAAACAAGAACGAAACATACATTACACAATCATAGAATCAAAATCATCACCTACCTTGAAACCAAGCTGGAATCCCCTTTAGTCACTTGAATTTTTCCTTTCCAGATTCATTCCGATTTTTCATGGTCTAACAACAACAATTAACATAAATATCAATGAACGAGGCCTAATTACCCGGATTGTAATAAAAATCATCAACCTTAGGCCAAACCCTTCATACTTATACCTTGGTTAGGGATTTTTCAACCATAATTACCATATCAACACCCTTTCACATCGATAATATCCCAAGAAAATAGGTTCTACAGATCGAAAAATAGATTTGGGAAGTGAAAACCTTACCTTTTAGCCTCAAGAATAGTGCAAAACTGTCAAGGAGACTCCTGGGTTAGTTCCTTAGTTCTCTATGACAAAAACTGCAGGATAAAATGTTTTGGAAAAGAGAGTTCCTTGGCTCTCAAAGTCGAAAAGTGAGTTCCTTTACTCTCAAAGTCAAAACGTCCTGTCTACCCCACCATGATGGCACTCACCCTGCTATAGCGGCCCCGCCCTAGCGGTAGAAATCCCACCCCACCGGCTTGCAAAGAACCAGTGAGAAAAATTAATATTTCGAAGACCCTATTTCACAACACACCTTCAACCAACGATACTCAGAAAATATTGTTCACATCAAGCTCAATTTTGGGAGTTCAACTCACCCGAATTAAATTCCCTCAAGTTGTACCGGTTCCTTAAGGTCTTGGCTATTACTCATTTAATTAAAATAATAATTTCATCTATCATTCGTTACCAGATTTCCTTAGATCTGAATGACTCCGATTTCTTCCAAATCTTGACTAGGATGGGAAATTTCAAGTTACTACCAAATAGTTTTCTGACCCCAATTCTTTCCCCATTGGCCTTTCCAATGACGGAATCAGGCCATTACAAGTATATTCCATAACCTGGATTACTTGAGGAAACTAATATAATTTTTTGTTATACAATAGTTATTTTTTTTGTTTAATATACACATTAGTATGTAATGTTCAGATTATATGAAGTTAACATGATGTAATCTAAATTCATTTATTTTTGTTAAAAATTTCGATTGTGATGTCGATATATGCTTCTGAATATCGTTTTCCAAAATTTATAGAATTGTCACGATTTGCTTTTGATACTCAAGACAAAAGAATAACTTTATTTATCAATGTTACTTATGTGATTTAGGCTCCTAGGATGTTAGCTTCAAAATAGTTATTATACCATATTAACATTGTCCTTCTGTTTTACTTATTTACTATTTTAAATATTTCAGTATTTTAGACAAAGAAAAGTTCTTATGACTTCTAATAACACCAATTAATTTTTATTGTGTATTTAATAACTATTCTTATGAGATAAATATTTTCATTAATTCAAATATATACTTATATTTTTTGATAGGTACTTGTATTTAAATTAAAGTAGTATATAAGCCACAAATGGATTATCAAGTTAACAAAATCTTGTAACTTAAAACTATATTATTTTGAAATGTTCCGAGTTCTTTTTTAAAATAAAAAGAAAATCACAAAAAATTTAAAATATGTGAAAATATAAAATGTTGTTTTTTGTTCACATGTTCATATGACATATAAACAATTTAACTTAGAATACACATGCAAAGCACATCATGTTAGATGACAAGAAAAATACAAAACAAATATTGTCTACAAGGTAATATTAGTTAGTTAAGACTAATTACATGATTGAACCTCATCAAATTGAAATAATAATATACATAATTGCATTTACCTAATAAAAGTTTTCATTGACCATCTGTATAGGTTTGCGTTAATAAGAGAGAGATATTTATCCGACGATCCACATTGAACATTCAGAAAAGAATCTACAATATTATTTTTTGCTAACTTATTTTTTAAATATTCGCTTATATAAGCAATACTATTTACTATAACATATATTTGTTAAATTGGTAATCACACGCAATGCACGTGTTAGAACACTAGTATTACTAAAAGTGAGAAGAAAAAAAGTTAGAAATTGAAATACCATTTCAACCCCACACTAAATAAAAGTATCATGAAATATCTAATCAATTTAATAGTAAATAGTAATTACATAATGTTATTATTATTTTACACAAAATTCTAAAAGTGGAATGGTAGTAAGTCAAAAATTCCAAGAAATAATTTTCATACAAAATTGTTCAACATTTTTATCCTTTTAAAAAATAAATAAGCTACATTTTTAGTTAAAAGTTGAAATATTATTTTACCCTACACTAAGTAAAAATATTATGAAATATCTTATCAATCAAATATTAAATAGTAATTTTATAATATTTTATTATATTACACTAAATTCTAAAAGTGGGAGGGTATTAAGTAAAAGATTCAAAGAATAGAATTTTTTTAGACATTTTTATCCTTTCAAAAAATAAATCAGATACATTTTTTCGAAAAAAAATGTATTTATTTTTATTTCCTTAATTAAATTTACTTAAAATAATCTATATCTCATATATCATTTGGTTGCTTAATTTGTTAAGTATTATTATTTTAATTACATAATTATAAATATGAATCCCAACAACTATACTTTATTTCTTATGCTATGATATTATAATTATAATCGATTAGATTAATTAAATCAATAAAATTAGAAGATAAAACAATAATTTGTATTTTGAATTCAGTGACTCTTTGAATTTTGAAACATAAAAAAAAGTTCATGTGTCATGATTCAATGTGTCTGATTATTGAAACTCTTCCAATTCAGTGTCTCTTTGAATTTTGAAGCCAAAATAAAATGTATGTGTCATCATTTAATGTGTCTCATTATTGAATTTTAATAAGTAAAACGAGAGTTATGTATCACTATAAATACCAATAAACTATAGACAGAATTTTCTTGTCCCTAGATCATCATATTATTTTATATTTGTCATATAAAGTACTCTAATTTTCTTCCTAGATAATGATATAACATATAGTCAAGAAGCTAACTGAGGAGAAGAACAGATAAAATCATTCTGAAGTTAGCCTTCTATATAATGATATAACATATAGTCAAAAAGCTAACTGAGGAGAAGAACAGATAAAATCATTCTGAAGTTAGATTTCTTACAATAGAATAGTTAGTATAAGAGATGAAATCATGAAAAGGAGAAGTTTTCTTATGGTATAATAGTTGAACTTAGGAGTATAGAAGAGGGGACATATCCTTGAGATCATTTATTTAATAGCTCATAATTTTAAGTTTTCATTTTCATTTTGGAATTAAGGGATGGTTGTCCCAATTAAATTTGGCATGCAATCCACATTTTTATGTAATTCTTGTATCATTTTACATTGTTGTGGGAATTTTATTTTTATTTGTCACTGTGTTATGGTATTTGTAAGTCTTACTTAATCGACAAAACTTTTATTAATGTATGATTAGTTTGATAGTACTTAAATAACTTATGCAATACGCTCACCTATCCATATTGTGAATTGTCTAAATTGAAGTTAATTTATATAATGATTGCTAAAATATTGTTACATTGAATGAAAAAAATTATTTGTGTTACTTTATCATCTATATAATATATTGTGGCAAACACATACATATTTGTTCATTTTCACCCTTTTAATTGTGTTATTTTTAGTTGTTCTACAATTTCTACGAATTAGTAACTACTTCATTTTTTAAAAAATAAATAAATTAGAGTTCGATTTATATTTTGCGACACTAAGCCTAATATTTTTCTTAAATATGAGCATTCTATAATGGTGATAATTTCTATTAATGTTAAAACACAAATGGTTGAGTTAGACATTTTGATTGCAATATTGTAAAAAATAGAGTAATTAAGTTTTTTTAGATTTTAGAAACATATATCAACAAGATTATTCAACATTCTACTTGAAGTATATTGTTCAAGAGTAACATTATAGAGTCATAAAATGCAGGACGCGTCTTAATTCTATGGTCCAGCAGTACAGACCGTCACTGAGATGATGGTCCGTAAGAGCCTCCGTCACTCTATACTTACAATATTTCAGCATCATGCACCAGAACAACTTCTGAGATCACTTCTGCGGAGCTGCAGTACGGACCGTAAGTCATTCGATGGTTTGTAAGTCACCCTCGCGGTTCCACACTTAGTCATATTTCCCTGAGCTTCCACACTACCTTTGCTTGATCCTCCCACGATCATCACCTACGGGACGTAACTCATTCCACGGCCCTTAAGTGCCTTCATAGGTGACTAATTTCTGCAATTGCTTCAGCTATCTCTTCAAATCGTTGTGTCTGAGTTTGTTTCATGAAAGAACAATAAAACACATAAAACTAACACAAAATGATCCTATAACACGCACAGATCATGAGTGAAAAGTATCAACAGTACCGTAAACTCACAGTACATCAACACCCTCAACTTAAGATCGTTGTTTGTCCTCAAGAAACATACTATGACTCTAAACAACACGTGTATAGAAGCAAGCACTTTAAACCCAAGCAATCATGTGGCTCTCCCCCGTAACTCTTATTTGTAGTGCAACTTTGTTCTCTTAAACTCAAACAAGATAATTTGTGTGGATCCAAACATGAGTTGAGGTGCACAATACCTGATGTCCGGTCAGGGCCAAGAACGAGGTCTCTTTTGCATTAGCCACCCTCAACTTAGGCTTCTAGCCTAAGTCGAGATGCACATGTCCAAGGAGGGACTGGGGCCAACACATTAGATTCTGGAAATGTGACTTAGGGAGTTAGAAAGAATTGGTATCTTTTAGGCTCAAGAATTTGGATCCAAGGGAAAATTTATTTCCTTTGGTCGGACTCTTTTTAGTCTATTTGTGGACTAGTCAGAATAAGGGCCTATGATCACTTCCTAGCCTCTAAAATAGATCATCTTAGTAGGACTAACCGGGCAACTTCTAGATTGGCACAACACTATATGATTCATCTACACTTTTCACACACACTTGGCACCTAGTTTCATCATTAGATCATATGATTACTCCATTTAAGTTTTAGCTTAAGTCATACAATCAAATCAGTCTCTTTTATGTCATACCCAGATCCAGCACATTCAACTTATTCTAATCCATACTTTTAGCACATACACACAAAATTTTGGATGGCATAATTTTTTTTTAACAAGTTCATGCCATCATGCTCTCTTTTTATTCATGCTCTTACACATACTAAACATGCAGGTTCAACAGAAATTGAACAGTCTCTTTGGTTAAAAGAACACAATCAAGAAAAACCCAAAATAGGATTACGAGTTGGGTTACTCCACTTTCACCCTACCACTCACAAACCATACCTTACAAAATATGTGTAATTGTCCCCAATGCACAAAAAATGGGAACTGTAATGGATTCGGGTGAAGCAAACTTGTGGCGCATCACGCCGAAGAATCATTAACAAGTGGGGGTTAGGTGTAGCGGATCCCACTACAGTACTTGGGTTACCAATACTGGTTCCCTCATCAATAATCACTGCACCAGGGATCCGATGACCCAACACGATTCCTTCTTTCACCATGAGGTGACACTTCTCCCAATTAGCACCAAATTGCAATCGCATCTTTTGAGTACCTTGGCTAGATGGTCCTAACAACGATCAAAGGAGTCTCCTACCATAGAGAAATCATCCATAAAAACCTCAATAGTGAACTCAATCATGTCCAAAAATATTAATATCATACAACGCTTGAAGGTGGCTAGTGCATTACACAAACCAAATGGCATATGTTTGAATGCAAAAGCCCCATAAGGCCAAGTGAAGTTGGTTTTCTTTTGATTTTCGGGTGCGATTGAGATCTTATTGTAGCCATAATAACCATCAAGAAAGAAATACCAACCCTTACCTTCAAGTCTATGGAACATCTGATCCATAAATGGTATATGACAGTTGTCCTTTTTTGTCCAACCGTTCAACTTGCGGTAGTCCATGCAACCACTCATCAGGTCACGGGTCACATTGGGACAAGCTCATTTTTCTCATTGGGAACCACAGTCATACAACTCTTTTTGATTTTATGAGAACAAATATCGGGCGGTATCTGAATAATGTCAGCAATAGTCTACCCAATAGCTCTTTTGAACCTCTTCAACACACTTACCAAGCGTTCTACTTGTCTCCTATTCAAATTTGCCGCAATAACAACCGGTAGCATCTCATCTCTTCCAAATAATACATACATCAAGTGAGGTAGTAGAGCCTTAAGCTCGAATTTCGGTGCTTCCCCAATGGATGGCCTTGCGGGTGGGGATTCACAATTATTGATGTCTAGCTTTAACCTCTTCGGTTTTGCCCGATACTCAAATCTCTCTAGTGCAGCCACCCACTTATCATTATTTTCAATGATATAACTCTCAAAGTTCATCATAACTGCTTCTAGTGACTCAACACCCAACATTTCTTCAATTTGCACCTCAGAAACACTATCAATTTTATACGTTATAGTAGACACTACTCGGACTTCACCACTTTTCTTCATGGACCTGCAAATATGGAATGTAGCCTCTTAATGATTTAACCTGAACTTCATTTGTACCTTTTCCATATCAACCAAAGCATTCCCAATAGCAAGGAATGGTCTCTCGAGGATTATGAACCTCAAAATCAACCTCACAATCGAGAATCACAAAATCTGCTGGAAAGATGAATGGCTCCACTTTCACTAGAACATCGTGGAGGACACCGATTGGCTGCTTTACAGTCTTATCGGCCATCAATGGACGCATAACATTGGGCTTCAGATCTCCCAAACCTAGATCTTATAAATAGACAAGTGCATCAGGTTTATGCTATCACCAAGATCACAGAATGCCTTCGCGAAGTGTAACAACCCGATAGTATACGGAATAGTGAAGGTGACAGGATCCTACATCTTTGGCACTAAAGACCTTGTAGCTATTGTACTACAGTGATGCAACCTATCATCATCTTCAAACGTCACTGCCCTCTTCTTCGTCACCATGTCTTTCATGAATTTTGCATACTCACGCATTTTCTCTAAAGCTTTTATCAAAGGGACATTGATAGAAAGTTGCCTCAACATACTTATAAATCTAGTATTAATTACCTTATTTTGTCTGCTTCACTAACCTTTGTGGGAACGGAGGTCGAGGTCGAGGACTAGGTATAGGGACAACTCTTTGAGTTACTTCCGCTTTCTTATTTATCGCATTCTCAGAAACTCCACAAACCTTTGTCACCTCATTCTCTTCTCTCGTACCAACCTCTGCCCCAGACGGTATAGGTGAATCAATGGTTTGCTTAACCTCTTGAGTAGTGACCGCCATACAATGTCCATCATCAATGGATTTTGGATGGTGTTGCTTGGAAGGATTCCTTGTTGCCTTAACCTCTGCCCCAGACGGCATAGGTGAATCAATAGTTTTCTTAACCTCTTGAGTAGTGACCGCCATACAATGTCCATCATCAATGGATTTTGGATGGTATTGCTTGGAAGGATTCCTTGTTGCCATGGGTTCACTATGGTAGACAATTGATTCATCTGTAGCTCAAGATGCTTGATCGACACGGCGTGAGCATCAATTTTCTGCCCAATACCGTATAAGTCATTCCTCATCTCTTTCACATTAACATCAGTCGATCTAAACCTTCTAATCATGTTCTGTATCATATCTTCAATATGCGTCAAGTTACCTCCTGCCTCCTTAGGATAAGATTCCTTGCTTTGAGGAGGAGCATAAGGGCTAACTCGATCGTTTTTATTGCCATACTTGTTCCTGTTGTAATTGTTGTCGGGGTTGTAGTTCCCATTCCGGACATATTGGCATTCTCGGTTGTAATTTCCATAGTTCTTACCTTAGCTTCCTTGACCTTAATGCCAATTATCCGTGTTGGATCCTTGGGCGTTTGGTCCGGACCCCATGTCTGATCATTCACTGTATATGCTTCCTCTTCATAATAATACTCCTTCATCGGTGGTAGAGGTCTCGTCAAATAGTTCACTGCGTTGACTTTAACTTCCCCCTCCAGTCACATGTTTTAGGACCAACCCTATCTCTGTTCTCATGTACGTTATCTCTTTACGAATCTCATTAGTTTCTTGGTTGTTTGTAGCTTGAACCGCGAAGGTTTTTCTACCTCTGTCAGACTTTCTAGTGCTCCAAGCTTCTTTTTTGCGAGATATCTTCTCCATTTTCTCTTTGATCGCTGCCCACGAACATTCGCCATACGAACATCCTGCAATAGTATCAAGCACTGCCTTGATGTTATCATCTAGCCCCCGATAGAAGTACTTTTTCAATGACTCATCATCAATACGGTTATTTGGGACACCTCTCATTAAGGCAGTGAATCTATCCCAAGAATTACTCACAGTCTCTCTAGGCTGAGCTACAAAGTTGTTGAGTTTGTCCTTCTTGTTCAGCTTTTTGGACAGTGGAAAGAATCTTGCTAGAAATGCATCTGTCAAGTGATCACACCTAAAGATAGAGTTGCAGGGGAGCTCATTGAACCATATCGCAGCATCTCTGGTCAATGATAGAGGGAACACCCTTAACCCAATGACATTCATATCCGCCCTATGCAACTTTTGCAGACATAGCGGTTCATCCGCTGGCAACCCCACAAATAAACCTCTCGCAGTAAGCATGCATCAAGCTACTGGTTAGCACAAATGTATGGCCTAGAAGTAGAGGTGGGAGGACAAGAGGTCCATCAGACTCGACAATATTTATGTTAAACCTTCCATTATCATTCAAATGTGCTACTTTAAGGTCTTGAGGCATTAGTGTTATCAGGTGGGACCTGATTGTTCTCATTGACATCTCTTGGAGGTTGCATCCCTACTCCATCAACTAATCCCCCTTCGATCAGAACAATCAAGACACCTTGATTATTCATTCTACGCAAGGTTCTATACAATTCTGGATCGTAAGGAGTGAGTGGTTCGCCTCTGCTTCGTGTACTTGGCATAAGAGTAAGAAAATGAGAGAGACAAAATTAAAGAAAAAGTAAAATTAGGAAATATTTGACTAAAGTTCAATAATGTAGTCAAACTTAATCTAAAAGTCTTATTCTGCAGAAGCGGTGCCAAAATTTTATACTATCAAATTACAACTCTCTAAAGAAGCATAAGGAATCGTTACCAAGTAAAGAACCCAACTTGTAGGTTGAGGTCAGTCCCATGAGGAATATGGTTTATACTTAGCTTTAACCCACGATTACATCCATTTAGTAAAGGTATTTCCGAAATAAGTAATTAAAGGGGGGGCAGGTTGTGAAACAAATTCCTTCAATTATGTGATTATGAAGTGAACAAGAGTTAACTTCGGTTGTTATAAAGATGAGAAAATAACTAGGGTATATATGTCACCCACAAGCTCATAACGCGGTAATCCTAGTAATAGCAATTTGTTCCTAGTGTATTACATGCAAAGTGATAAGTTATGTATCTCTAAATCCTTGGTCCGGCATCTAGAGAATTTCTCCCCGCTTCTTGGTCTGGATATGTGTGTATAATTTACTAACCCTTACCTTTACCTCATATTAGACGTCGCATCGATGTATGACTTAGTTTTCACCCTCACACCACTCGACACTAGACTATTAGGCAGTATCAAACTAAATCTATGTTGATAATTCTTTTCTTATTAAATACCTCCTTGGTCCGGTAAGTAGCAACAAGGCGAGTTTTAACATGTGCACTCGTTAAAAAGACTTCTAAAAGAAAGAATTATCAATGCATGCAAAACAGTATTGTAAAATTGCTTAATTACTAATCATATATTGTTAATCGCTCATGGTTCCCACAACCCTAGTTGTGAATTTAGTTACCCATACTAGAAAGGACACAATTCATGTTTTTAGAGGAGTAAATCATATACTTACGTAATGAGAATGATAAACTTAGAATTCAATTTGAATTGCAAACCGAAATCTTCAATACCAACTTAGAAAATTAAAAATTGTTAAAGTTGCAAGTTAAAATCCCAAGACAAGAACTTAAAACAATGTAATAGTATCTCCCCACAAAAAACGAGATTTATATCCCCTATTTATAGAAAACAAATCCTAAGTTAAAAAGGGAAACAAAACAAGGAATAAACTGGAGGACGCGTCTTTATTTTACGGGGTTGACCTATGGTCCGTGAGTTGAGTTATGGTCTGTAGGTCCCTTCCGTAGCTCCATACTTAGCCAATTTTCTATCTTCAAAATCTCAACTTATCAGTGAACTTCTACGGTACAGCAGTACAGACCGTTATTGAAATGAATGTCCGTAAGAGCCTCTGTCACTCTATACTTTAGAATATTTCAGCATCATGCACCAGAACCACTTCTCAAATCCCTTATACGAAGCCGCAACATGAACCGTAAGTCATTAAACGGTCCGTAAGTCACCCTCGTGGTTGCACACTTAGTAAGATGTCCCTGAGCTACCACACTGCCTTTGCCTGATCCTTCCATGATCATCACCACGGTCCGTAACTCATTTCACGACCCGTAAGTGCCTCCATAGGTGACTCTTTTCTGCAATATATTCATCTATCTTTTCAAATTGTCGCGCCTGAGTTTATTTCCTGAAATCACAACAAACACACATAAAACTAACAAAAAATGACCCTCAAACATGAGTGAAAAGTATAAATAGTACCATAAACTCACGGTACATAAACTTTCTCTCGAAGAACATACTCAGAAAAAGGTTAGGTTCTCTCGAACACCAACAAACATGCAAAATAAGAACAACCTACGTCTTAATCCATTCACTTTATCGAGATGAATGTTTGGATAACAGGTTTTAGGATTCACTCTCTCGATTTGAATCCATGACAACCCGATACGCACAGACCATCAATCAATAATCTTGGTTTAAAAACCTCTCTCTAGCAAGTCAAAAACACTAAGGTAGAACTGCATTTGCAACTACATTTACTGATTGAAATCACTTCTAAACAAATATTTCAACTAACAATTAGCAATACAAATAAGCTAAATAAGCCCATAATCACATAATCACACCCCAAGAATTAGGGTTTTAGGTAGACATCATAAAAAGATAAAACAATCATTACAAAATTGTGTTTCCATCAACTGGGTAATACTAATTCCATACTTACAATTGTCCAAAGTCAAGAATCTCAAAGACCCACTTCTAATTTCTTAAAAGTGAAAACTTCAATTTTCACAACCCAAAACTCGTCGTGATTTGACACCCACACTTAGAAGACAGTGGGAGAGCCACTACTACCATCCAACAAAAGCAACTACTCTAAAAATTAGGCAATTAAGTTACAGAAGCAAGTTAAATGACTAAAAACGAAGTATCAATACTAAATAAGGATCTAACAAATAAAATTTACGAAAGATAAACCTAAGATCTGATAGTGAATGTACCAAAACTATTAAACAAATACCAAGTCTAAACAATAGAATACTATTGTACTATTCCACTAAATAAACAAAAGGTCCATGTCCGGAAATGATGGACGTAGATGAAGGAGAACTCCATGGCAGCCCAAAAGATGTGACTCATCTTTGAAGTTGACGAAATAATCTCTAGTCTCCGAATCAAGGTCTAACAATAGCCGCTTGAAGATTCCATGCACTCAACAAAAATAAGAGCAAGTGCAGAATCATAAAACAACCACTGTGCACTGGTAGGATCACACAGCTATCCCACTAGTGCAATATAAACATGTCGAACAAACATTATAACCACATGTAAATATATATCTATCAACATTATCAACATGACAATTCAACAACATATTTCACATGCTTAACACATTATTGGTCCTCTCACGGAACCCAAACCCAAATAGTTAGCTTACCGTAAAGTGGAAATCTGATCCCCATTCACACACGACAATCATAATCAAAAGTACATCATCAAGATCATACATTTACATCAATATTTCATGGTTATATTCTTCATCTATCTCAGTTACAACAAACGTGATCAATATCAAAAACTTTATATACATATAGTATCATAACAAAGCAAGAACATGTATACATCACACAATCATGAAATCACAACAATCTCCTACCTCGAAACAAGTCTGAAACCCTAAGAAACTTTGTACTTCTATTTCTTGATTTGTTCTTCTTGTTCATGGTGTATAAATAATCATAATAACATGGAAATCAACAAATAATTGCTAATTACCCGGATTTCGATCAATTCTATGAACCCTAGATCAAACCTACGATCCTAACTAGTCAAATTAGGGTTAATTACACCATAAAATGTATTAAGAAATCCTTTCCCATAAATATAGACCCATTCTATTACGTTCTACAGATAAAAAAGTGAATTCATGGAGTAAAAATCTTACATTTAGCCTCAAGAATGGTGAAGAATGAGTTTGAATAGCCAAGGGGTCGTTCTTTATCTCTAAGAGTCAAAAAGTGCCAAATAAGATCATTTAGGGGTTTTATTTACAACTTTATTCGCGCGTGCCCCTCTACAACGGCACCCATACTGTTGTAGCGGCGTTGTTGCAACAACACCTTTTGGACCAGTGAACCCTCATTGAATATCTCAAAAATCTATGATTTTCAGTCCTGCCTCGTCTGCTACTGCGGCACGCATCCCGCTGTAGCGGCATTATTCCGCTTCAGCTAGAGATTTCGAGACAGAACATTATTAGGGGAATTTCAGTTTCCCGCTTTTTACAACACACCCTTAACCCACTATGCTTAGAAAAAAAATATCTTAACGCTAAGATCGATCCCCGGCGATCTACTTATCCAAATTTAATTCCCTAAAGTCTCAAAAATTCCTCAACGAGTTATCTATACATTCATACAATTGAATTAATATTTACTCCACCCGATTCCTAAAAGATTTCCCTACACCTTGATGACTCTGATTTCTTACAAATGTGGACAAGGTTGGGAAAATCCTTTTACTATGAAATAGTTTTTTCGGCCTTGATTTTTTCCCTCGTTGGTAATTCTATAAAGACGGACCCGTTCGTTACTTCAATTCTTCAAAGCCAAGGAAAACATAGTCTCAATACACAAAGTTCAATGTAGTTAAAAATATGATACTTCCAGTTGATAAAATAAACTTAACTAAATGTGAAAAATATATTTATAGTCGTCAACAATATGCTGCAAAAGGTCCATTCGACGCAATTCGTCGAGCTCGCCGATCAGCTCATCGATCCACCCTTTGGTCATGTCCATCGCATTTTTGCCTTGGCATTCATCATCCTCCAGGTCTTTAACATTGGGCTATCCAACACTACATGAAAAAACAACATGGCGATACACCGACTGCTCCTCTCTCTTGCCAACTTGATTTTCTCCTTCAGGGCTTTGCACAATGGAACTCTAGGCGTTCAAGTGGCCACTCGGTGACTTGCTCAATGGACTTGGCTATGACCATGCTCTCTTTTCTTTATTTTTTCAACTCGCTTTGTTCCTTTTTGAAAATTAGTGTCCTTGCTTTGTTCCTCAATCAAAATATGTGTAATCCAAGGATTTTACATCTTTTATTGGCACAAAATAAGTCTTTGAGGACACTAAATCTATCCAAATAGAGCCCTAAATGAGTTCAAATCTTGGGCCCATCAACACCCAACTTAAACATGTGTTTTTCCTCAAGTAAAACTCAAGTACAATAGTTAAAAAAAGATGTCTCAAATAGTGGGACAAAAGACTCAATCATGAATGCACATGAAAAGACTCAACTTACTCATGCAAAAAATAGTTGTGCAGTCAAAAATTCAAGTTGTGACTTGCCATTACCAAAGATTCTCAAGTTCACATTACATGCTTCAAATGATTGTTCAATCTCAACAAAGGCACTCAAATGCCCTCACAAAAAGAATCATTCAGTAGTCACACATTAATCTTCAACTATTTCAAGCTCCGGAATCACATACAACTCTCATACTCACAAAGATGAAAACATGCATGACTTCACCCATATGTTTGCCCTTATTTTCCTACCACCATTTTCAGCTCACTCAAGATAAAAAGTTATTTTCAAGGCTTGTAACAGGGTTGAGTGCAAATGTATTGTCATTTAATATCAGTGGCTTCTATCCTCATGAAATGTGGTATAAACAATACTTTCTTTCATTTTCTTTAACAATTTCATTCATGCTCAAAATTCACCCTATTTTTCACTTACATGGGATGTCGTAAACCCAATTTCTTTTGCAATTTTATTTCACAAATTTTTAATTCTTTTTATTTTTCCTTCTTCTTCTTTTTGTTCTTTCTATTTTATTTTATTTTTGTATTGAGTGGTTCAAATTTTTTTTTCAAAATTTTGGGTAAAGGGCAATTTCTTCACACTTTTTGATTTACATTCGCTTTTCACCACACCCCCAGCTTAGGCTTGTGGCCTAAGTTGGATATTCCACCAAACCACATCTCATGAGGATTAAAAGTGAAGGAATAAAGAAAGGTCACAATTGATTCAAGTTTCTTCAAATAAAATGGTAATGCTCATAGGGTGCTCAAACAATGTTCACACACTCACAAGGCAAACCACACAAGCGGTATAATGTTAAATTATTTTACTTTTCAAAATTTTTGCATAAAATTATTTCAAAAGCTTGTGTCAGTTATTCAACCGGACCAACGTGGAAAATTCTAGGTTTCATCAGACATGGTTCATGGTAATCTCATCACACAAGGCATTAGAACAAATATCAAACAAGACTCTACAATTTTGCTAGTGTGCAACGTTCATCATAAGAGCCTCTATTCGATAATCAACTAGTCACAACAAGATTAAAAAAGTTCACATATTGCATATGCAACTTCACTTGGCCTCATCGCTGCAAATTCATTTTTGTTTGATTTTCATCACTATTAAAGTCATCTGTATTGATCAAGACCGATACTCAAATTTGAACAATAACTCCACGCGGATTAGCCAAGGGTGTGTCTTCCAAAGAGGTCTGAACAGATGCATTTACCATGGCCTCCTCAGAATACATAAGGCCCTTGTACGAAACCTACTAAGAAACCCCAAGCATCTCTACATCCATCTCAGCCTCATACTTGGCAACATCTTCCTCCTCAACTTGAAAATCATCTCCAGTGAGTAGATTAGGATGAACTGGCATATCTGGGATCTCTACTATCCCAAAGATCATCGACATATCAGTGGATTTCAACTAGTCCACATATCTCCTTACCTCAACAATAGTGGAATTTTTAGCTGTGTAATGACCTGATTTGAATTATTAGGTACAAGATAATAAAGTAAGAGTTGGGGTTAGAAACTGTTTTCATTATAACTTGGAATTTCCCAACATAGTCCAGATTTGGACAAAATTAGAGTAACTAAAGTCTAGATAAACCTGGTAACAATTCAGTGATCTATTATGATTCATGTTAAATGAATGGATAGTTAAGACATAAAGGAACCCGTACAACTTTATGAAATAAAATTCATGCGAGTAAAACTCCTTAAAATGATATTATCGTTAATGGGTAGTTGTTAAATGTCAAAGGTTGAAGGTGTGACGTGAAATGGGGGCTTTGAACTTAAATTCCAACATTTTGTCTCTGTGCATCCAACTTTAGCAGGATGGATCCAGCAGTTGTTGGATATCGCTTTAGGGGATGGGTCCCGCTATATCGGATCAATCGCAACTTAAGTAGGGTAAAGCCCCCCCCCCCCAAAAAAAACATTATCTTCTGCAGAAGTTCATTCTTGTGAGCTAAGAAATGATGCAAGACTATTTTTTTTTAAGGTTTTCCACCTCCTCTAGCACTAATGGTGGAAAAAGACCTAACTTGGGTATTAGTATATTGGTTGTGGTTTAGGTATATTGGGTTTGTTATAATCTAGATAATTAGGTCTTTGATTATTGATCCTTGTGTATATTAATTGTTCATAGACCTAGAACAAGCAGAAATATTACGTAGAGATAAGATTCAAGTGCCTTAGGGGTTTCAAGCTTTGATTTGAGGTAGGTAATGGTTGTTACTTCATGTTGGTGTGATATATGTCTTATTGTATGATTGTGAAAATATATATTCTGATTGTGATTGTGGTTTGTTAAATAAGAGGGTGTGATGATCAGACACACTAACTAGGATCAGTTGCCACTTTCCTGCATAAACATGAGATCGGTGCCACGTTTCAGCATAAATATGGGATCGGTTGCCACGTTCTGGCATAACCATGAGAAGACCATTGATTTGACATAACAGTATATCTTCATAAATGTTAAATTGTTTGTTGTTCATAAATGATATCGAGATTATATATGTTCAATGTATGCATGTTCTTATATTGTTGTAATGACTTATATATTTTCACTTAGTGGAATAGCCAAGTTATATCACCGTACACTGTGGTTGTGTCAAATATAATACTTGGTTGTTCATTGTTGTGTATAGGGAATCTTCAGGCGACTATTGATCGACCTAATCTAGGTGACTATTGAGTGTGAAAAAATTCAAGGGTGATCCAGTTCTTTTAGGTTGTCATAGATCTGTCTTGTTGAAGTCCAATCTTTTCATACTCAGACTAATTGTTTAAGGTGTTCTTAGTTTTGGGGTTGTACCCCTTGTTCTTAAACTTGTCTTTAGTATAGTTTTGGTACAATGACTTTTAGGTTCTAGGAGTTTTCTTCTGCATTAGTTTGGTTTGTTATTTTTTTAACCTTTAATATTATGCGGACTCCATGTTTATTGTCATCTATACCTCTTTTTGTATCTTTAAATACCTTAGTTTTCATAAAATTAGTTTGTTTGAGTTTAGTAATAATTCTCCCACCGAGGGTTAGTGTGGGTGTCAATCACTATGTTTTGCGTTGTGACAAAGTTTGTATCATAGACCTAGGTTAATTGAACTCATTGTTTTACTAAAACATATTTTATTAGTTGGGTACGGAAAAGACCAAACTACCCTTCAAAAATCCGGATTGGACATTTCCTTAATCCGACAGCCCAACTTCTAAAGAGCATAACTTACTCATATGAACTCAGAATCGGACAAACTTGCCGGTGTTAGAAAGATAATTGCAAGATATAGTCCATATCTGGAAGAACACCAAATTAATGGTTATCATCACACATGGTTCATGGTAAGCTCATCACAAAATGCATTGACACCAACGTCAAACAAAATCAACACTTTAGCTAATGTGCAATGTTCATCACAAGAGACTCAATCTGATAATTAGGTAGTCAGAATGAGCTGCAAAAAGTTCACATATTTCCTATGCAACTTCTATTGACCTCATTGTATCCGCACATTCATTTCTTTTTTATTAGAAGGATACTCAACAGATCAGTATTGATCAAGACATACTTATATTTGCAAGACAACTAACACATTCAAACACAATCACAAAGGGTGGCAAAAAAAATTGAAACGGTCAAAAAATTATTTACAACAAAAACAAGGACTCACAAGCACAATCATCCACAAAAAAAGTGGTAAATATAATTTATATCTCAAAACCCTAATATATCCATATAAAGCAAAAATCATAAAATGTGGGCCTCACCTCACCACAAAAAAAAAGATATTTGTTCTCAAATGCAAGTAAAATATAAAAAAATTCAATAAATATATGAAAGAGAGGGAGATAAAGGGAAATGATGTCTAAACAATTGCTTCATCTATTTAGGCATCAATGCTCGGTGCGATATGAACAGTACCGGATTAAATAGGACTGGCATGGACGTATATGTAAGCGATGTCTGAATCACCGACTATACAATCATTTCCTCAAAGTATGCCAGGTGTGCATAAATGCTCTCCTCCATCACCTCTATTTGCTCTTCTTTGATCTCTACCTTCGACTCATTCGCTGTTGTTCTATCCCTATGTACATTTTTGGTGCTAACCGGAGGAACCTCATAAGTCTATGGGGCATCAACATTATAAACAGCCTCCAGTAGTGAAGTGATGTCAGTAGACTTAAATTTGCAACTTCGCCTTACTAAGGTGTAAACTCAAAGGTCTCTCCATGTCTGCTCTCACAAGCCTCAACTCCCCTAGTGAGAGTATCAATGGAAGTCTTGAGGGGTGTAAATACAACAAGGATGTCACTCTTAAGATCCATTGGATGGATCGCTTAAGTCGGGTCGCCTACACATCAGATGAATGGCCAAGGTGCCCCATCTTCAGGATCATAGTCTGAGTGATCCTAGCGGGCTGGGAAGACATAAAGGCACATGGAGAGTGTGAAGAAAAAGAAGTCAAAGAAGAAGTACCTAAAATCCCGGAGGCCCCGGAGTAGGCAAACATGTCTGTGCGGGTATAAAATCGACATCGACCACCAAAGATGTATCCATCGGAGATACTCTCCTCTTGTCGGCCTCCTCTCGGACTCCTCAAAAGTATATTCGGCCTCTATACACCTGTTATTTCTAATGTGGAAGGGAGTAACGTCAATATATCAAGAAACATCCTGGGGACTCTACCACAACGACACAACTCTTTGATCTACAAAGAGAATGTAAGGGAAGTCTTTCTCTGTGTGTCCCTCATGGACATTTCCTCCTCGATAAGGAGAACCAGGTTTATGCTCCTCTGTGATATGATCAATCCAAGGCATCCCTCCTTGGGGTGACGTAGGATGGAATCATTATGGAATAACATTATGGTGCTTCTAATGAAGCCAAACCAGAACCGAGCAACAATAATCAAATCCCTCTTCACTATAGGGACCCCTGCCTCGATCCACCTCGGGGTGGTATCAGAAATCAATGGAGAAAGCCAGACCTTCAATTCATCCAAGGATTGAGTAGTAGGCAAGCCCTCATACACAAATGTAGCTCCTAGACCACTGCCAAGTACATTATTAATATACTCCCTACTTTATCTAACTTCTTTTCCTCGAACCATGACCGACTTAACTAATATGAATTTGTTGGCCTTCTTCTTCCACTTTAGCACCAGCTCTCTGTATGATTTAGAGGATTTCAGGACCCAAGTAGGTATGTGCTGGAGTTGGGGTCTACTGACTTGCTCAAAGGGTTGATAGTGAGTAGTGTCCCACACTAAGGAGTACTTTCCGTCTAAGACTTCTGTCGAAAGCAGCTTCTCCTCAAGAGTCACTCTAAACACATCGAATTTGAATCTGTAAAGTATCTCTGGAGGAGGAACCACTCGTTGTACTGGATCTAAAGGAAGTGCCAAATCCAGTACTGAATATGCTGGGGTGGAAGCTGAACAGTCTCTAGTTGAGTTAGTGCGAATCCTAGCATGGATCTCAGCCCGCCGGTAATGTAAGGGCTGATCGCCATCCGACTCAATACCCCGTGCTGTTTTGTGGGGTGGAATGTCAATGTTGTTTCTTTCAATATAGTAAAAGCATGAAAAAGAGTTTTAAACAATTCAAGCGAAAGCACAGAAATGTAGTTCCACACAAATACATTGAACCATTCAGCGAATCTTTAAATCACTTTTGCGAACCTTATGGGTCTCGTTGAAAGTACTGGATAAATTTTTGTTAGACGAAAGGCATGTCACTGATGGAAGGGCTTTTTGTCTAGTCACCAACAGCATTCGGTAGCAAGGATTAGCCCGCCAAAAGTTATAGTGCATTTTAGGGGATAGGGGCGCAGATAAAGGGTGATCAAGAAGGATTTTCGGCAAGTCGCCGAGTGCACTCGGTAAACTTAGGCTTCTCACCAAAAGTTATAGAACCAAAATTAATATGAAGCATGAAATTAAAGGCGATGAGGGGGAACTTTGGCTAACAGACGAGTGGTTCGGCGAGTTTGAGCCAACTCTCCAAACAGCCCAACACAGCCCAACACAGTCCAACAGGCCTACTTTCAACCCAACTTCGAAATTCAACCATGCAGCCCCAGAAACAAAACCAGAACATTCACCTCTCTGATTAAACAAGAACCATTACATCCATGCCCGTGGGTTACTTAAACTTCTCCCGGATTGGCCATACTTGACCATTTGATGACTTTTTTCCTTTAGGAATGACGTCAACTACTCCATCATTCGGGAAATTACAACATTTGACACTAATGGGGGTTACTTAGACTTAACTCGACTACACCAAGCATAATCAAAACACAACCCCTTTACTTTAATTAATTTTAAAGTACGAAAAACTCGGGTATTCAATAGTAAAAGTATTACACAAAAGATATTCAAATTTAAACAAGCACACATATACAATTACGACAGAGAGGCCAAACACACATCACTAAGACAAAATCAATTTCAAATTAGTACAAGTTTCTAAAAATAAATTTGGGGTTCGGAAAACCAACCATGGATGCCAATTTGTAAAGTTGAAATGCTAGGCAACAAAGAAATCCTACACCGAACAAAAATAAAATGACCAAAACACGATAAATACTCAAAAAGATGGAAGATATTTTGCGGGTGTGAGTTTGGGAAGTTTAAGAGTGATGGAAAGTGAATAATTTAAAACATTAAATATTTGGCCTTTCAAAACCATCCGGTTCTCACCCATTCAGCGACATTATTCTTGCTTGCCGACCCACTTAGTGACATACTGAGTGGGCACTTACCTCTCCGAGTATTACATGACCTCCATTTACTGTGGGGGTCCAAACGACAGACAAAGTTGTGATTGCTGACCTGGTTGGTGATTCACCAAGTTACCCATGGGCTTGCTGAGTTTTCAGACTCAAATTTTGAAATTTGTTCAGTCCAACAGCGGTTCAAGTCAGACCCATCGACCTATTCGGCGATGCGATGATCGAACTTTTATCTCGCCAACCTGCATTTTTCAAACACATTCCACACTTTAACTTGCACAATCAACACACCATTATTATATATTCAAAAGAAAGCAAATAAAACACATGAGTTGTCTCCCAAGCAGCGCCTTAGTTAACGTCGCGACACGATGCAAGTCTACTCTCAAACCTCATTCTTCGGTTTGGCCATAGTATCACAATGTACCCCCCCCCCCCTTGCTGTCTTAGTTTAAGATGAGACGATATGACCCATTTGGGTCTCTAACTGCTTTATAGAGATGGAATGAGAGGTAACCCTCTCGCTAAGGGTCAACACATCTTCTTTTATTTCTTTTAAAATCTTGTCCAACCTCTCAAACTTGATTAGGATTTTAGAAAGCATATCCTCGGACCGGCAACCTTCTGAATCCATTGGTTGTTGATGCTCGTGGGGAGGCACATACCTATCCTTCTCCCTATCTTTCTAATTGGGATTGAAATCCCTCCATTAACTATAACAATCTCCCCAACCTTAATCCATGTTCCAACTTTGGTTACCACCCTGCCCCGGATAATTTTAACGATAACCACCACATTGGTTGGTGATTCTTATCGTGACCAATGACATTAACCTACGATTTGAGTGTCTACGATCTTTTATAGTTTAGTAACCTAACAAAGGGTTAGGGCCGTGTCCCAAGGGAGCGGTTTCGAGAAGATGTAATCAATTAGAATTTAATTTAAATTAGTCATAGCTAAATATATTAACAAATGAAAACGTTGTAAATCAAGGGGGTGACACAAAAGTGTCGAATATCGATAGGGTTTTTATCACAAGTAAAGTAAAAACAGTAAAAATAAGGAAAATCAAGTATGGGGAGAAGTTGTTCAGGTGTGACTGCAATACAAGTTGAAATAAGTCACTTGGAACATGATTTCGAAAGAAAATTTTAACATAATGGTGATTAGGTTAATCTTTAGGTGGAAATAAATTCTCTCTCGAGCAACTCACCCCGTTTCAAATGTGTTCTTCTCGGACACCCATTTGCCGCATGAAAGGAAGCCTACGCCTTACCCTACTCACTCTTTCGAGCTGAGTGTCAGGACATGGGACAAGGTCACACCCTCATGGGTTGAACCTCATGTCGACCCACTCCTTAGTACATCGGTCTAGCGGTCTTGGTTTCACGACATCCCTCTCGGTCAAGCCAAAAAAATATAGGTGGGTTTGTATTTGCAACTACAAACCCATTAACTTAAACCACAACCACTAGGTGAAATCACTGTTAATATACATCTAACCTATAAAAAAGAAAGATCCAACAATAATATGAATTTAAACAAATTGGTGTGTGGGTGAATTAAACCAACATGAAAGATCCCACATAACTTAATAGGGATCACCTCCGACGATTCCACTAGAAATTCCTTTGCAAAACCTTGATCTTTCTCCCTTCTCCTTCTTTTCTTCTCTTTTATCCCAAGCCCTAAGCATGAATTGATTTTCTAAAACTGGCATAAGGCTTATTTTTACCCCAATTAAACCCTTAAAATGAATTAGGAAATAGTTGGGTGAAAAGACTAGTTTGCCCTTACTTAAATCCGGAATTTGACTTTCTCTACTTCAACACCCAACTTACAAAAGACGTATATCCCTCATACAATATCAAAATTGTGCAAACTCGGTGTAGTTAGAAATACCTTTTCAAGGGCTTTCCAACCATATAAAGAACTGAATCTAACTCATCGTGAGCTAGAAGTTATGGCCGTTTGAAAATGACCAAAAACTCACTTTCTTAACTTTAGGAAATTTACCATATTTCCCTTTCTCTCCAAAGTGACAAATTTTAGTTTTTTAGCTTATTCTTGGCTATTACGAATTACGCTATGTTACACACAAACAAAGTACATCATCAAGATCATACAAGAAGAGGTGATTCATGGTATACAATTATTCAATGATCCTCATTTACATTCAGGTGATCAAATGCAACATTCGACATACATGCATTATAATAAATAATTACAAACATATATCACACCAACATGAAATCACAACCATTACCTACCTCGAATCCAATCTTCAATCCCCTAAGGCACTTGAATCTTTCCTTTTCGGAATCCATCCACTTGTTCTAGGTCAACAACAATTAATATAAGCAAGGATCATAATCAAAGGTCTAATTATTAAGATTATGACAACCCAAATAATCCTAGACAAAACCCAAGAACCTAATACACATATTAGGGCTTTTTTCACCATACTTCTCATATCAAAGCCCTTCCCCATCGATAATAACTCAAGAAAATAGGTTTTACTGATCAATAAATGGATTCAGGGTGTTAAAAGCTTACATTTAGCCTCAATAATGGTGAAAAACTTTCAAGAACTTGTCTAGGTCGCCTCTTTAGCTCTAAAAATAGAAAAGTGCCAAATAAGGTTGTTAGGGGTTTATTAACGATTTTAATTCACGTCCGGTCCGTTACAGCAGACCCATCTCACTACAGCGGCCAGACTATGGTGCCCAGAATCCCGCTGCAGCAGCCTCAACAGAGACAGAATGTACACCTTCGCACTAAGATCATTAATAGGAGTTCTAGTCGCCCAAATTTGATTGGTAAAGTCATACGGGTTCCTTATCGGCTTAGCTATCCACTCATGTAATAAATGAACAATTAGATCTCTCATTCATTAATATATTTCCCTACACCTTAGATACTTTGATACATCCAAATTTGGGTTAGGCTAGGAATTCAAGTTACTACCAAAAAGTTTTCCCAATTCTTTCTTCATTGACTTTTTTATAACGATTTAATCAGGTCGTTACAATAGATATCAATTTACTCATCAATCTTCCCCGAGTGATCAACTAAGAAAGACGTGGCTAAAATAAAGGTATAGTAGTATCGAAAACATCAAATTCCTGGGGTTCTTGTCTCGCATGCCCTTCTTACCGAATCTTATTACACCCTAAGGGTTTCACATATCCAACCTCAAAACAACCAATTGAATACCTACATATCCTCCGTTACAATCCTCAATGAAGGCATCTCAATACTCGAGTGATAAATATTATTGTATGTAAAATTAACTAATCAACAAAAAGAATCCCAATAGCCATCAAAGTTGATCGTACACATGTATGCAACATGTTATCAAAGACATGGCACAAATATCAAGACGATTCCATCTCACATAACCATGATAAAATATTAAATCAAAACTCACAACAATTAGAGGTGAACCTAAACTAACCACCACATGTTCATGATACTCAAACAATCATAGTTCTTAACAACATCTCCATACCACAACATAAATTCCCATGATCTTAAGTTATAAAAATTTTGATCTTTAGAAATCAGATACTCATTGAGGGATATGTTCAATCATAAAACCCCTCCAACAACACTCTCAAAATGCTAGATTTAGTAATTGTAGATTACCTCTTAAGAGAAGTAGAATTGGACTCAATGATCCCCACATTCAACCACACATTATCGATACAAGACCTCGACAACAAGATGAATTATTAGATTGTCTGACAACCATAAATACGCATGATAGATCTTCTATAAATTCTTATAAAAAAAGGTGGTACACGCACAACCACTAAAATAATTTACAACTCTAATACAACAGCATATAAGTAATCTAAAATATCCACATCTTTCCAACTCTTCCCACTCAATCTAGATAACATCGCAGGATTTGTACATTCTACCGACCACTAGATATCCATCCACAAAGTGAAAACACATGTAACTATACCTAGTGAATCACACTCACAACCATGTATAAAAATGAAATAGATGGTCACATACGAATTTATCAAATGTCATGAAAGGTTTTCCTATGAAGAGTCGATACTATTTATTTCCATTCACTTGACTGTGCATAATCTTCACATCATTCCTCTGAAGTCCACACTCTCATTACTAACAACATCATGAACACTTCGACTATTTACCTTTCTCTAAACCAACACTTTTATAACGAAAATTTCCCTTAGATACTTTAACAATCAATAGTACTAAACTTTACAACTCAAATCAAGTGTTAGTCTTTTCAAATCCTCAATACCTAATACAATTGATCATTCAACATCTTGAAAATTCATACCTTGACAAGATATATCTCCACAAATGTAGACTTTCAATGAAAATATGAATTGTAAATTCAACCATCTAATAAAATCCCCTTATGTATCAACATTAGTTTATACCTCGAAGATTTTTATGAATTCATATATCTTCAATTATCATGGACTGCATCTCCATCTATGTCACATATCTTTTCTAAAACTCAATCGTACTCATTACTAAATTCCAAACAAAACAAAGAACTTATCGTCACTCTAACCTAATATTTGTACACTCTTTTCTCAAGTCCTTCTTCAATAGTTGTTAACCAATCTGACAAACTTGTGACCTTATTACCATAGTCACATCATCATGAAATAAATCACGTGTCTCTGATCCCAATTATCTACCCCTATGAAGATATATCTTCATCTTTTGCAATTATATAAAATATTCTTGCTCTCATCTCTTTCTCTAAAGGTTGTATTACCTCCCACTATTTTTCTTTGTTATGACTCTAGTTTCGTTAATTTCTATTCGAATAGTGTCCCACCATCTCTTAAAAACTTTTCATATGACCACGTTATTCAAGAAATATTAGAACCCATAACCTTAGATACTTGGAACTCATAATTACTACACTGAATAGCTTAGCTTACTATATAGTTGCATCCCGTCACAATCTACTATAAACACTTATTACCATTATGCTCAGTCAGCCTTGACTATTGCTACAAGTCAATATTTTCATCGACATAACACCTAAAACTCAAGTATAATCATCACATTCAAAGGACTAACCCTATTTTATAGGCATTTTCTTATGGCTTAAGATAAAATCAAATGTTCTCATAGTACCCTCTTGCTTTCAACAAACAGGACAAGAGCACCCCACTTGAAAACACTAGGTCAGATGGCCCTTTATCAAGAAGCTCTTGGATTTGAGGCTTAAGCTCTCTAAATTCTAATCACCACATGAATAGACTCAATAGAGGAGGATATGACCTCAACATCCCAAATATGAGCCAATTATGCAATAAAATCCTACCCTACCAGTTCCCTAGCCTGAATGAAGATATGATCTTAGCTAGCTTAGGCTTGTACATAAATTCCCATCTAATCTTTCCCTATTGGGGATCTCTAGAGTTATCGAGTTAGAATTAAAATTAAGTCTGATATAATAGGAGGACAACCAATCCATGCCTAAGACTATATCAAGTCAAACATATCCAGCATAACCAAATCAACCCAAACTTGAAAATCCAAAACACAACAGGACAATACGATAAACATGGGTGACTATGACTGACTCTTCAACTAGGGTTGAAACATGGATGGGGGCATCATAGTATCCCGAATTACATCAAATCCCAAGTCAATTGAACTGATGTGATCAAATAAATAGAATTTGGATCATCAACACATCAGTCATCCTATCACAACAATTAAAGCACTGTGATCACTATATCCTACCCTTATATACCAAGATTCTCCAAATGTTAACACACATTATCACTTATATTCGATTGTTGAACCCTCATGTACAATTCGTGTTCCATATTATGACTTGGAAAAATAGGGGAGCCGTGGATGAGATTCTATCTCGCCCTGTCTCGCTTTGGCGGGAAGAATCCCTCCTCAGCGTCCATAATAGAAATAGAACCCAAGCCAACTAATTTTCTGGGGTTTTCTCTTTTCTAATTTCTACCAAGGTCCCCACTTCACTCAACACCTCTGGAATAATCCCCACAGCTAGGACAATCATTAGTTACCCAAGTCAATCTTAACAAGACACGCTCCACAATTTCCATTACGTTACATTCAACACTACCATTCACTCGTTCTCAGTATACACCCAGACACTTACAGATCCTTACTCAAGACCTTTCTTTCACAACGAGTTTCACGATACTCAAGTATTTATAACTTCCATAACTTCAAAGATCAGGCCAACATATTGTACATATCAAAGTTCAGACACACCTTAATTGTCCACATAATCATCTTATCACATTCAAGCAATTACAACTTCACATTCGCAGATAATTCAGACAAGCAGAAGCATACATTCAATGTCTCCAAGATACAATTCACAGGTAAGTCCAAATTCTTAATTAATTGTTTCGCTCCATTGATGACCATTCCTAATTATCCATGCATTCACACCACCCCTAGGGACAAATACCAATTGGAACCTTCTTTGCTTAAATTAACTTCCTTGTGTCCCTTCACTCGAGACTACGACATCTTGTTCACTCCTTTGAAATAATAATTTGAATCGGGAGATACCATTTAGACTCAACTCATACTACAATGACAATAGTAGCTAGTGATCCGCACAAACTTCTAGTTTCAATCATAGAACTTGGTCAAACCAAATTCTTAACTACCTCAATCTTTAATTGATGGTAACAAGACCTTATATCAATCTTAGAGATAACTGATGCACCTTGCAATTGGTCAAAAATGTCATCCATCTGAGGTAATGGCTACTTTTCCGATTGGTAACCCTATTAAAATGACGGCAGTCTATATACATCCTCTCTTGCTAGTGATGGTGTTACCACTTTTGTTGCTCTTGTTCTGACCATAGAGTGAAGGAGAAAGATACAAATTTGTATCACCCAAATACCAATTGTATTCAAGTCACATCATGAAGAAGTAGAAAGAAGTAAGTTTTTCCTAAATTCATATAGCCTCTCGAAGAAAAGTACGGACATCATCGTACCATTCCGCAAGACTCTACTAGACTTGTTTTGGTACAATGAGATCAACAAACCTAGGCTCTGATACCAACTTTGTTACGACCTAAATTGTCATGATTGACACCCACACTAACCCTCCGATGGGAGAACCATTACTACAACCCAACCAAGCAACTTAATAAAAAACTAGGCATTTGAAGATTAAAAAAAAGCAGTTTTCAGTAACTAAATTGTTTATTGAGGAACTAAACAAAATGAACTAACACCAGTGCAGAAATACAAACCCTAGAACTTGAAAGTCATTGAACCAAAACTCTATTAACGACAAGTCTAAGAACAAGGGGTACGAACCCAAAACTAAACAACACCTTAACGAATAGTATGAGTCCAAAGAGAGTGAAGTTAAACAAAAGAAAACTCAAGGCATCCCAAAAGAACTATCTCACCCTTGAATTCGAAATATATACTTGTCACATCCGAGTTTACCCCCTAGATGTAACCGGCGTCGTCATTCTCTTTGAGGACTAAGACTAGCCTCTTAGTTTACATCATTGCAATCATAAGTCAAAAATACGGAAGAATTTAAAACTTTTAATAACTCTACATTGAGGTTTACATAGACCTCTACATACACATACATATCATTATACTGAGTATACATAGACCCTTCGTATAAGAAGATTACATAGTCTTCTACTTTTATTGCACACACACACACACACACACACACACACACACACATACACATATATATATATATATATATATATATATATATAACATAAAATAGAGTCTCAAAGTCGTCTCATCTCATACCATCTAAAACGATCATAATAAATTGGGCATAGCCCTACATCAATGTAAAGAAGCCACGTATAGGCTTATACAAATCGTACTCAAATGAAAATAGAAGGAACATATAAGTCTTTAGAACTAAACAAAAACATAAGCTCGAAATCGGTATCGCCCTCGGGAAGTGAGGACCTACCCACTTGGATGGTAGAGAATATCCAAGTCGTCTCGAATGAGCCTTACATGACCGGAACCTAAAATGTTTGGGAAAAGGAAGAAAATGGGGTTAGCACGCCACTTGTACTAAGTATGAGACCATATGCACATATAATGTCAAATCATGCTAAAAAGGATATTTAGTTAAATCATGCCATTTTTATCCTTTGAAAATCTTATGCATAATCAAACAAGCCATACCAAGCAACAATGACATATTCATTTAGACAAAGTAAGTAATATGCATACCATCATACAAGAACCCATTATCTACTACACCCCTATCATCAAGGAATAACATCACAAGCATGAATAAGAGTTTATCATGGCATAATAAGCAAGACAAGTACTCACGAATCCCTATCAAGTCAACAAGTGCAACAACTAAGCAAAGCCCCATAACCTTACTTAATCAAGTAACCCAACAAGAAATCCATAACCAATGCCGAACTTTACACAATATGACTCTTAATGATACATAACATTATACCTTAACAATATAGACCAAATACATGTTCATAAGCATAGCCATCACCATATGATATCATTTACCTGTAATGTCAACATACTATCATCATTGACATCATTAGCAAATACATACATAATATCAACTTGCTAAAGCTCCCCTCAAGGCAAACTAGTGCAAGGCGTAGGTAGAGTCCCATACCCCTACCCAAGCTAAGTCAAACCTATTAAGTCACCCTAGATAGTTTATACTTTATTACTTCAATTTAGTTAAGGGAACACTTGCCTTAACCGACATAGACCACATGAGCTAAGTGTGGAATCCGGTGTTGTAAAACCTTACACCGATGGAAGGTGGTCTACCGGCCAAGATAGAACCTAACATGAAACGTAGCATCTAGGTGGATCCACTAGGTAGTCTTCCTATGGGGGCAACATAGTTCAAGAACTAAGAGATAAGTCTTCCCTCTTCATACCACATGGTAATTGGGGCCTCCTCTCATGGGAATCCTTTGAATGAGTATCCCTCAAAGGGGAGTCAACATCACATATAGAACTGTAGGGTAACTCTTCCGCTATGGAAAGTCATCACCTCCCATTGTCAAGTTCACTTGGTGCTAAGCTAAGTCCCTTCTTGAAATGTCTTAATGTCTTTATTTATCAATCAAAGCTTAGTTTAGGTCATAGGGTCTAGCCCTTGTATAATCATCATCATCATAGCTCAATAGGAATTGCACGAATATAATCCTCTAATCACAATACATATAAGTAAGGTCAATACATTTACATGTTCATTCATAATAAGGCACATTGGTAGTTACTACACCCTCATAACCTTTCACCTTAATAAACCTCACAACCATAGACAAGATATTTCAATTAAACATCGTACCACCCTATCAAACCTAATTAAGGCAAACTCCAATACGACATCATGGATTAATCACAATTCACTATAAATTGAAGTAAAGTATAGGGATCATAAGACTTACCAAGTCTCCTTCACAATTCATGACCAAGGTATTACCATCAACCCATAACTCAACCCAACTAGGGAAGTAACATCATCACACAATGATAACAAATAAGATAACAAGGCCAATTGCATCTCTATAACACAATTCAACACTAGAACATAGCTTAAGACAAGATACTTAGGTCATTTTCACAATATACTCGATAACCTAAATCACATCTCAGTGCTGCCTCCTACGTGCTAGGGTCCTCCTCAAGGGCCCTTGGTTGGTCCTTGGGGAGTCGTACCTGGACGTTTCGACCACGAATCGACTTTAACATATGTTATACACCCTTCTACCAAATTTCATACATTTCTGAATCCTAAAAGCTAGTCAAATAGGCTAAGGCACGTTAGTACCTCTTTGAACCAACTTCCGGACGTCATGGACGTTCTTGGGCGTTTTGGTTTCTAAACTTCCTAAATGACCCATATTCATTAAAATGGACTTAAAAACAGTGTCTAGACCTCATGTCACCTATGTTAAGCTTTAAGTTACGTCTTGGATTTTTTTCAAAATGTTACAATACTAATCCTCTAAACGAGGTATGTAAATAGCCAATGGAAGATGCCCTGTACTCAACAAAAATAAGAGCAAGTGCAATATTAGTACACAACCTCAATGTACTTGTAGGATCACGCGGTTATCCCAAAAAGTGCAACATATGCATGTAACCACAACATTCTTAAACAAGCATATACCAAACATATACAATATCATCATCATTCACATCAACGAACAGTTTCACAATTTTCAACGATATACAATTAAATCATTTTAGAGCAACAAATACTCTTTCAATATTAATCATCATTAGGTACGTAATTATCACAAGTAGATACATAACACAACTCAATGTTCCTCTGACGGAACCCAATTAAATTGTCCTCTCATGGAACCAAAACCCAAATTGTTAGCTTGCTGGAATGTGGAAATGTGATCCCATAATTGTTCAAAACGTAGTAACCTGATCAACAAAGTGTTCCAAAATGTGTCAATCCGATCCAATAGTTTTGCCGGAATGTGGTAACATGATCCAATAGTTAGCTTGCCAGAATGTGGCAATACGATCCCTATTCACACACCACAATAACAAAAGTAGTACATCATCAAGATCATACAACAAGAAGTGATTCATGGCTTGATTAGGGTGATAAATAATGCAACAGTCGCATACATACATGCATTATAATGAAGTAATTTCAAATATATATCACACCAACACTCCGGATAGGCGGAAGGGTCTATGTCCATTCCCAACTTCCTTTCAATCCACATCGGAAAATTGAGGCACAACATGAAATCTCAACCATCACCTACCTCGAATCCAAGCTTGAATCCCCTAAGGCAATTAGATTTTTCCTTTCCAGATTCCTCTCGCTTATTCTAGGTCTACAATAATTAATATACGCAAGGATCACAATCAAAGGTCTAATTATTTGGATTATAACAACCCCAATTACCCTAGACCAAACCCAAGATCTTAATACCCAAATTAAGGCTTTTTCTGTCATACTGCTCATATTAAATCCTTTCCCCATCGATTATAACCCAAGAAAATAGGTTCTACAAATCAAAAAAACAAATTTCGGGTGTTAAATTTTACCTTTAGCCTCAAGAATGGTTAAAAACTGTCAAGAACTCGTCAGGGGTCCTTTTCTTAGCTCTAAATATCGAAAAATGCCAAATAAGGTCATTTAGGGGTTTATTAACAACTTTAAAGTCGTGTATAGACCACTACAGCGGACCCATACCTCTTTAGAGGCCCCGCTCTGGATCCTAGAATCATGCTACAGCTGCCTCAACGGAGACAAAATTTAACCGTTCATGGTAACATCATTTCTAGGAGTTCTACTCGCCCAAATTTGATTTCGTAAAGTCGTACGGGTTCCTTATCGTTTTAGCTATACATTCATGTAATCAAGTTCATAATTAGATCTTTCATTCATTACTAGATTTCCCTACACCTTAGTGACTCCGATTTCGTCCAAAAGACTAGGATTTCCAAGTTACTACCAAAAACTTTTCTGGCCCCAATTATTTCTTCATTGACTTTTCCATAACGACGAAATGAATTTGTTACATTTTTTGCCCAGTCTGATTAGTCACAGATTGACTAGCATACTTATCGCTTCCCTGAACTAACAGTAGTAACTTCTCATTGGGGTTGCACTTTCAGTGCATTAGGTAACGCTTTCTCCTCAACATTATGCCTAGGAGGTTGACCTCTGACAATTCTTCATGGTGGCATGATTATCTGAAGACATGCGCAAGCATGAATTAAAAGGAAACTTTTAGGGGATTAAACTCTAATTAGGCATGAAATAAGTGTGAAACAAATGAAAAATTTTCCTAAATGATGCAGCCTCCTAATTATACATGTGGCGCGCTTCACACCGATAACTAGGACCTTACGGACACGACTTCATAGAAATTCTAGGACTCTTGAACTCTATGCTAAGATACAAAGTTTATCACACGCCGATCCTACACCTTGGGTGGGATAGGCACTTGAGAACCATTGATGGCTCCAAGCAAACCCTTGTCCTTTCTTACTTACTCAGCGGAAGAATTAAACATAAGAGATATAATTCATGCAATAACTTAAGAAAGAATGTTTTAGCCAAAATGGCAACTCATGTCTTAAATTTATTCAACTGAAATGAATAAGACTAAATAACTATAACTATATGTTTATGCAGCCTCTAAAATGAAGAGGGATGTCGCAAAAAGGCCCATGATCATCCTAACAATTGAAACTAGAATGCATTGTAAAAAGGAGCCCTTGAGAAAGCAAGGAGGCTCAACAACTGATTTTGAGTGCTCAACCTCATCAACGAGGCGCTGGATGCTGATCCTTGTTACCTTTGTCTACAACATAAGATGATGCAGACCAATTGGCATCAGTACATTAAATGTACGAGTATGCGAGTTGGATTGCTAAACATAACATAGGCTTGAAAAGAGTCTGAAAGGAATACTTTCCTTGGATTTACTCAACGTCTGAATAACTTAACTCAATATAAAGCAATAAAACACATGAAATATACATAAAGCTTTTAAAACAATAGAAAACAACTTAGTTCGTTAAAGAAACACAATAGAAATGCAATTGTACTCGTATAATAAAGTAATATAGTTTCTGTGGGAGATTCTCTAACCGACAACCAACACTATAGCCTAAGTGGTGATACAACGTCTTGCCCATGCTACTAAAATTTTCCTCTACTATGTCGTCATATAGAACGCCTTTACTAAGTGGATCCACTAGTCTAGGCTAAAAAACACTTAAGGAGTCCTCTAAAAAGTATGATCATTTACTACCAATGATGGCTACATGGTTTATGCAGACTTGAGTTAACATGAACTCGCATCCCCATATCGATACTCAATACTACTCCTAAAAATATTCTTAGCTCATATGTTTTAGAACAAAACTTCTTTCTTTGGTTTGAGATAATTACTGAAAACATAGCTTAAAAGCTCTATTGGAAATCGGTGTTTCCCATTTTTCTTCAAATGTAAAAACATTTGAAAATCTTTGACATACTTTGTTCCCTTATACTTTTGGATAAATAAACTCTACTATTTACTCCTTCTTGAACTCAAAACTTTAAGTCTTAAAATATAGTTAAAATATTTGTGAAAGACTTTTGAAACCTTTATAAAGTTCTATTGATTTGCTTCTTAACTTCTCAACTTGACTCTTAACTTTCTTAGGATCGAATTATGGATTCAAGGATTGTAATTCTGATATGAAAGATCTCATGATGTTTATGAGTGTTTCTAGATAGCTAAGCATGAGAAAATATCATGAAATCACTGTCTAAAAGTAGGTCCGGGACGTGGATATATATTTTAATATTTGATCACAAAAATAAATTTTGAGGCATAACAGTAAGTGACTATTCCACGACGTGAGGGATTATTTTCCAAATCTGAGGAATACGGACCTGGTAACCATATTTGCCCGACTTGTTCCTTCTTCGTTTTCCAGATCCAATTATCCTAAACTCTGTACTTTTTCCCACATTAACTTTAGATTGCTATACCGAACAAATGTATCTAAGAACCTAACTCAAAACAACCCTATAATTTGATGTAAAGATCTCTCAAATTTCTCAAAATAAGCCTGATTCAAGAATGACATAAATTTTAAGAATACATATCACGAACATCAAACTTTCAACCCTTTTAGGACGAATTCACGTTGATATGAACTTGTTTAGCACGTGGGTGAACGAACCCAATGTTATGAAAGTCTCACATACCTCGTAGGGATCACCCCTTGACGAAATCCACTATCTTAGCTTCGAGAATTGACGATTCTTGCTTCTTATCCTCTTTTCTCTTCTCTTTCTAAAATCCAGTTTAGACTTTCCCTATTCAAATAGCCCAACTTCCAATGGTCATATATCACTCATATGAACTTGGAATCGTGCAAACTTGATATTGTTAAAAATATAATTTCAAGATCTTTCCTACGGTATCTTGAAACCCCTCTAAATCATCTTGAGCTTGGAGTTATGGTCGTTTGAAGTTGAGCAAAAACTCAACCTAACCTACTTATTAATTTTTCCAAATTTTTATATTCTTTCCAAAAATGACTATTTCCAATTTATAATTGATTCCTAGTTCTTTCAATTAGCGAGATGTTACACTAAATAACAATAAGTAAATTTTCCAATTATGGCAAACTTTAAATCTTCTTTAATGAAAACAGTCCCAATTAATATATTTATCTCGTACTCAATTTAATATTATTTCTACGTATAAAGAATTCATGAATTATTTATACACCCTACATGGTATAGAACATCTAATTAATACCTTACATTTTATGATATTACAATTAAATCGAACTTAATATTATGGTATTAATCTGTGTAAAGATATACCCCTCAAATCCTTTTAACGAATTTGTTAATTTTTTGTGTTTTATGTTATATATTTGTACCAGTTAATTTATATAAATAAATTAGCTTACAAATTTTTTATCCAGAGAGAGTTATTATTTGTTTAATAAATTCAATAAAAATAAATATAATATTTGAAATGTGAGTTGTTTTACATTCACTAATTGAAAACACAAATATATCACTACATGACATTTGTGATCTTTATTGAAAGTTGTAATGTTGATACATATATTTTTTGTGTATTTTAATAAAAATGCATACATATTAAAAGAAATAATTTATAAATACCCAGAACTATGACCAAGATCTCAACGATACACATATACTCATGTTTATAACATCTTTTTAGGTATTAAAGTAGAGTTAAAATATAAAATAAATATGTTTATCAAGAACAATCAATTTCAAATAAATTTATTGGATCATACTAGTGAAATGATTATTGATATTCTCATTATATTTTTATAGTAATAATTGGTGTTTTTGTCTTGGTGAGAGTGAATGGTATATTTTTAACTTGTGAAATTATGAATGTTGTCAATTTAGTCATATTTGTTTTTTCTTCTTCAAAGAAATCTATAGTGTAATACCACCAAGTGACCGTTTAGTCAATTTAATTATCATCTATCTTACTAATGCCAAATATTTATCTTCATTCAAATATATAGCTTATAAAAAATATTATTGTATTCATAAAATCAAGGATAAGGATGAGCTATAAAAATATATCTTTAAAAAAAAAATGATATTTGAATTCAAACTTAAATAAAATTTGATTTGTGATGGAGTTTTAATTTCTTAGTCTCTCTTACATATACTTCTACAATGATTTATAATGTTAAGATTACATCGCTTTTTTAATTTATTGATCACTAACTTTATTTGTGAATTTTATCAATTTTAATTTCATGTTGTACAAAATTTATCCATTAGTAAATCTAAATAGATATAACTAACTGATACCCTTTTCAATATCTTAAGCACCATAAGAATTATATATATATATATATATCAATGGCCAATTATTAATAATATATATAATTCCTAACCTTTCAAATTCATAATCTTCAAATTATTTAATATACAAATTTATAACTGCTAAATATTATACCTATAAAAACCTACTTTGAGACATGTATGATGATCATTTTATTTTTATTTCTTATTTTTCATTTTTTTCTCTTTTATTTGTTAATTGTTTTTGCCTTCTTTAATATGATTTTGCAGGAGAGATATGTATAATTAAAAAAGTTAGATATTTTACATAGTTTAATTTTGCCAGTAAAATAATTTTACATGTCTAATGCTGATCATTATCACTTTTTTTTAATTTAATTATACATATAATATCATTTTTTTTGGATCTTATTGATACAAATCATCAACTTTTTATAGAATAAATAATTTGTTTTTCTCTTTGCGAGATTTTTCATTGCTTAATCTTGTAGTTTCTAATTACACTATTTCAACATGTTAGCTTAAAGTCAATAAATTTTAAGTTGGGGGTATATTTGACTTTTCAAGCATTATGTTATACGTGTCTTTCATCCTATAATTAAATGGATACGTAAGATCTTCTATATCTTTCTAAAATAGTAACAATTGTTTTCTTATCACAGAGCACAAATGTAAAAAGCTCACAAAGAAAAGAAGAGTAAAGGAGAAAGTTGAAAGTAGCAACGCAGATAGAAGATGAACCTGAATATGGTGCTTGCATCCATGGCGCGGTGATTCTAGTCTCTCTTGCAGATAGAAGATGAACCTGAATCAGATCAGTATTATAGATCTGAGCCGCAGTAATAAAGCGTCAGTAACAATCTAGTTACCTCTACAAGGTAGAAGTGAGATTACACTGATCTTGTTGTTTTTGTTGCAACTGTGAACTTCGCAGGTTGAGAAAGATATGCAAATTTATCTTTTAAAGAAAAAAAGTGTATCTTTCATTTTTATAGGGCTATACGGACTCAAACCGCAGACCTTCTCGGTAAAACAGATCAAACTTCTTAGAGACGAAGAAGGCTTGTAGAAAGTGTAGAGGAAAACACTTCAAAGGTGTGTTGCTCCTCTCTGCAATGCTTTTGATTTCAATTTTTGCTAAGAAATATATAGATTCAATAACTCTTATAAGTTAATTCAACTACCAAGCGGCCACCTAATCTTTGATTGTTCTCTCAAAATTCTCATCCCTAAAGTATGAGGTTATGATGATGATTTTTTTCTTTCTCTGAGAAAATTGATAGTGTAGGAAAGAAATCGTTGCAGGGTAACTCTATGATTTATCTATTGTTGTATGTTGATGATATGCTTATTGCTGCTAACAACATCACAGAGATAAATATTTTGAAGAAACTGTTGAGCAAGGAATTTGACATGAAGGATCTAGGAGTTGCAAAGAAAATCCTTGGAATGGAAATTTCAAGAGAAAATGGTGTTGTACATCTTTCTCCGAAGAGGTACATCGGAAAAGTTCTTGAAAGATTCAATATGCATATGAGCAAGCCTGTAAGTACACCGTTAGCTTCTCATTTCAAGCTTTCAGAGTTACAAATGCCTCAATATATGGATGAGGTGGAGCATATGTCAAAGGTTCCTTATGCGAGTGCAGTTGGTAGCATTATGTATGCTATGGTATGCACACGTCCAGATATTGCCCAATCTGTAAGTGTGGTAAGCAAGTACATGGCAAATCCAGGAAAAAGGCACTGGGAAGCTGTCAAGTGGATATTGAGATATCTCAAAGGAGCTTCTGATGTTGGCCTAACCTTCCGGAAAAGTGAAGGTATTTCAATTCTCGGTTATGTAGATTCTGACTATGCAGGGGATCTTGATCGAAGGAGGTCCACAACTGGATACATCTTTACTCTCGTTGGCAGTGCCGTTAGTTGGAAATCGACTTTACAGTCGATTGTCGCTTTGTCTACAACAGAGGCAGAATATATGGCAGCAACGGAGGCAGTGAAAGAAGCTATCTGGTTGAAAGGTTTGGTGGCAGAATTGAGTTCAGTTCAGCTTAAATCAATTCTAAAATGTGATAGTCAAAGTGCTATTCATTTGATTAAAAATCAAAGATTTCATGAGCGCACCAAACACATTGATGTCAGATTTCATTTTATTCGAGATGTCGTAGAAAAGGGAGCTATCAAGGTTGAGAAGGTTATCACAGACGATAACGCTGCAGACATGTTGACCAAAATAGTCCCGCTTGCCAAGTTTGCACACTGCAAGGACTTGGCGGGAGTATGCATCAATTGATGCAACTCTAAGAGAACAACTGCTAGGTGGAGCTGGTATGTTCAACAAAGGTTTGATTCTTCTTGTTTCTTACAATGGGATTGCCCAGTAAGCTTAGAAGTTTTGGCCGGAGTTGTTTATACGCATGCTTGGAACACAAACCAAGGTGGAGATTGAAAGAGTTGGTTTTGGTTCTTGTGGAATCAAACTAAATGGAAGATGAATTAATATGAATATTTGGTAGGAAGATAATTAGTACAAAATACAAGTCAAAGATTGTATCTTGGTAGGTGAAAGTTAGGCAAACCATAAAATGGTTTGCTATCTTAACCTTGACAATTTTGACACATAGTGATGTCATGGATGACATCAATAGGATGAATTTATTCCTATAAATAGGTAGCTCTTAATTCATTTTCAAATCATCCTCTCACTTGCCTTCTCACCTTCTAAGGCATTTGTGTTCTCTCTCTTGTAGTATTTCACTTGTATTCTTTGTAGAGTGAAATAAATATTGGTGCAGTTGTTCTTTGGTGGACGTAGGATCATTTTGATCCGAACCACGTTAAATATTGTTGTTCTTCCTTGTTCTTTAATTTCACATTTCCGCTAACAAAGGGTTATATAATTAGTGGCTTTACGGTTAATTGCTGGTACATGTTGCTTTAAAATACTATTAGCGACAATTATATTATTGCCGCCAAAATAATTGCCACTAAATCCTACTTTTGTTGTACTTTGTTATGGAATCAAGTGTTGTTATTCTTCAATCTCCTGATGACTCTATGCACATGTTACAACAATACCGCCAATTTTCAAGTTTATTTGAAAAGACAAGAGACTAATCATACATGCCCTGCACCAACTATCCTACAGTAAATATATTGCTCTTTGTAAAGCTACAAGGAATTGCAAATCCACATATACTATTTCTAATTTTGTTTCCAATGATCGATTATCTCCTATATCTAGATCCTTGATTGCTTCTCTAGAATGTGTTTATGTATCCAAAACAGTGAAGGAGACTTTGCATCATCTTTGATGGTCACACGCGAGGCTTAAGGAAGTATATGAATTAGATTAAAATCACATATGAGATTTGGTGGATTCACCCTATGTAAAGAAACCAGTAGGGTGTAAGTGGGTGTTCACAGCTAAAGTTAAGGCCAAGCTTGTAGCTAAAGGATATGCTCAGACTTACAAGGTAGAATATTCACACACTTTTTCTATGGTTTCCAAACTCACCTATGTAATCTTGTTCTTTCTCTAGTTGCTTTTTGGAATTTGTCTTTACATCGGTTGGATATCAAGAATACATTTCTTCATAGTGATCTTCAAAAGAAAGTGTATATGGAGCAACCATCCAATTTTTTTCTCTAAACGTGTATAAGAAAGTTTGACATTTGAAAAAGTCCCTATATAGCTTGAAGCGAAGTCCACAGCTTGGTTTGGAAAGCTCAGTGAGGTAGTTTAAGAGTTTGGACTGACATGAGTAAATGTGATCACTCTGTATTCTACCAACAATATGAAGTTTACACTATCCTTCTTGTTATATATGTTGATGACATTGTCATCAGAGGAGGTGATTCTGAGAGGATCTCTTCCCTTAAGTCTTGCTTTGATGCTCAACTTCATTCGAATGACTTTGGCAAGTTTTAATCAAGAAGCGAATTATAAAACCAAGAAGGAAATTTGTCATCTATCTTAGATAAAGTATACTCTTGACCTACTTGCAGAAACTGGAAAATTGCTAGCCAAACCTTGTAGTACTGTCACAACCCAATTTATAATCGTGACCGGCGCTAAGGAAGAGTTCCAAAGCAAGCCTTAACCAGAAATCTACAGAAAATCGGACATAATTATCTCTATTTTTCGGCCTATCCTAAAATTACCTGTATCACAAATCAATAACGCAGCCAACCAATCTCATCATTAATCCACCTTATTCATCAATAAACTATTCGAAGAGTAAAAATACTAATTCCGACTTCAAAACGTAAATGTCATACTAGACACCAGTTTACAATACAAAAGAATACTCATAACTTCTAATAAAATAAATTAATATAGAGCGGCTCTAAGGATTCCAAGAAATGTTAATAATAACTAATATGCTAATTGTCCAGCGAACTCGTAAGCTCTAGTTAAGGAAACCATTACCCATGTCACCTGCATTCTCTGTATAATAAAGCGAGCAATGAGACGCTAGCTCAGTGAGTAATAACACTTAACCACAACCATTTTAATGAGGGACAAGTCAGAAGACATGCTAGTATGATATTCAAATTGCTAAAATCAATTCCTTTTTTCAGAAATGGTAACAAAATTTAATCTTATTTGCCTCATGTAAGAAAAATCAATGTAAACACTTAGTAGTAAGCTCAGAAAAACACTTTCATACGAATTTTTGATAGTAAACTCAGAAAAACACTTTCATATCTATTCTTAGAGTAAACTTAGAATGGCATTTCCATATCAAATAGTTATATCTGGAAACTCAGAAAAATAGTCTAACATCAAATCTTATAACTGTAACCTCATAAAAACACTTTCATATCAAATTTTATATCTGGGAGGTTTCCTAGGATGGATCATGTAATCAGAGTGGCCTTCTCTTTAACAAGTAACCAATAACAGTGGACTCCTCGTAAAGGAGTTAAATATTCATATCAGTGTATCCCTACTCGAGGGATATCATTAAGAGTATACTAGTTCTACCTTTCAACTAGCAAGGGCTTTATCAGAAATCAGTAACTACAAGGTGCACCAGGTCTAACGTACCCGTTGTTAGCTACTGGAGTCATTAAGGTCTACTCCCATTTATATTTTTCTTGTGATTCAGTAGAAGCATTTCAAAATCGAACATACTATTTAAATCGTATCAAATCATGTCCTTTCAAAGTTTAACAATGACCTGTCAAAATACTATTTCTCAAATAAGTGTAAAACCTTTTGAATAAAAGTAATCATATCTTATAAGAATGCGATCATCTCAAATAATCTATTCAGTATCATTATCATATTCAGTAAAAGACTTGTCCCACATGTAAATTTAAAACAGTCGGTAACACATTCACTTTATAAACCACGTAAAAATTATGAAATTTGTAAAATACAAATTGTGAGAAAATATTACTCATAGTGTTTGTGCTGAAAATACCAAGATCGCCACTCGAGTAACCCATATTAATCCCTTTGATCAATCTATAATCACATTCGTATCAATTTCGTGTTAACTTCTTCGTGCAAGGTTGTTATTTGTAGTTTTGATGATTTGACAAACTCAGGGACCTTATGAAGGGACCTGGTTCTTGGCTAAATATGCTTTTTGGTTGCCAGCTGGAGAAAGTACAAAACGTTGGTGCACAGTCTCCAACAGTGGCAGAAGTGGCAGACGCGGCAGAAACCTCAGCCAATGGGATTGTTTTACGTTTTGTGACCTTTCTACATAAACAAAACATCCCTATATTCACAATCAGTTTTTGCAACTTGAAAAAGCTTTCAAGAACTCTTGCAAAGGCTTACAAAAGGAGTGAAGAAACATCCTCAAGATCAACTCAAATCTGAAAGAGCTGGAAGCTTAGTTGTCTTAGGATTATTTCTTCTGCACGTAAATTGTAAATCTGTTCCTCCATTTATAAAGGAATCAGATAGTTGTTTGATCTGAAATTCTAAATCATTAGTAGGTTAGTGATTTAGTGGGTAGTCTTTGATATTGCTTAGAAAATCCTAAGTTGTCTAGAGTGATAGCTTAGTGGGTAGAGTAACATCTACTTAGGCTCATCAAGCAATAGAGCTATTGCTTGTCTGTGAGATTAAAAACTTTTTCTCACATTTTGTGTAACCGGTTTACTTTTGCTTGTAAAGACTAGTGAAACGGTTTTGGAAATCCTGTGAGACAGGTCGTGGTTTTACTCCCTTGAGCAAGGAGGTTTCCACGTAAACTGCTGGTGTTGATATTCTGCCTTTATTTACAGTTGTTCATATTTTGAGTGAGTCAAGGGACCTGGTCCATTGACTGATAGTGGATGCATAGATTCTAACAAAGGTAATTCATAATACATTAATAACCCAACACTAGAGGTTTCATGAATTATTTGAAATCTGTCCAATCACCTAATTAGTGCTTAAATCAGACACAATAGCCTCTTCTTGATTAATTCTCACTGTAAAAAGATCAACCTAATCTTTCTGCCCAATTACTTTTGTTTCATATGTTCCAATATACAAAATCTCATAGTCCAGTAATTAAATGCAGTCCACTATTTTCTGGGATTTTAACAAATTTCTCGGTTTCTTCAACCCATGATTCTCCAATTCTCAACCCCAATTCTATAGCCATGAAATATACATATTAAATCTATAAACTAATCTCGAACACTTACCTTCCTCTTATACTTCTCTTTTTACTGATAAATCACGGTCTAGGATATTTTTTTTGTTTGCTGCTCCTTTCCTGGAACGTGAAACAACAGCTTAAATTTTTTTTTTCTTTTCAATTTGTACCTTCAGCCTTTCTCCTCAAATTTTAAGGTATCTTGCTCTGTTATTGTCTTTCACGTACAAGATGAGCCAAGCCTATTGGGTGTGCAGTAATTTCCTAAAAAACTCTAATGAAAAGTATGCCCTTAATTAATCATTGGGTATTACAAGTACTCTAGTGGTTCCCAATGTGTATCATATGAAAGATAATGGTGGCCTTTTGATAATAAAGAGAGGTATAAGAGGATAGTTAGGAGGTTAAACTACCTCATAATGACTCATCCGGATATTGCCATTGCGGTGTTGTAAGCCAGTTTATGCTTACACCTACGGTCAAATATTGGGAAACTTTGGAATACATTAGATGGTATTTGAAAGCAGCTTGTGGACTTGACATATTGTATATAAATCACAACTATACTCGTATTAAGTGTTTTGCAAATGATGATTGGATTGGTTCCAAAATTAACAAAAGATCCACTTCATGATATTGTATCTTTGTTGGTGGAAACTTGGCATCATGGAGAGTAAGAAGCAAAGTTTTGTATTTCGATCCAGTGCAGAATTTGAGTACGAATCTGTGTATAGTATATGTTTGGAATTATGTGGATTTATCATCTTTTATCTGAAAAGGGGATGAAGCATCATACGCCAATAAAATATTAGAATGTTACTCAAGATGGTCTCATATTACCTTAAACTTTGTCTATTATGAAAGAACTAAATATATTGAAGTTAATTGTCACTTTATTGATGAAAAGATTCACGAAAAGATGATTTCTACTAGCAATGTAAAGACACGAGAGAAACTAACTGATTTTGTTACAAAGGTTGTTAATTGAACTCGAGTCGATTACCTTTGCAAAAAGTTGAGCATGATTAATATATATGTATCAACTTGAGTAAGAGTGTTAAAAAATGAATATAGACATCATATTTGCAGCGTGTTACAAAATGAATATCGACATCATATTAGCAGCGTGTTACAAAATGTAAATGGTAGGTAACTTGTGGATGTGCAACAGTATGGACCTACAATTATACATGGTTAATGAGGATTTCAAGAGGATTGAAACTAATTTGTTGATGGAAGAATGCAATCTATCGTGATGCGTTGCATAAGAACTTGATGGTAAATAGAGATTATATGCTCATAATATACAAAATTATCGTGGTGATCGGGAATTTCTCTAAGTTATGTAATGAGGTATATATATGATTGTTTAAATGGTAGTTGAAACTTGGTATGTGAATGATTTGCATGGAGTTGACATTGAACATGCTTCAATAGTTTTATCTCGATGAAAAAGTGCTACAAGATTTAAAAGTAGGGCAATCAGCCTTGGGTGGGACTCATATCTATCATGGAATGTTTAAATGGAAAGAGAAGGAGTCGTAGTTTGAAATTTTTGAAGGCGACATTGTGTTTTCTAAGAAAACTTTGATACGAGTGACGGTTTGAGAGTAAGATAAATGGTCGATATGGTAATTGTTGGGTGTTAAAAGGTGTGAATGGAAAATGAAGAGTTGTTAATTTTATGAATTGTTGTGACTTTGATGAAAAGTTGCGACTTTTATGAAAAATTGTGACTTTTATGAAAAGTTGTGACTTTTATGAAAAGTTGTGACTTTTATGAAAGGTGATGACCTTTCTGAAAGATTGTGACTTTTCCAAAGGTTTGTGTGTTTTCTGATAATGCACAATAAGAACCTTTTCGCACTACCCTTTGTTTTCTATAAATTGAGGAATTTCTTCTCATTTTAAAGGGAGAATTTTTGGACTTCTTTTACTACTGCTAAATCTAGTATTCTAAGTTTACTTTACTGTCGTTGAGTAGCTCGCTAACACCAGTGTTTTGGTATCAATACACTGGTGATTGAGATCATTCTATTCTAGGAGGACATATTCCAAATAAAACGTTGGATACTAGAGGGGAATAATTTCCTTAGGGGGATCATCTTTTTGTTTTTCCAGATTCTGGTATGTGTTACAGATTTTAGATTTGTGCATTAATTTATGTTCTTCTGTTCTTCACTGGTTCATTAAACTTTTGTAACTTCGTGCTTCTGCAAACTTTGTTGGAATTAGTAAGTTTCTTTAAACACAGATAAACAATAATTTTTCTTTAAGAAAACTATTTTGTATATTTTTTCTAATTTATTTCTGATTCTAGTTTCTCTACTAGTTTTAATTTTATAGTTGTGAAAATTAATGTTCTTAAACTTTGTTGTATCTTATCAAGTCTTCAAAGTTTTGTTCTAAGTATCTTATGAATACAATATGAACAACAATTATGATGTTTTTGAGTATTAAGAGTGTTGGCTTCAGTGGAGTACTGTGAGAAGTGTGTGGGGTTTTATATATCCAGTATGTGTATGATTGTAAAAAGGACCAAAGCGATTGATTACAGGTGGCTAATAATCAAGGAGATGGAGCCACATGAATGGAAATATTTGATATGGGCACTAAGGAAGGAGTATCTTTTGTGATTTGATCTTGGTTTCGTATTTTTATTTGACCACCTTCCTCATTTTGGACATGTTGTGGAGTATGATTTACAACTTATCCCATGAATGTTTCCATAGCTATAGGTGAATCCCTAGTAGTGGATCAGGTGTACCGATCCTACGATTGTCCTCATGGTAGGGCGGCATCCTTGGGAATACTTCATTTCAGTTATGAAAGATTTGGTGTTGTTTGGGATAGTTGAAGTATACCGGTGATTCTACACTCACAACATTTCTTATGAGAACTTATAGAAGAGCTACCGTGAATAGATATAGCTTTTCGATAGTTTTAATATACATCTCGTAGACGAGGTCACGTTTCTGCTACATTTGAATGTGGGGGGCCATTGAATCTATTTCTATTGTTCTTAAGGAATGTCTATAATCACAACATTTTTCTAGCATTTCGATCGTGTTGTTAGAAGTTCTACATTCTCGGGTGTACCACTTGTTGGGTGGTTACTTGATCTTGTTCTTCTTTGGGTTAGATAAGATTTATTCTCCTTTGATGAGTACTCGATGTCTAATACAACAAACATGATATTTAGCTGCGAAAGTATTACGTACGACACATAATTCGTCACTAATTATTCACTTTTTGTGACAAAAATTACATTTCGTATTAAAATGTATGAACCACACACTTTTAATGATGAAACATAAAATTTTGTAGCAAAATTCGTCCAGTTGAGTTTCCCACAAAAATATAATTTGGCACCATTTATTAAGTACCATTAGCAACAAATTTTAATTTATCACAGACAAATTATATTGTCACTAATAATGTATCCAATTTGTGACAAACTATTATTTGTCTTAAAATTAGTTACAATTTTGGACACAAATAGGCTTTGTCACAATAAAAAATTATTGAAATAGGAGACAAACTAGATTTCGTCATTAGATATTTTATGCTTTAGCCACAAAATTTGATATTTAATTGTGACCTTAGTTTTTGTCACTAATACTATAAGTAATCAACGATGATAATTTTATTGCATCTAATCAATGTGTGATGTAGTGACAACATAGTTTTGTCATTAAAATATGCAATGTTTAAATAACGACGACTTAAAATTTATAGCTAAATAATTTAACTATTTGTGACCAAAAAATTTTCATAGCTAAATATAATATTCTTTGGCTACGCTTGTTTATGATTACATGTGACAAATGAAGTATAATAATGTCATAGTTGAATATAAAAATTTCTCCATATTATACCCTCAATTTATATAACATTGAGTTAATGTCTTTGAAAAATTTATTGAGTAAATATATTTAAGAATTTATCAATTCAAAGTGGTAAATGGTAATTCGCTATATCAATCATTGTTTTTCTTAATAGGCGTTTCAAGTAAAAGAAAAATTACAAGTAAAAAGAAACGGGGTGGGGTGGGGGTGGGGGGTGGGATATTTTCTAATAACTCTCACTAAATTAGGAGTTATTTCAGAGATCTTGGTTTCAGACCAATTTTTTTTTAACTAACACTATTTAAAATTTACAATATTTGTACTTATTTGAAAATCTTGAATTATATAATTAAACTACATAAAATTAAAGAATAAATTCATGAACAAATATTGGATCCATGCAAAGCTTGGTGTTTTGCCAATAGTAGTCATGGTCGACAAGTGTGCTTTGTGAAATTTCAATTAAATTGAAGGTTTTTTCTTTCATTTGACTATGAAAGTATTAAAATGAATTTATAATAATTTATATATTTCAAAACTACACAAACACTATTATAAATCACAATAATTTATCATGTAAAATAATTTTTAAAATTAAATAAAAATTATATGTTATTTCCCTTGTCCAATTTATGTGACATTGATAAAAAGTATTATAATCAATTTAATCTTTTATATGTCTTTTAATTTTTAATTATTGTGATTGTTGCCATTTGATTATACCTTAACATTTGTAAATTACAAAATTATTATTATTATTATTATTATTATTATTATATTGTTGTTGTTGTTGTTGTTGTTGTTGACATCTAAGTTTGGCCTATCATATTCGAAATTCATAACTATTAAGTTGTTGACACCAATTTTGACCAACATATAATCCTTTCGGAAGTGTTATTCGATTAAATACGTATTTTACAAACATATTTCGGGTTAAAAGTTTTAGTTGATTTTTCCTAAAAGTTAAATATTTTAATATGCATAATTATAAAAAAAAAAATTGTTATCATTATCAAATTATTTTATTATTATTAAATTATTATTTTACTGATAATTAAACTCAAAATATTATCTTACTCAATGTTTTTAAAATTCAAGTGTGTTTAATTATATGATAATATTTTAATGTGTCTAATATTTGATTTATTGAATAGCACTTCCTTAATTTTCCTCCAAAATATTTAATTAGCCTATTCTATTCTAATTCATTTCAATTCTAACCATTCAAATAAATTTCAATCATAGCCATTGTTGATTTCAATTATAGCCTATTCTTATTCCTATTATCAACTCCAAATTCTGATTTAATCCCAACTGTCCATCCTTTAAGTTAAATTCAATATCTAGAGCTGTCAATATGGGCTAGCCCACTCCATCTGGGCTAACCCATACATGCTTTGACATTTTACGGGTCAGGCCGGGTTAGCCCATTTTTGGCATGAGCTAGAAAATGGTCGGCCCAACCCACAAGTACGTGGGCTACAGGCTTGCCGAGCCAGTCCACTTCTTTAAAATTATATTTTTTTATAATTATTAAATTAAATTATAAATTATTATTTAAATATAGTATCATAAATATCGACAAAATAATATTACATAATGTTAATGTTACCACTTGTCAATCAACTCAACGAATAAAATTATCTTTATAATATTTATTGATTTTTTTTTGAAATAAAGTATAAATATCTAAATAGAAATATTAATCTAATTATTTTGAATTTGGACTCTCTTTCATTTTAAATTTTAATATTATATTACATTTTTAAATTAATTTTTATTGGCCCACAGGCCGGCCCTAGTATTTTTCAAACCTCACAAATCAACAGGCTTATTTAGGTCGGGCTAAAAAGCCCTTTTCTTAAATGGGTTGCAAAAATTATAGCCGAACCCTATTAAATTTCGAGTTAGACCAGGCCGACCCAATAAGCCTAGCCCATATTGACGGCTCTACCAATATCCAACATAAGCGTTCATTCAAATGTGATCAATGACTGAGATCGAAACCCTCTACCTTCCTTTTAAATACACAAAAAACCCAAAATCTTTCATTCTTCATCTAGCAAAGAGGCAGATCAGCCTCTCCTCTCTATCTCCTCCTTCTTTCTTCTCAGGCGAGGAGCCAGCGAAGGTTGCCGCCTCTCTCTCCTTCGGCTAGAACGACAGCTCCAATCGGCGAGAAACCAGTTGACCGGCGTTACCACAAGGGCAGTCGTCCCTCCACCTTCTCTCTTCTTGCTGCTACAGCCGGAGAAACAGCAAGAAACGGCCGGTGAGAAGTAAAATCAGCACCCGCCGGCGAATTCGGCAACAACAATAGCTAAACAGCTCCAGCGAAACAGCAGCGCTGCTCTGACCGGCAAGGAGACAACGCAGCAGCTTCAGCGACTTTGACCAGCGAAGCCAATAACAACTGCGAGACTACCACCTGTTAGTATTAGTAGGTATAAAATATCTCGAGCTATGACATTGTTATAATTTGATTTCAACAATTGGTATTAAGCTGGAAACTTTTCTATATGGAAGACGATCACCAATTAGTATTAATAAGTATAAAATATCTCGAAATCTAGATGACTTTACCAAAAGATAAAGAATAATGAAAGTTAAAAATCTGAATAGGTGATATCAACTTGAAGACTACTGTTCACTAGAGTACTCTTAGTATATAATCATTAGAGCATATTAGAGAACTCGTAGTTACACAAATTTTAAGTATGAAATATTGTAATATTATGGATTTAGGTGTGTTATATCAACTTTTTCATATTTGTTACATGGTGGTTACCCAAATTTGTATTTCTGCAATTCAGGTTTTCAATTGATACTTCTAGAGAAAACTGCATAAAACATTCATTCTATTTCACTATTTCTACTTGAGCTGTTATTTTCTATTGGCTATATACTTATTTTTTTGTACTTGGATTTGCTAAACTTGACCCGAGGTTCTTTTGAAAACCGCCTCTGTTTCTCCACGAGGTAGTGGTCTGTGTACAGTCTACCTAGACGACCCACTTGTGGGACTACTGGGTATGTTGTTGTTGCTTGAAGGATTCATAGTCAAATGCTATCATATATGTTCTTCACAAAAAAAATTACTTCCATCATTAATGCTAATATTTGTAAAGTTGTCAAACTCTAGTGAGGTTATCCCTCTTCTACCCTGCCATATTTTTATGTTTCTTGAATGAATTACAACAATCTTTTGTTTCAAATCCTAAGAAAGTCTTAAATGGTATCAGATCTGTACATCTATGCCTATCTCTCTGTGTATTCTTTTAGTGTTCCTGCCGTCCCAAATTACTAATGAATACATGACAAACAACTTTTGGTAATTTAAAGTTACGCACATGTTCTTGTCTTTACATGTCTAATTCTTATTTATATTCTGGAAATGTTTAGCGTTATTACCCTCATGGTTACCATGGTGTAGATAGAGGGGGACGACCCGTCTATATTAAAAGACTTGGACTGATTTAGCCTACTAAGCTTATGAATGTTACCACAATAGAAAGGTTCTTAAAGTATCACACCCAAGGATTTGAAAGGACTTTCGCCGAAAAATTTCCAGCATGTTCGATCGCAGCTAGGAGGCATATAGATTCATCCACTACAATCTTGGATGTACAAGGACTGGTATGTATAGAATTAATTGATATTCAACCTAAACTTCATTAGTTTCCATATTTGATATGCAACCAGCAGCTGAGGTGCCATTAATTGATTCTTCTTCCTTTTCTAGCCTAAGTTAGAATATGTTAGATACTCACTTGTTTTGTTAAAATTAGTAGAAATCTGTTTATAAAGTGTGTATTCATATTGGTGTTTAGAAAGAGACATGATGACTCTTGTTGTCTCTTTTTCTTTCTTACATTTTTGCGTTGGTTACATTTGTTTTGAGTCGAATGTCTATTGAAAACAACTTATCTATCCTACAAGGGTAGAGATGATATCTTTGTACATTCCATTTGTGGGATTACACTTGGATATGTAGTTGTATATCATGATATCATAAAGTGTACAAAGAGATCATCTCTACCCTTGTAGGATATAGAAGGAATTTTCAATAGACCTTCGACTCAAAAGAAATGTAATCAATTCGAAATAGTAAGAAAGAAAAAGAGACAACACGTCTCTTTCTAAACACCCAAGAATATGAAAACATCACTACTTAAGCTGCAGTTAGCCCTCACAAACACCATTACAATATATCATTAAATTATTCAGCTCACATACTAGAAACTTTAAAAGAGAAAAATTCAATTAGAGTGAAGAAAGTGACCTCGAGTGAAATAGATGTTGATAACTCAGCGCTTAGAGGAGTATAAGTGTTAGCGGAAACGTGAAATTAAAGAACAAGGAAGAACAACAATATTTAACGTGGTTCGGATCAAAATGATCCTACGTCCACCAAAGAACAACTGCACCAATATTTATTTCACTCTACAAAGAATACAAGTGAAATACTACAAGAGAGAGAACACAAATTCATCCTATTGATGTCATCCATGACATCACTATGTGTCAAAATTGTCAAGGTTAAGATAGCAAACCATTTTATGGTTTGCCTAACTTTCACCTACCAAGATACAATCTTTGACTTGTATTTTGTACTAATTATCTTCCTACCAAATATTCATATTAATTCATCTTCCATTTAGTTTGATTCCACAAGAACCAAAACCAACTCTTTCAATCTCCACCTTGGTTTGTGTTCCAAGCATGAGTATAAACAACTCCGGCCAAAACTTCTAAGCTTACTGGGCAATCCCATTGTAAGAAACAAGAAGAATCAAACCTTTGTTGAACATACCAGCTCCACCTAGCAGTTGTTCTCTTAGAGTTGCATCAATTGATGCATACTCCCGCCAAGTCCTTGCAGTGTGCAAACTTGGCAAGCGGGACTATTTTGGTCAACATGTCTGCAGCGTTATCGTCTGTGATAACCTTCTCAACCTTGATAGCTCCCTTTTCTACGACATCTCGAATAAAATGAAATCTGACATCAATGTGTTTGGTGCGCTCATGAAATCTTTGATTTTTAATCAAATGAATAGCACTTTGACTATCACATTTTAGAATTGATTTAAGCTGAACTGAACTCAATTCTGCCACCAAACCTTTCAACCAGATAGCTTCTTTCACTGCCTCCGTTGCTGCCATATATTCTGCCTCTGTTGTAGACAAAGCGACAATCGACTGTAAAGTCGATTTCCAACTAACGGCACTGCCAACGAGAGTAAAGATGTATCCAGTTGTGGACCTCCTTCGATCAAGATCCCCTGCATAGTCAGAATCTACATAACCGAGAATTGAAATACCTTCACTTTTCCGGAAGGTTAGGCCAACATCAGAAGCTCCTTTGAGATATCTCAATATCCACTTGACAGCTTCCCAGTGCCTTTTTCCTGGATTTGCCATGTACTTGCTTACCACACTTACAGATTGGGCAATATCTGGACGTGTGCATACCATAGCATACATAATGCTACCAACTGCACTCGCATAAGGAACCTTTGACATATGCTCCACCTCATCCATAGATTGAGGCATTTGTAACTCTGAAAGCTTGAAATGAGAAGCTAACGGTGTACTTACAGGCTTGCTCATATGCATATTGAATCTTTCAAGAACTTTTCCGATGTACCTCTTCTGAGAAAGATGTACAACACCATTTTCTCTTGAAATTTCCATTCCAAGGATTTTCTTTGCAACTCCTAGATCCTTCATGTCAAATTCCTTGCTCAACAGTTTCTTCAAAATATTTATCTCTGTGATGTTGTTAGCAGCAATAAGCATATCATCAACATACAACAATAGATAAATCATAGAGTTACCAGACATCTTCTTGTGATACACACAACTATCAAATGCACTCCTCGAAAATCCATGTGTAGTCATAAATGCATCAAACCTCTTGTACCACTGTCTAGGGGATTGCTTCAAACCATACAAAGACTTCTTCAGTTGACATACATGGTCTTTTTTTCCTTCAGCTAGAAAACCTTCAGGCTGATCCATATAGATTGTTTCTTCTAGATCACCATGTAAGAAAGCGGTTTTGACATCAAGCTGTTGAAGCTCTAAATCAAATTGTGCAACCAATGCTAGTAGCACGCGAATTGAGCTATGTTTCACGACTGGAGAAAAGATCTCATTGTAGTCAATTCCCTCCTTCTGACTGAAACCCTTTGCAACCAATCTCGCCTTGAACCTAGCATCTTCCACTTCTGGAATACCTTCTTTCTTTCTGTAGACCCATTTGCATCCAACTGTCCTCATCCCCTTTGGCCTTTTAACTAAGACCCATGTCTCATTTTTGTGAAGAGACTCCATCTCTTCCATCATGGCTAACTGCCATTGTGCAGCATCTTTGCAAGAAGTTGCTTCAACATACGAAGAGGGCTCGAGATCCTTAATCTCTTCTTCTGCAGCTACGAACGCATGTGCAATCAGATTTTCTTGCTCTATAAGACGTTCCGGTTTCCGTATCTGCCTTTTGTCCCTTCCCTTCGCAATTGTGTATGGTTCATTGGAAGCAAGTTCTTTAAGATCTGCATCTTTTGACTCATCAATTTGAGTCTCTTGATCCCGTTCCTTGGTAAGCTCCACCGGTAGCTCCACCTGCTCGTTGTTCTCGTTTCTAGATAACTCCACAGAAACTTTACGAGGATCAAGTATAGAGGATTCATCAAAGGTAACATCTCTACTAACTACAAATTTGAGTAAAGACAAACACCATAGTTTGTACCCTTTTACTCCATCTACATACCCTACGAATATGGCCTTTTTAGCCCTTGGTTCAAGCTTACCTTCATTAACATGATAATAAGCTGGACACCCAAATATTCGCAAGTATGAATAGTTAGAGGGTTCACCTGACCAGACCTCATTCGGAGTCTTAAAGTCAATCGCTGATGCTGGAGACCGATTGACAATATGAGAAGCAGTATGAACTGCTTCAGCCCAAAATACTTTGGACATCTTAGCTTGTAAGAGCATACAACGAGCCTTCTCAAGAAGAGTTCTGTTCATTCTCTCGGCAACTCCATTCTGCTGTGGTGTGTGCCTGACCGTCTTATGTCTTGCGATCCCATGAACCTTGCAGAAATCATTGAACTCTTCACTGCAAAACTCCAAGCCATTGTCCGTGCGAAGATACTTGATTTTCCTCTCCATTTGATTTTCAACCAAAATCTTTCACTCTTTAAATGCTGCAAAAGCATCACCTTTTGTCTTCAGGAAACGCACCCAAACCTTTCGTGAAAAATCATCAATGAATGTGAGAAGATACCTCTTTCCTCCCTTCGATGGAAGCTTAGAGGGACCCCATAAATCTGAATGGATGTAGTCTAGCACCCCTCCCGTCTTGTGCTTGCCAGTGCTGAAGCTGACCTTTTTCTGCTTCCCTAAGACGCAGTGCTCACAAAATTCAAGTGTGCTGATCTTCTCACCATTCAAAAGGTTGCGGTTGCTCAACATCTCCAATCCTCGTGCGCTCATATGGCCTAGTCTCATGTGCCATAATTTTGCCTTGTCATCATTAGATAACTGCACTGTAGATGCATTTACAGAGCCAATAATGGTGCTTCCCGCAAGTGTGTAGAAGCCATCCTCCAGCTTGGCCTTCAACATGACTAAAGACCCTTTAGTCACTTTCATAGTTCCTCCTTCACTCATGTACTTATAGCCTTGTTTATCTAAAGTACCCAGGGAGATCAAATTCTTCTTTAGATCAGGAACATGACGGACTTCTGTAATAGTCCTCACGATTCCATCATGGCAGCGAACATGAACTGAACCAATGCCAACTATTTTACAAGTTGCATTATTGCCCATTAATACAGTTCCTCTACTTGTTTCATAGCTGCTGAACCAATCTTTTCGGAATGTCATATGCAGAGTACAACCAGAGTCTAAGACCCATTTGTTGTCATAGACTCCACTATTGCATGATGTTGTTAGTACATAATCATTATCATTATCATGTACTTGCTCAACAATGGATGCGCTCGCCTTTTCTTTGGACTTCGACATAGGGCAATCTCGTTCAAAGTGCCCCTTCTTGTGACAGCCCCAACATTCCGCATTCTTTTTGTTCACACGAGACTTTGATTTGTACTTTGATTTGCTCCTTCCCTGTTGGCTAGTACGACCTCTTACAAAGAGTCCACTAGCTTCGTCACTTTTGTCTCCTTCAAAATGCATCCGCACATCACAAGAGTTTAGTGCTTGCCGCACTTGCTCAAGTTTAATAGGTTGTTTGCTATACATCATTGAATTCTCAATATCACGATATTTTGAAGTCAATGAAAATAGCAAAGAACATGCAAGCGTCTCCTCGTCCTTTTTAATTCCAGCAGTTTGTAAGTCCATCACAAGTTTATTGAACGCATCTAGATGGTCTTGCAACAAAGTACCTGAATCCATCTTAAATGTATGAAGACGCCGTTGTAACAACATCCTTGTTGTCACTGACTGGTCCTGGTAAAGCCCTTCCAGCTTTTCCCATAACTCTTTGGCCGTCTCTTCGGTACTTGTACTCACTTCACAAAGTACGTTAGGTGCAAGGGACAGTTGGATTGCACTCAATGCATCTCCTTCAATCTTTTCCTTGTCGGAATCCGATATCTTATCGGGGTACTTTCCGTCAATAGCATGGATTGAACCTTCCCTCCGCAGTAACGCTATCATCTGGACTTTCCAGATATTGAAGTTGTTGCGCCCACTAAATCTATCAATTTCAAACTTCATGGAACTCATTCTTTTACTTGTTCTTCCTTTTCTACTATAATGTATTTGGAACTACAGAAAACCAAAGTAATCCTTTTCTGATGTGGAAGTTCAGACTGTGCTGCAACCACAGAGCATACTCAGACAGAACCTTGGCTCTGATACCAATTGTTAGCGGAAACGTGAAATTAAAGAACAAGGAAGAACAACAATATTTAACGTGGTTCGGATCAAAATGATCCTACGTCCACCAAAGAACAACTGCACCAATATTTATTTCATTATACAAAGAATACAAGTGAAATACTACAAGAGAGAGAACACAAATGCCTTAGAAGGTGACAAGGCAAGTGAGAGGATGATTTGAAAATGAATTAAGAGCTACCTATTTATAGGAATAAATTCATCCTATTGATGTCATCCATGACATCACTATGTATCAAAATTGTCAAGGTTAAGATAGCAAACCATTTTATGGTTTGCCTAACTTTCACCTACCAAGATACAATCTTTGATTTGTATTTTGTACTAATTATCTTCCTACCAAATATTCATATTAATTCATCTTCCATTTAGTTTGATTCCACAAGAACCAAAACCAACTCTTTCAATAAGTAATTTCATACAAGTATGAGAGACTCTCTACTTACAAAGACTCAACAACTGCAGAAAATAATACACTAGATTTTATCCCCACTAGAAATGCAAACTAATTATTCTTAGCAAATTTACAAAGATTACAAACTCCCAAGTGATAAGAATTGTTGAAAACTTACAATAGAGAAAACATGTAGATTTAATGCTTGAAGAGGATATTTTGAATTAAGTAAGATACATCTAAGTGCATGACAAGTTGTGCTAACAAAAGAACTCTGCCTTTGCTACCTAAGAGAACTTCTCCTGTCTTGAACGGTAGTTCAAAATCTCTTAAGCCATACAGAAATACAAATAAGATATCAATAATACAAACATATACAACAATTATATAATTCTCGCATGAATGAGTAAACAACAAAGATGATAACAATGTTAATATTTTTTTTAAAATGGAATAATCACTCACATATAGAGAAGGATGAGGCCTAACCTCGATATTTTCTGTTTTAAACAATATCAACTGTGTAAGAAACTACAAATACGTTTGAACTATAATGCAACGAAACAAAAGTCCTGTATTATTACCATGTTAAGAAGAATAAATACATAAACGTAATGAATGATATTCAAATGCTTGTTTAGAAAGGAGAAGAGCTCCAGAGATTTCCAGTTATCAAATGATTGTATCCAAAAGAGGATAGCTTGAGGGGATTGCAGTGATAAGTGTAGAAGAGAAAAAAGATGCCCCCTTAAATGAGACAAATGCACTGATTATATAGTGAAAAAACAATAGAAGGAAAAGAATAAATCAAGCAAAAAAGTTTTCCTTATCGGATAAGGAGAATCCTTTGAAGGCAGAAATCTAGTCAAACTTTCCATAAAATAAATGACTAAAAGTATAACACCTAAAGATTCTCGTAATAAATAACTAGAAATCTGTACAAGCTGAGAAAGGAAATATATAATTTACTACATGAGATAAGTCATATAATATAAATACGCCAAAATAATGTGTTAATTATCACAATCCTTAAATCACTAAATTACCAATTTTATGTAAAATAAAATCCAAATATAACATAATCAATAAGGCACAAGAGTTATTTAATGAGAAATAAGCAAAAGAAAGGGGATAGATTGATCTTTTTCTTTTTTAAAAAAATTAAATCCCAAATTATATGCGTATCAAATTTGTCCAACTTACTTAAGGAAAAGACTGTCAATCAAGTGTGTGAATAAGATATTATGAAGTAAATTTATTGATACTATGATTTTTAGCTAAACAAAACAGATTGTAAATGATAAACAAGCTTAAATTATGAACACATGTCAATCAAGATTATTTAGAAACGAAATCAGTTAGTACTATTTATTCGTGATAAAATTTATTTGTGATGAACAAGAGGCATTGAAGAATAGCAACGACATTGTTCAACAAGTTCCTTTGTTTCAATTTATTTTACCAACACATAGATACAATAGTTGAATCCATCGCTCTTTGTTTTGTGAGCATTCACGTGTTGTCTCAACTACTTAATTTGGTAGATACTGGGTAAGTATGGCATTATATGCTTAAAGGACGTTGTGAGATAGATTGCTAGTGTTTGACCAAGGTGCAGAGAGTAACATTTTTTTTAAAAAAAACACCAAACTAGGCCAATACATTGTGAAATCTTGACATTAACTCGAGATACCATATACATGACTTCAGGCATAGGTTCAAGCAGAATCAAACAACCTGGGTATGTTTTCTTTTCACACATGATGAATAAAGCATATACACATATAACCATCAAATAATAATAATAAGACTCAAAACAATTGACAATGACATATGTAAAAACAGATTAAACCAAACACGAATCCAAATGTTTAATCCTCCTAATCAGTTTTCAGTAGACATCCGCCTCTGAATTTGGAGACGTTCAGAAAAGGGGAGAAGTGTCAAGAGCAACGGGTCTTGAGAGGAGGGTTGATATTGGTGGCTTGATGGTGGAAATGGGAAGATATGAAGAGGCGTGGACGAAAGAGAAGAGGGTTAGCAGTGGAGAATTTAAGGTTTCGTGGACTTATGGTGTGGTGGGAAGAAGTAAGCAACAAAGAGGTTGAGGAATAAAACACAGGGAGGAAAAGAAGTGGTCGACTGGTGGCGCTCACGAGGTTCTTGAAAGAACCAGTGAGATGAATAAGGTGGATCAGAGAACGACATCAGAGAAAGGAGGTGCTGGTTGTTTACCTGTGTCTTTCAGTGAGAGTGAAAACGGAGGAGATGGTGGCAAGGAGGGGAGAGAGGTTTGCTGGTGACAAGGCTGCATGGAGAATAGTGTGGCGGCGATTTGGTGGTTTTTTCTCAAGAGAGGAAGCATTAAAAATATTTATTTTGGGTGATTGAAATAGGAAATAAAGAGTTGAACGAATATGGACCAATGATCAAGATTTGATGGACGATTGTGATTTGATCAAGTGAGATGAACAATCGAGATGAAATACGAGATTTAAATTTAGGTCATCCTTGATATGCGTTGGCTAGAATTGAAATAAATGAGTGGCTTGAATTGATATAAGATTTGAATAAAAAAAAGCTATAATTAAAATAAATTGGATAGAATAGGTTATATTTTGAATAATTATTAAATGAATTGCTACTTAATTTATAATATACTACACATTAACATATAAAAAATACACTTTAATATTATAGACGTTTTAAATAAATAAGTAAAGTAATTATTTCAAATCTAGCAACCGATAATAATAATAATAATAATAATAATAATAATAATAATAATAATAATAATAATATAATTATTATTATTATTATTATTATTATTTTATAAGTTACAAATGTTAAAGTATAAAATTATTTAGATAATATTAAAGTAAATTCAAACAGGTAATAAGAGAAACAAGTTTTAAAATACGTATTTAATCAAATATCAAATCGAAAAAGGTTATAGGTCGATCAAAACTTGGTGGAAACAAAAACAGTAATTAATAATTTAAAGAAACATAAAATATTAAATTGATTATAAGATTTTAATCAGTGTCCCATAAACATATAAGTTATTCATAATGTATATTCTCCCTCTACTCCAATTATAAGTTAATTAGTGTCACATAAACGTATATACTACTAGTGGCAAAACACCATACTTTGCATGAACCCAATATTTATTCAAGAATTTATTCTTTTAAGCAGTTTAATTAAATATTTTTAGATTTTTAAAATCTAAATAACTTTATTAATGTGTGTGTGGAGTGTGTGTGTGTGGGGTGTGTGTGTGTGATAGTAAATAATTTTTTAAGTGTAAAATGAATACCTATCAATATTATAACATTGTATATTTTAAGTGATGTTGATTAAATTGATTTAAATTTTTTAATCTAAAATAGGTTATTCATATTTGTGTGGTAGTAAATCTTTTCTAAAATAAGATATATAGATGTATTTGTATGTACGTAGAGAATGATCTCATTGAGGGTAAAATAAATACATACAAATATTATCAGTATTTTAAATTTTAAACAGTGTTAGTTAAAATCATTTTGTGTGAGGCCAAGAGCTCTGAAGTAATTCCTAATTTAGTGAGAGTTATTAGGAAATACTCCCTCCATTCCTGTTTATTTGTCAATTTTGACATGGCACATCAATTAAGAAATTAAATAGTTAAATTATTTAACTACAAATTTTAAATCGTCTCTAAATAAACATCACATATTAAGTGACAAAACTATGTTGTCACAACATCACATATTGATTAGAGACACTAAATTATAGTCACTAATTGCAAATATCATCAATGACAAAAGCTAAGGTTACAATTAAATATGAAATTTTGTGCCTAAAGCTTACGATATTTAATGACGAACTCTAATTTGTCTTTATTTCAACAATTTATTTTTTGTTACAAAGCCTTTTTTTTGTCCCAAATTATAATTAATTTTAGGGAAAATGCATAAGTACCCTCAACCTATGTCCGAAATTCCAAAGGCACATTTATAATATACTAAGGTCCTATTACCCCCTTGAACTTATTTTCTAAATAATCCTTGAAAAAAAATGTCAACAGGTCCACAAAATAGTGCTATGTAGACCGAAAAGGTCTAAAAAGTTATTTATAAAATAAGGTCAGGGGGTAATAGGACCTTAGTATAGTATAAGTGTGTCTCTGAGATTTCGGGCATGTGTTGGGGGGTACTTGTGCATTTTCCCTTAATTTTAAGACAAATAATAGTTTGTCACAAATTGGATACAGTATAGGTAACAAAATGATGTATCACTAATAAATTAAAATTTGTCGCTAATTGTACTTAATAAATGACGCCAAATTATATTTTGGTGGGAAACTCTTATTACTTGTTTGAATTTACTTCAATATGTGGTTCATACAGTTTAATTCGAAATGTATTTTTTGTCATGAAAAGTGAATAGTTGGGAGAAATTATGCATTATACCTAATAATTTTATAGTTAAATATCATTTTTGTTGTAGTGTGAATTGTTCATTATTATTTATGAAAATTATCATCTCCTCATTATTTGTGTAACATGTTATTTGCATTGGTTCTGAAACATTCGTGATTGGTTTATTATCGAGGGTTATATCGCACGCCACAATGGATACATGAACAAGTATGTCCCCCATGGGTCTCAGATTGAGAGACGACGAGTGTATATCAGTAGGTAAGACATGTATAGCTATACTTGACATTACATTTAAATGTGATCCATATATTTTTTTATTTGTGAACTTCTGAGTGCCTTTCTGTGATACTTGTGATTGGTGAACTTGATCTCGTGTATTATTGATATGAAATTGTCAAAGTTTTGTTATTGAGGTATGTGCTATATAATTTTTTAATTATTAGGTTGGACTAATTTTATGTAAGTTGTAGTTGTAGAGGTTTTGTTAGGATGGTAGGAGTATCCGTATTCAATATTCTTAATTTGTGTTAGTAGTTGACTTGCTGAGTTTTGAATACTTTTATGTTATATACCCGTGAATGTAAATATGGTTCTAAGGAGCTCAATCGTAAAATGAATGTAGATGTGAGATTGATGCAAATGAGATCAATTTGTTTGGTATTTCAACACTTTATTCGCCTCTAACATAATCTCTTTATCATTAAGAGAGAGAAAAAAGGACTCAATATCTTAAAAGATCATTAAACTATGAGAAATTATCTAGTAATTTCTTTTTGTATAAATTAAATCCCCCAACTTAATTTTTTTTTTTCTTTAAAATCACTCAACTACATTAATCATAAAAATAAGTTTTTTATGAAAAAATATATATTTTATATTCCACTTAAATATGGACCCCAACTAAACATAGTTTAAAATTTTCATTATAATTCTTCTTCTTTTTATTCTTGTTAATTTACCATTAAAACTATTTGACATGACGATTAAATTATTTTATATAACATATAAATTAAACTATACATTTCTATATTTTTCATAATATGTTACATATCAGTGTACATCTTTATAAATAATTAATGTCTAATCTTTCATCAAAATATATCTGAATTTTGAACAATATTATCCATTCTTCAGCCCGTATATTGAAGATGCAATTCATAATCTGAATTTTGAACAATAATTATAATGGAGAATGACTTCTGCCCAGTAGTGAAAAAAGTTATCTTTTCCCTTTTGGTAAAAAATATTTTTCGCATTTTTCACAATTCGAGGTGACACAAAACATTGAAATATAATTTTATTAAGAAAAACATTTCTGGCACATAAAATACACCCAAGACTTTTAACTTTTCTGAATGCAAAATATGCCACAAGGTAGCAATTGTTTTTACTAATCTTCTGGATAACAAGAAACTATAAGACATGCTATTCCTCAACCCATAAAATTGGATACATAATGCTAATCTCAAGTTATTTATTAATCATTCAATTGTACAACCACATATAGTATGTTAAACTTATGACTTACATAAACATAAATTCATTATCATTTCTATACTATAAAAGGTGAATGTAGTTAACCATAAAACTTAATGAACTGTTAATTTAAACAATGCTAGTTTCTACATTTCTTAAAACAATCACTACCAACAAAGTACAAGACGCAAATTCATAATTTTAAGAGAATCAAGTACTCAAATAAAAGAAACTTTAGAAAAAAAACAAAGATTAAGAAAACGAACCATCTCTTGAGAGAGGGGATTGATGCTAGTGAGTGTACACTGTTGTACAACGATGTTTTGGAGCGGATAAATCTGGCTATAGAAGATTTCCTTCTGCGAGAACGACAAGCTCGAGAACGACGTCGTAGGACTTGTCAAGGACAATTGTAATTTATTTTCCATTGTATACTCCGCCAATAGAAATTCCGACCAACCTTGAAGCAATAGATCGAACCAATTCATGCATCAATTTCAACAAACAATTGAAGAAGAAGAGCAAATCTTAAATCCATTAGGATCACTTCTAGGGTTTCCACAGCTATGTAAATGGGGGAAGAAGAGGAGGTGGGGACAAAACAATCTTGAGGATTCACGCATCAGATTCAACAATAAATCAAAGCAATTGAGGATTTTCTTGTTCCTCAATTGCTTCGATCTATTGTTGAATCTGATGTGTGAATCCTTAAGATTGTTTTTCCCCCACGTCCTCTTCTTCCCCCATTTACATAGTTGTGGAAACCCTAGAAGTGATCCCGATGGATTTTAGCTTTGCTCCTCTTCATCAATTGCTTGTTGAATCTGATGCATGAATCGGTTCGATCTATTGCTTCGAGGTTGGACGGAATTTGAATTGGTGGAGTATACAATGAAAATCAATACAACTGGCCTTGACCAGTCATACGACATTGTTCTCGAGCTTGTTCGACTAGCAGAAGGAAATACTCTGTAGCCATATTTATCAATTTCAAAACATCATTGTACAACAATGTACCTCACTGGCATCAATTCCATCTCTCAAGAGATGGTTCGTATTCCTAATCTTTGTTTATTTCTAAAGTTTCTTTTATTTGTGTACTTGCTTCTCTTAAAATTCTGAATTTGCATCTTGTAATTTGTTGGTAGTGATTGTTTTAGGAAATATAGGAACTAGCATTGGTTAAGTTGACAATTCATTAAATTTTAAGGTTAACTAGATTCACCATTAACAATACAATAATGGTAATGAATTTATGTTATGTAAGTTATAAGTGTAACATACTATATGTGGTTGTACAATTGAAGGATTAATATATAACAGCGTGTGTATCCAATTCTTTGGGTTGAAGAATAGCATGTCTTATAATTTCTGTTTATTCAGAAGGTTAGTAAAAACAATTGCTACCTTGTGACATATTTTGAATTAAGAAAAGTGAAAGTCTTGGGTGTATTATATGTGCCACGATTTTTTTTCTTAATAAAATTATATGTTTTGTGTTACGTTGAATTGTGGAAAATGCAAAAAGATGTTTTATCAAAAGGGAAAAGATAAACTTCCATCACTAATTTGAAGAAGTCATTCTCCATTATTATCTGTGCCAATCAATGCATGCATAGATATTGTTTTTAAATTTCAATACTCAAAATCATCACCAAAAATGCTATCTCATACAGTGATTTATAGCAAAACATCTTTCTTCTAGGAGTTTTTTGGGCTAATCCCTCAGTGTAGGTGGTGCAAGTTTTGAAACTAGGAGCAAATTTTGCGGGTTAGCTTTCACTATTCAAGATTTTTATTTGTTTTTTATTTCAGAATACGAAATTGCATCCTCAATATACCGGCTGAAGAATGGATAATATTGTTCAAAATTCAGATATATTTTTATGAACAAACATACTTTGATGATTTACGAAGATGTACACTGATATTTAACATATTATAAAAATATATAAATGTTTAGTTTAATTTATATACTATATAAAATAATCTATTCGTCATGTCAGATATTTTTAGTGGTAAATTAAGAAGAATAAAAAGAATATGAATTATAATGAATATTTTAAACTATGTTTAGTCGCGGGATCCATATTTAAGTGGAATATAAAATAATTTATTTTCTGATAAGACAAATTATTTTAATGATTAATGTAGTTGAGTGATTTTTAAAGATAAAAAAGTTAACGAATTTTATTTATATAAAACAAAATTTAATGACTAGATAATTTCTCATAGTTCAATGATCTTTATGATATTGGTTATTTTTTTCTCTTTCTCTGAATGATAAAGAAATTATGTTGCAGGCGAATAAAGTGTTGAAAACACCAAACAAATTGATCTCATTTGCATCAATCTCACATCTTCATTCATTTTATGATTGAGCTCCTTAGCACCATATTTACATTCACATGTATATAATATAAAAGTATTCAAAAACTCAGCAAGTCAACTCCTAAAAACAAATTAAGAATATAGAATACAGATACTTCTACCATCCTAACTGAATCTCCACAATTACAACCTGCATAAAATTAGTCCAACCTAATAATTCACAAATAATAAAACACATGCCTCAATAACAACACTTCAAAAATTTTATATCAACAATACACGAGATCAAGTTCACCAATTATAAGTTTCACCGAAAGGCACACAGAAGTTGAAAAATAATAAATATATGCATTGCAATTAAATCTAATGTCAAGTATAGTAATACATGTCTTACCTAGTGATATACACTCGTTGTCTCTCAGTCCGAGATCCATGGGGGTTATAGGTTTTTATGCATCCATTGCGGCGTGTGATATGACCCTCGATAATAAAATCAATCACAACGTTTGACTCGTCCATAGATAATAGAATCTGTTGCAACATGCAACACACCCTCGAATCATAATATCCACCGCGGCGCACGACACATCCCTCAAAATGAAACATCCTTTTTAATTTTTGATCCTTCCTCAATTCACATAACATTTATCACAACCATGTTTAAGAACTAATGCAAATGACATGTTCACTCAAATAATAAGGAGACGACCATTTTCAATAATATTGCAGTTTCCTCCTATGGGTTGAGCTAGGGTTCCCACATTAGAGGTCACATATGATATTATATCGGTCTTAGCCTTCAAAAAGAATGTCGTTTTGACATGACATGTACGTAATCGTTCATATAAGTAAGCTGAACTAGTATGTGTCTAGCACTCAGAATCCTTCTTACATTCAGGCTTGAATCTCACAAAGTAAATTATCAATTTACGATTTTTTTCTAGGTTTGACCAGCCATAATTTTTTTTTCCAGTTATGGCATACTGTAAATCTTCTTTAATGATCATGATCTTCCCCCTATAATATAGTTGGGTCTCCATGGATGGATGTAATATCTTTGATAGGTATAGACATTGTGATTGTGTCTTCTACTTTATTCAAATTCGTCGCATAGTTTAACGATGCTTTTGGTGGTTGTTCATCGACATGGAGTGTAGGCAATCTATCGCTAGCATGGACAATGACGCCTACCAACAAAGTAAATCTGATGAAAATTTAGGGTTTTGGTACGAATTCCTTTGGTAGCTCATCACTAATGGAATACCAGATTATGGTAGCACATAGGTTGGGCAGACACAAGCAGAAGAAAGTTTAATTTGGACAAAGTTTATATAGGTTGTAGAAACATCAAAAAATTGAAAAAAAAAACACTAATGAGTCATTTGGATGGGAATGTTAGGAGAAATCATGTATTTGTATGGTATTATTTAGTAGTATGTTTGGTAGGAATTTAAGGCCTATGTATAAATAATTTATGGATTAGTTACACAACCTACATGGTATATGATGTTTAAATAATACCTTACATTTGGTGATATTAGGAATACATATAATTTAGTACCACAATATAAATCTACGTAAAGCAAAAAAAAAAAATATCCCTCAAATTATTTTAACGGTTTTGTTTATTTTCTGTATTTTATATATTTTATTTTTACTAATAAATTTATTTAAATAAATTAGCTTACAAATTTGATTATTTAGAGAGAGTTGTTTATTGTTAAACAGATCCAATACAAATCAATATAATATTTGAAATGTGAATTGTTTAACATTTACTACTTAAAAAGAAAAATATATCACTACATGGAGTTTCTGATCTTTATTGAATGTAGTATTGTTGATATGTTATATTATTATCTCATATATATATATATATATATATATATATATATATATATATATATATATATATATATATATATATATATATATATATATATATATATATATATATATATATATATATATATATATATATATAAAAGAACCCTAAGTCCGCCTATGTGGCACCACCACAATCAAGGATTCCCTTTAATTTATTTTATTTCCAAAACTAGCCTTCTCCTTCATGAAAACTTGTGACTTTTATGAAGAGTTGTCACTTTTATGAAAAGTTGTTCATTTTATGAAATGTCGTAACATTTTCTGAGGGTTGTAACTTTTTCAAAGAGTTATAACCCTTCCAAAAAGTTGTGACTTTAATGAAGAGTTGCGATTTTTACATCAAAAGTTGTAACTTTTGTGAAAAATTGTGACTTTTATGAAGAGTTGCGACTTTTATGAAAAAATATGACTATTATAAAAGGTTGTGACCTTTCCGAAGGGTTATAACTTTTTCAAAGAGTTGTGAATTTTCTAATAAGGCACAATAAGAATTTATTCACACTATCCTTTGTTGTCTATAAATAGAAGTATTTCCTACCACTATTATTTGTAGGTGTTTTTCGTAGGGTAGTCGAATTCAAATACATTAATTAAGCTTCTTATGGAGTTTGTTTCATTCCTCAAAGTTTTCTTCCTCCTATTTTAGCTTAATCTTTACTTTAAACCATAGTCATTCATCACTACAAAAGAAACCTCAATTAGCAACAAAAAAAATTCGTTGGTAAATTGATCAAATCGGTTGGTAATTGAGTTACCAACCAAATGTCAACTTATATTAATCCGTTGCTAAAAAGCTCGTCGGTAAATATTACTAACCAATTTTAATTTATTGGTAAACTTACCAACCAAAAATCAGTTGGTAAACACCCAAAGATGTTGTTACAAAATTTTGAAATATGGCCTTGAAATTTCCGTTGGTAAATTTACCAACTAAATTTTTGTTGGTATATTCGTTAGTACCTTTACTAACGAATTGAAAAGGAGTAAGTAAATTTTTTTCCTTCATTTTTCGTTTCATACATTGGTAATTCATTGGTAATTTTAGTAACAAAAAATTTGTGTTGGTAATTTCTCAATAAATTTTAAATACTTTTTTTTATTTATTTTTATTTTCCATTCGGTGTTCGGTATTCCACATTGGAGCCCGACTAAATCTGGGTTTACGCCGGAGATTATGTACCCAACGAGAATCGAACCTGAAACCTCTTGGTTAAGGATGCAGGAGTACTTACCATTACACTACAATCCTTGTTGGTAATAAATTTTAAATACGTTAGTATGATTATTTATTTTTCTAATAAATTTACTAATTGATTGTTAGTTTGTTGGTAATATATCATTCAAGTTCAATGTCAGATTAATAATTTATTGACAATATGTACAAAATATTATTAACTGAATGATTATTCAATAGTAAAATATTTATTAGTTTATTGCATTAAAACATCTAAGAACACAAAAATATATCCAAAAATATTAATCAATTTTATAAATAATATTTGAATGAAACAATGCAAAATCTATGATAACAAGTTAAATTAATCTCAATATGACACATATCATTATATCAAAAAATTAATTTGAGCATCTTTACAAAAAATGTTGACCAAATCTAAATTTTGGTCAAAACTTAAAAGTTAAAACGCCTAACAACACAGATTGATAATGGAAGCCTCAAAACCTGAAACAACCATCTTAGTAGATATAAATAATAATGACTTTTCAAAGCTAATCGCGCTGACATAATTTTCATAAGAGCACGTTTACAAAAAATACTAAGCAAAATTATTTTTTTGCCAAAAATGAAAAGTTGAATCGCCTAATGGTACAACCTAAATATGAGAATCTCAAAATCCAAACCAGCCATCCTTTAAAGAAAAAAAAGACCTTCCAGAGCTAACCGCTGACGAAATCAAAATTTGAGCATGTTTCCCAAAACAATTGACCTAATTCAAATTTTAGCCAAAACTTAAAAGTTAAAACGCTTAATGATACAAACTGAAAATAAAAGTCTCATATCTAGAACCAACCATCCTATGAGATCAAAACTGAACTTATATAGCTAATTGCGGTGATAAAATTTAATTCGAGCACGATTACCAAAAATATTGACTACATCGAAAATTTGGCCAAAACTTAAAAGCTAAAATGCCTAACGACATAAACTAAAACGGAAGCCTGAAAACCCGTACCCTCTATCTTATTACATCAAAAAAGACTTTTCGCATCTAAGTGCACTGACGAAATTCTTATCTGGGCACGTTATCAAATATATTGACCAAAGTTAAATTTTTGCCAAAATTTATATTAAAATACCTAACGACACACAGTAAAAATAAAAGCCTCAAAACCCAAATCAATCATCCTACTAGATAAAAAATGACCTTTGGAGTTAATTACGCTAGCGAAATTCTCATCTGAGCACGTTCACAAAAATATTTAACAAAGTCAAATTTTATCATAAACATAAAATTTAAAACACCTACCGGTACAAACAAAAAATGAAAGCCTCAAAACATGAGTCAACCTTCCCGTTACATAAAAAATGATCTTTCGAAGCTAATGACACTGACGTAGTTCTAATCTGAGCACGTTCACCAAAAATAATGTACAAAGTCAAATTTTGGTTAAAATTTAAAAGTTAAAACGCCTAATGACACAAACTAAATATGAAAGCCTCAACACTAGATGTTGGTTTACCAAAAAATTTAACCTCAATTGATAAATTTACCAACTATTCAAATATAAGTTAGTAATTAATAATTTACCAATAAATTTTATGAGAGTTGGTAATAGTTACTATTCAACTAAACATTCATATGTAATATTACCAACTAATAATTAATATGTTGGTAAATTTTACCAATGTATTAATGATCAGTTGGTATATTAACAACTATTTTAATGATGTTAGTAATTTACTAACTACAATCTTTATTCGTCGGCGAAATTTCGAACTAATTTTATATTGGTTGGCAAGTTTACCAACAAATTACATTTCGTTACTAATTTACCAACACATTTATATTTGGTTGGTAAATTTAGCAACACAACTTTGTCGTTGGTAAATGTTTGATTAGTAATTCATTGGTAATATGTTAATAAGTTATATAAAATATTTTTTTGTCATATTTACTAATCGATATATACTTGGTTGGTAATATTTGCAACAAAAGGTCTGTGTCTGTGTTAGTAATATTTCTGTTGGTAATCCATTGATAAAAGGTTGCTAATCTGGCGCCATTTTTTCCCGCCGTATTTACCAACTAAAATACTTAGTTAGTAAGATTTATGTTGGTAATCTGTTAGAATTTCGTTGTTAAGTTTTAAAATATTATTCATTTAGAAATATGTTGATAATTTGTTAGTAGAATACTAACCAACTTAAGTTGTTAGTAAAATCTGTTGGTAATTTGAGATTTTTTTGCAGTGCATGTAATTATGACAATTTCTTTTTTCTACTTTGGTGACTTGTTTTGAAACTCTAATAAAATTTCACAAAAGATTAATGAAAATTGATCTTCTATTTTTTCTCTTTCTACAGGTTTCTTCGTATAAAAAAATTAAATGGATTTTTGATTGCAATGCTACATTACGACTCTTGCACCTCTCATTCCACAACTCTTAACGCTGTTGAAATGGTTGAATTCAGTACATTTGGTTCTTTAGTAAACAAAAAATGTATGTTTTTTTAATCCATAGGACAATATAATTCAAATAAATTATTTAAACATCTTTTGAAGCATGTTTAATTCCTCAGAGTTTTCTTCCCCTTGTTTAATGAAGCTTAATTTTTTGTTGTAACTCATAGTGATTCGTGTATCTATTGCATTTTTTATTTGCTAATTTGGTGATTTTTTAACTCGGTAAAAAAATCCGCTAAGGATGGTTGAAAATTTATCTTCTTTTTTCTCCCTTTCAACAGGTTTTTCCATAAATATTTTGGGAGATTTACTTGTGGATTGTACTATATTTGATAGCACACAACAACAAATATAGGATAACTGACACAGAACCAATGATGAAGTTTGCTAAAAGAACCAAACATATTGTTGTCTTGTTTGCCACATTTAGTATATTATTTTGATTGTTTTTTCTTAGGTACAAACAATTCATATGTCATTGCACTCTTCCTAGAATCAATATATATATATATATAAAGGAGGACCATAGACAAGGTGATGTGCCACCTCTCTATGGCCTCCATTTGTATTTTTTTTTTTATTTTTTTGCTTTTTAAAAATAATAAATTAATTATTATATCATAAAAAAAATACTTAAATTTATTACAAATAAATATTTTATTAATGGAGGATCATTTATAACAAAAACTCTTCATATTTTTTTATTTATTTATCTCACTTATAATAAAAGGAGAAACATAATTTATTTATTTTTTTGTTATTTTTTAATTTATATTAATTATTTATCGTAAAAATATATTACTTTATTTATACAAATAAATATTTTAATGTAGGAATATTTATAAAAAAAGAACTCTCTCTCTATATTTTTTCTATTTCTTTATCTCACTTCTAATCATGAAATCATAATAAATTTTCTTTTTACATTTTAAGCATTTTTATTTTTATTTTTTAATTTATTCACTAGGAGTTACTACCCATGACTTGCCCTTCTTTAATTTTTAATTTTAATAATATTCATAACTCTCATAATTTTTATGTCCATAACCTCCAAATTAAATTTGTAAGTTTATGATGTCTTATGGTATTTCTTTATTTTGCCTATAAATTCATATTAGTTACATGAATATTCACATTCACAATTATCCTTTCTCTTTTCATCCTATAAGTTTGGTTTGTAACAAAAAAAAAAAGTACATGAAGGCAGTGGCGGAGGGAGGATTTTCATTAAGGGGGTTCAAAAAAAATTAATCACGTAAATAATATCCACAAATAAATGGGTCGAATCGGATATAAATGAGTTGGATAAAAAATATTACCTTAGAGCACATATATCTAAAAACATAAATAGATCATTACAATTGAACTCTACGAGGTTTCATATCTTGAAATGTCTTAATAATAACATCATTAGAAATACTGTAAAATACATCTTTTCCTACAAAAGGCACCAAACAACCACTAAAAAAATCATCACTCATTTGACTTCGCAAGTCTTTCTTGATAAACTTCATTGCCGAGAAAGCTCTTTCAACGGATGAAGTGACAACTGGTAGAAGTAGAGCAAATTTCACTAAGCAGAACACCAGAGAATAATTTGAAGGTTTTTTTGTTTGGACTAATTTTTTGGAAAGATCACATAGTCCATTTAGATCAGAGAACCTTTCATCAACATCACGAACATCAACAATGTAACTTGCAAGTTGATTCTCAAGAGTATTCATATTAAACTCATCAAAATCATCTGGATATAATTCAACCATCCTCATTATTTTTTTGCTATCAAAACTTGAAAACGAGTTAATTGGATTCAAACAAGCAATTCCATGGAGCAAATCAGTAGCTACCTATTTAAAACGATCATTAAGCTCTTGAAGTTGCCAATCAATAATATTGCAAAATACTTCAACACGGTAATGATGTAAGACTATATAGTGAGCAAGTCTTTGTCTTGACCTTAAAGATCTAACATATCGCTCCTCAAAGTTAGGTATTAAAATTTCATGTTTGGTACAAAATATAGATAGCTTAGCAATAAGAGAATTCCATTCATTATCCCTTAAAACTTGCAATCTTTTCTTTGCTACTTCGAAAAGTAGCATAGCGTTTGCAACATCTTTCTCCTTTCTTTGTAAGCATTTATTGAGCTCATTTGTGATTGCTAATATATCTCTCATCAAATGTAACATGAAAGCAACCTCAAATGTTCTACAAGATTCAAGATGTCCCGTTGCCTTGGCTCTTTCATCCATACTTCGTGCATCAAGAGCAAGTGATTCAAGAACTTCAAGAATAGAGCCAAACATAAGAATAAAATTTTTAAAGGATTTATAATGAGATCCCAACGAGTATCACAAGCTCTTTAAAGACCAAGTTGTTGATTCAAGCCCTTACCGGTTGTCAGTTCACCCATATCTATTGCATCTTGAATTTTTGCTTTTTGAGAATCTCGTAAATCATCCATACACTTAAAAGAAGATCCCAATACATTAAAAATATTCGAGACCAATACTACAAGTTCTCACTTCAACACACTTTTTAGAAATCCCAACAAGAGTTATCTGAAGTTGATGAGCAAAACAATGTATAGAATGAGCCGATCTACTTTCTTGCCTAATCAACATTTTAAGTCCATTGACCTCACCTTGCATATTGCTTGCCCCATCGTAACATTGTCCACGCACACTTGATGAACTTAAAGAATGTTGAGCAAGTACATTAATAATTTCCTCTTTCAGGGATAATGCACTAGAATCTTGAATATGAATAATGTCAATAAGTCGCTCCATCACAAATTCCATTCTATCAACATATCGTAATACAATAGCCATTTGCTCCTTGCATGAAATATCAAAAGATTCATCAACTAGTAAGGCAAAATAGTCACCATTTAGTTCCTCGAGAATAGCTTTAACTGTTTCTATCTTGCATGCAGTCACAATATCTTTTTGAATTATTGGAGAAGTCATTTGATCATTTTGAGGGGCATGTTCAAGTACATAATTACGAATTTTATCACACCTTTTGGCATACCATGAGAGAATCTGAAGAAAATTACTCCTACTAAGTGATGATTTAGATTCATCATGACCTCTAAATGCAAGTCCTTGAGTTATAAGAAGTCTTACTACATCAACCGAAGAACTTAAGCGAATATAATATCCATGTTTAATTTGATTAGATTGCTTCTCAAAGGCATATTTAATAGATTGTTGTTGTCATAGTAAATCTTGACATTTCTTTTTTGATCGATTATGTGGGCTATTCGGCAGACCGATATGCTTGTCAAGACCACTCTTTTAATTCCAATTCTTAAATCCTGTACATGAAAATACTTCACCTCCACCTTGATTAATGTTATGATCTTTAAATAGATAGCAATACAAATAATAGGCTGCATCATTACTAACACTATACTCCAACCAATCATGATATACATCATCAAACCATTCATGATTAAAACGACGCATTGCTCCAGAAATATTTGTTTGAGGGTACTCATGCACCTCCAAGCGAGGTTGACAAGGACCATTCACAAGATATGATCTTCTAATAACATCACGATGATTTGGATGATAATTCAATATTGGAGTTCTTTCACCGGAATCAAACTTTAAAGTACTCAAATCAAATTCTTGAGAAGAATGTGATGGTTCTTCTGAATGATTGACATTTTCTTCTTGGTTAGATTGACTTTGACTATGAGAGGCTAAACTTGATTTCGATACTGGGGTAAAATACTTCTTCATTGAATATTAAAACTGAATTGAAAGTAAAAATTTAGTTAGAATTTAAGAGAATTAAACACACAATAAGAACAACTAAAGAAAAAGTGCACACACAATAAGGACCAAAACCAAATAGCTTAAGCAATGGTTATTTGCTTATTAAATTATATTTCTCTATCTCTCCAATTTAGATTAAGAAAATATATAAAATTATCCAAACAATGAAACTTTAATGATATCAATAGATTAGCCAACTAAACGAAAGCACATCAAGAAAGAACGAAATAAGGTATATAGAAATCTAGTAAGAAAAAAGGGAACCAAAAACTTACTGAAGTAATTATTAATGGAGATGAAAGAAACGATTGCAATAGACTTCAAGGTTTTGATAACGATCAACAACCAACAACGTAGCCAGGAACTAGGAAAAGATGATGAACAATAAAACTGAAAAAATCCTAGAAGAAGAAAAGGGTCTTTTAATATTTGACTTTATAATTATGGACTAAACTAATAAATGCTAAATTTCCTTTTTATGGAACTAAAATTTGATTTTCTGATTCTATAATTATTTAAAAAAATAAAAGTAAAACGCCTAAAATAGAATTTGGGAAAACACCTAAAATAAAGCTGGAAAACGCTTAACAATAAAGCTGGAAAAAAATTACCTCGGCTAGGGTTCGAACACGCGACCCCGCCTTCTCCAGCAAGAATTCTTGAATCCCCAAAGCCACTGAGCTACAACTTTGATATATGTTCAGGGGGTTCAACATTAAATATATACACATAAATTAAAAATTTAACCGTATATATATAGTGTAACCCTTGCTTCAACATAAATCCGCCCCTGCATGAAGGTAAGAAATATTTCATTGCAAATTTTTATTTTTTATTTCCTCTATTTTTGAGTATATAAATTCGTATTTGGTTTGTGAATGAAACTAACATGTAACAAAAAGAAGTACGTGAAGTTAATAAATGTATCATTCTCAAGTCCTTATTTTTCCATTCCTTTATTTTGTCTATATAAATTCATATTTATTTTCATGAAGATTCACATACAAAGTTATAATATCTCTTCTTCATCATACTTTTTTGTGAATTAACTAACACATAACAAAAAAAGTATATGAAGGTAAGATATATTTCATTCCAAAGTCTTTCTTTTTATTTTTATGTACTTAGACATGCTTTCTTAATATATATATTGTTTTATGTTTGTATTATAATTTATCAAGTAAGTATGATTAAAAAAATTTCTGTAATTCTTAAAAATGTGTTGTCCGTATGCAATTGCTCTTTCTAATAGTTAGTTTCTAGATATAATATAGTTTGATTATAATATTTGTTAGATTTCAAAAAATAATTATTAGTATTGTTAGTACTATTGAAAAGATAATATACAAATATATTAAATATAATTTATATTTCGTTCTTTCTTTTGATATAATTATTTTTAATTGGTATATGATTTTTTTTATGCAGTTGGTTGCATATAATGAAGAGTTTGACATATGGATCAAAACATGATGGCGATCTCTTTGCAAAGGAAGATGGTAGAAGGGGAAAACAAATGAAGCATAATTAGAGATTATTTTTTCACTTTGAATTGTATTAGCAACTTAGTTACTTTTGCTAGAGTTTTTTAAATTTTAATTTATATAAATAATTTAGCTAAATGTATTATATTATCAATGCTAATCATTTGATCCTTCAGTATTCTACTTTCTCTTTGTTATGAAAAAAATAATATAATTATTTTATTTTAACAACAACACAAAATTATGATGATTAGTTTCATTTTTATTATAATTATAAAAAGTAATTGAAAAAGAAAATATTATTTTCATGATGTCATTTTTTGCGTATGTAACAATCTATTACTGTTCTTTTTACTTAATGTAGTCATCAATTATTATATTTTCTCTGTTTATTTTTTTTATTTTCACTCCTTATTTTTATTTATTTAATTTACAAATAAAATCAATACATAATTAGTAATACATTTAATGTCTAATAAAATTATACATTTGTATTATTTATAACTCATGTCTCTTCATCTTACTTGTAACATTTGATATTAAATATTATTCATAATTTTATTATGTTTCATTTTTTTAAGTCTTATAAATATTTAATTAATGTTAAAAAAATATTACAAGCAAATGTAATAATAAAATTAAAAAAAGTTGATTTTTCTTTGACGAAATCAGAGTTTGAGTAGAACATTAGTACTCCTACAAAAGATAGAGAAAACTAAAACATATAAATTATTTTCAACCTAATACAATATATTGTTATTTCAACATATTATCTCTTATTCCATTTACTTCACCACGGTGAATATTTTTGTTCTAATATATACATATAAAAAATAAATAAATATATTTTATATGTTCAAAAAAGGTCTATGATATCGCAGACGAGGAGAAATATCAATATTATCTATGTATTCGCTACTAACCTAAGTATTACATATTTCATATTATTATCTTATAAATATTTTATATAGTTGCGCGAAGCGCGAATAGTTTTACTAGTATTAGTATAGGCACAATTAATCCACTTCTTTTTTCGCAAGTTAAGTAATTTTTCGTATTTCTTCGTCTCCTCTTTTTGAGCATAATAAGAGATCAAGTTTTCACTATAACAAATTTGATTATTAAATTATATTTCTCTATCTCTCCAATTTAGATTAAGAAAATATATAAAATTAGCCAAACAATGAAACTTTAATGATATCAATAGATTAGCCAACTAAACGAAAGCACATCAAGAAAGAACGAAATAAGGTATATAGAAATCTAGTAAGAAAAAAGGGAACCAAAAACATTTAGCTCAATTATTCGTCAGTCATTCGTCCCTAAATCATGAATCACTCAATGTATATAGAGACAATTTATTGTTTCGTAAATATGTAGGCAATTTTTGGGACAAAATAAAATTGTCACTAAAAAATATCATAAATATGTAGGCAATTTTTGGGACAAAAATTTCTTTGTCACAGAATGTCATACTTTAATGACAAAAATATTCTCGTCTTAAAAATATAATGTATTCATTACTAATAATTGAGCTTTTGAGGATAAAATGTTTCGTCACTAATGACTTTTAAACTTGTAGCAATACTATTTACAATTTGTATTAAACTAGGTCTCCGTAAATTTAAACAAATTATTTTAAAAATAAATTATTAAATAATACAAATATATTGAACTTAATATCATGGAGTAATATTTTTTAATAATGAGCATCGTACACTATATAAATTAAAATTAACAACATACTAAAATAAGCAAGATAATAATAAAAAAATTACATTGTCATATATTAATTAAGAACATCTAAAATGACATTCACGAGATAATATTTCAACATTCCCCTTAAATAAAAATATATTAAGTAAAAATTATCCACCTTGAAAGTCTAACTAAGATATACTAAATATTAACAAAACTGAGGCGGTAAAATAGAGGTTTCTTCTCAAAATACCATTGCAAAAGAACTTCACTAGCCACTAGTCTTGATTTCCCCCTTCCACTACCTGTCTAAAAGAAAAAAATTATTAATTTCATACTTTATGATATCATGCTATACAACAACATATCCAAGTGTAATCCCCCAAAAGAAATATGGGGGATAGAATGTTGAAAGACCTTACATCGACCCTTATAGGATAGATAAGTTGTTTACAATAGGCATTCGACTCAAAAAACATAACTAACACAAAAAAGTAAGAAAGAAAAAGAGACAACAAGAGTCATCATGTCTCTTTCTAAACACATAATATCAATATTAGCATTTTTGTTAATGCTGATATGGTCCGTATTACATGGGTTCATTATCCCACTTCATGGACCCATTATCCCACTAATGGGAAGATAGTTAACTACCCATTATCCCACTAATGAGAAGATGGTTAATTATCCATTATCCCACTAATGGAATAATGGTTAACAACCCATTATCCCACTACATGGATCCGCTATCCTACTACTCTAGTGGTTGGTAACTTTCCATAACCTCTTAACCGTTCTTGATGGAAGCACGATTATAAATATGTCATTTGGTTTAAAGTTCTCTAAGCACATTACTTCCAGAAAAACTCCATACCATCTAAGAGTGAGGTTTTGAGTGCTTAGAAGATCTTTGAAGAAAAGAAGAATTGTAGACTCCGACTATATCGCTAACAATGGATGGAGGTATGTCGATCACACTATATTTTCGTTGCGTCATTGCTCAAGATGTATTACATTTGGTATCAGAGCTGTTGAATTTCCTTTGCTTTGTTAGTTGTCGGAATTCTCTAAAATCGCTCAAAATGGTTCTTAAAAATTCAGATCTTGTTTAGAAATTTTTGAAAACATTTTATAATAATAAAAGGCAAAGAGATTGTTGTTTTGGTGCATAATATTCAACAAAAAATCTTGTATATGATTTTGAGTTAATATTTAGTGATTCATATAATTTTATTTGATTGAGATTTAGCCACATCAATCTTAATGAAATGATATTATATATTATATTTTGGATCACTTAAAGAAACAAATGTCTAAGTGATCTAGAATTTATTTGATTAAAGTTTAGCCACATCATCGTTAATTGAACAAAATTTAGAAGTTAAGGATCACATAAAAAAAAAATTTAGACATTAGAATTGTAATTAATTATGCATAATATGATAACTTAATTTCTTTATTATTAAGTTGCATATTTAATTAAGATGAAATATTAAATACTCTTCATAATTACCCACATGAATTATGAATGAAAGCTTAATATTTTATCATAAAGATGGAATATCATGCTACTAAATCGATAATTTTATTATAAATATGAATCTCATTGAATTACAAATTTAGCCCACAGGTAAATTTTATGTCAGTAGATTCAATTTTATATTACTTGCTTCAAATTTATGTTAAGTATGTATGTATATTTTTTGCAGTTATGCAACATATAAATTTCTCTGATATTTGTGATATTCCTGAACTGAATGATGAGAACTATAATATTTGGAAGGAGAGAATTCTCCTTCACTTAGGGTGTATGGATATTGATTATGCTATCAGAAAAGACGAGCCACCTATTAATGTAATCAGCACTCAAGATGATATTTTTCTTCATGAACAATGGGAACGCCCTAACCGTCTTAGTGTTATGTTAATTAAGACCAAAATCTCTACTAGTATTCATGGTTCTGTTGAACATCATAACAATGTCAAGACATTAATGAAGGCTATTGATGAACAGTTTGAGACTTCAGATAAGGCACTTACCAGCACCTTAATACGAAATTCTCATCAATGAGGCTTACTAGTGTGAGAAATGTGCGTGAGCACATTATGAAAATGCGGGACTTAGCGGCTCAACTAAAGATTCTTGAGGTCGAAATGTCTGAAACTTTTCTTGTGCACTATATCTTGAATACTCTACCTGCACAGTATGGTCCCTTTAAGATTTCTTATAACACACATAAATATAAATGGTCTATTAATGAACTCATGGCCATGTGTATTCAAGAGGAAGGTCGACTACTGTTGGAAACAGGAGAAAGTGCATTCATGACTACTCAAGGAAAGAAGACTAATCAAGCCAACAAGAGGTCTAACGGAAAGGTACAACTTGAAACTAACATAAAAAAAGAAGCCAAGTGTCTCTTCTATAAAAAGAAGGGGCACATATGGCAGGATTGTATCAAGTTTCAACAATGGCTTGTTAAGAAAGGATTTAAGAAACCTGCGGAAGCCAGTGGGAGATGAGTGAAGCATCTATTCTGGAACAAGATGTAGTCGCATGTAGAAGCTATTGAGACATGTAATTTAGTTTTTATTAGTGGTTTTATTTTCTTTCTAGAAGGTGGTTCCAAACTATTTTATAAATCTTAACGTATTGGATATGGTATATTGTTTGATGGTGTTTTCTCTCTTAATTTGCAAAATGATTCCACTCATACTGTTATGCATGTATAAGCTGGCACTAAACGATGTGTTATAATTGTAGATTCCTCTATCTTATGGCATCGGAGATTGGGACATATCTCCATCGATAGAATTAATAGATTAGTAAATGATGGATTACTTAGTATTTTAAATTTTACTGATTTTGATACTTATACGGAGTGCATCAAAGGCAAGCAGAACAACAAGTCAAAGAAAGGTGCCAAGAGGAGTTCAACCATTTTAGAAATCATACATTCAAATATATGTTGTCCAGACATGGATGCATTTGGTCAGAAATACTTTATCACTTTTATAGATGATTACTCACGATATATGTATCTCTACATGCTTCATAATAAGAGTGAAGCATTAGAAGCCTTTAAACTTTTCAAGGCTGCAATAGAAAAACAATGCGAAAAACAAATTAAGATTGTGAGAACCGATAGAGGTGGAGAGTATTATGGTAAATATACAGAAGATGGACAAGCACAAGGTCCGTTTGCGAAGTTTCTTTAACAAAATGGGATTGTTGCCCAATATACTATGCCTGGTTCTCCGGATTAGAATAGTGTAGCAGAAAGAAGAAACCGAACATTATTGGAAATGGTCCGTAGTATGTTTAGTAGCTCTAAGCTACCTAAGTCCTTATGAATTGAATCTCTTAAGACAACAACCTATATATTAAACCGAGTTCCAACCAAAACTATTCCAAAGACACCTTTTGAGTTATTCAAAGGTTGGAAACCTAGTTTTACACATATATGTGTATGAGGATGCCCGTCTGTAGTTAGAATTTACAGCCCACAAAAAATTAAGCTGGATCCTCAGACAATTAGTGGATATTTCATTGGATATGTCGAAAGGTCTAAAAGATACATATTCTACTATACATCTAACAGTTGTAGGATTGTGGAATCAAGAAATGCAAAATTTCTTGAAAATAACGTAATTAGTGGGAGTGATTAACTTCAGAATACAATTTCTATAAGAGATCAACCTTCCACTTCAAGTCAAAAATTGATTGTTGTACACAATTCTCCTCAAGTTGAATTGGGTGATGAGCAACCAATCAATGAGATTCCACAAACTGCTGAAAACATGCATATAGATCAAGTTGTTCAAGTAATTCCTGAAATAATTGAACTTCCAGTTGAACAACATGATCCACAGGAAAATGTTGGTGCAAAATTGGGAAGATCTACTAGAGAAAGAAAATCAGCAATTTCTAGTGACTTTGTTGTATATTTGCAAGAATCTGACATTGAAGTTTAAAATGATCAGAGTCTTTTTCACAAGCCATGAATTCTAAAGAGTCAGAATTCTGGTACAATGCCATGAAAGAAGAAATGAATTCTATGAAAAGTAACGAGGTCTGAGATCTTGTCAATTTGCCTAATGGTGTTAAAACCATTGGATGTAAATGGGTCTTTATGACTAAAAAGGACTTATCAGGCAACATAGAAGGATATAAAGCAAGACTCCTTGCTAAAGGATTCACTCAAAAGGAAGTAATTGATTACACAGAGACATTTTCTCCTGTGTCGAAAAGGATTCCTTGCACATAATATTGGCATTAGTAGTACACTTTGACTTAGAATTGCAACAAATGGATGTGAAAACTGCATTTCTCAATAATGATCTAGAGGAAGAGGTTTATATGAAACAACCTGAATGATTCTCCTGTAGTAATGTTGAGCACTTGGTATGCAAGTTAATGAAATCCATATATGGACTAAAACAAGTTTCCCATCAATGGTATTTGGAATTTCATAATGTTATCTCTTCATTAAACTTTGTTGAGAACATTATGAATTAATGTATATAGCATAAGATCAGTGGGAGTAAAATATGTTTCTTAGTTCTATATGTGGATGATATCTTACTTGCATCCAATGATAAGGGAATGATACACGAGGTGAAACAATTTCTCTCTAAAAGTTTTGATATGAAAGACATGGGTGATGCATCTTATGTTATTTCTATTAAGATTCATCGAGAGAGACATTAAGTTACCTTAGGTTTATCTCAAGAATCCTATATTAATAAAATTTTAGAGAGGTTCCGAATGAAATATTGTTCACCAAGTGTAGCTCCTATCATGAAGGGTGACAAGTTCAATTTGAATCAGTGCCCGAAGAACGATCTTGAGAGGGAAAAATGAAGGACATTCGTTACGCTTCTGCTGTCGGAAGCTTGATATATGCTCAGGTTTGTACAAGACCTGACATATCATTTGTTGTTGGAATGTTAGGAATATATCAGAGTAATCCAGGCTTGACCACTGGAGAGCTGTAAAGAAAGTTTTAAGATATCTTCAAGGAACAAAATAATACATGCTTATGTACAAACGGTAAGATGACTTGGAAGTCATTGGCTACTCTGATTCAGACTTTGCTGGCTGTGTTGATTCACGAAAATCAACTTCAGGATACATATTTATGTTAGCCGGTGGAGCTATATCTTGGAGAAGTGCCAAACAAACTCTAGTTACTACTTCCACTATAGAGGCTGAGTTCGTTTCTTATTTTGAGGCTACCTCACATGGTGTATGGTTAAAGAGTTTTATTTTTGGACTTAGAATTGTCGACTCTATATCTAAACCATTAAGGTTATATTGTGACAATTCAGCAACTGTCTTTATGGCTAAGAATAATAAAAATGGTTGTAACATATCATAACTTGAATTAACTAAGAATAAGCTAAGAAACTAAGAATAATTAATTTTAAGAAATAAGTACGGAAATCTGGAAAATTTCCAACTTTCAAAAGTGAATTTTGGTCATTTTCAAATGGCCATAACTCCCAGATTAGGAGGAATTTGAATGAGTTATTTATATGGTTGGAAAGTCCTTGGTAAGATATCTCCAACACCACCAAGTTTGCGAAACTCCGATGTCGTATGAGGTAGATATGCCCCTCGAAAGTTAGGCTGTTGAGCTGAGGAAAATCCAATCCGGATTTTAGTAAGGAAAACGTTGTCTTTTCACCCCAGTATTGCCTAATTCCTTTTAAGGGTTATTTAGGGGTAAAAAACAAGTCCCAAATCAGTTTTACAAAATTTAGAACGCTTAGGGCTTGAGAGAAAAGAGAAAAGAAGAGGAAGATCAATAATTGTCCAAGAACGCCAAGATCATTGCGTGGATTTCGTCAGGGGTGATCCCTATTGAGGTATGTGAGATCATTCGGTGTTGGGTCCTTTCACCCACACTCCAACTTGATTCAATACAGCAAATTAGAGTTTATTTGAATTAAAATCTTGAAGTTCTTGATGAAAAGTTGTGAAGTTCTTGTTGGTTGAATTGTAGTTTATCTCTAATAGTTTTGATTCATGTTTCCGGACTGTTTTCTGGTCTAATCTATTGGGTAATAGGTATTTAAGGATCCGAAGTGTTTGGGATGGGATCCATGGAAGTTTAATAGGTTTAGAGATGAAAATGGAGAAGAAAAGTCGAAGGTCCCATCAGATAACCCTTGGGGCGCCGCGCTTGCCAGATTCTCTCAGGCAGGATCTATCTGACAGGCCCTGGCGCCCCGCGCCTCTCAGAGCGCTAAGACCCCGTGGAGAGTTCTTTGACTATCTTTTCGTAGTACTTCCTAAATGATGTACCTTTCATTCTTAGTTGATTCCAACAATCTAAAGTACATCTAAACATCATTAATCATCCCTAAACATGAGATCATAATCGTTAAATCCGTAATCAAATTCAAGGGAAGCTAAGATCAAAGTCAAAGAAGTTAAGAGTCAAGTTTAAAAGATAAGAAGAAAGTCAAAATGAGTTCTTAAAGTTTTCAAAGATTCTTAAACAATCATTTTAACTTTTATTTAAGGCTCAAGTTACAAGTCGAGCAAAGAGAAAAGAGTTGAGTCAAATTCTCAAAAGCTATAAGGGAATTAAGTATTCCCTAAGAGTTAAAGTTTCAAGTTAAATAAAGAGCAATAGTTGAGTTCATTTATCTAAAGCTATAAGGGGGATTAAGTTTCCCTAAAGGTTGATAAATGCTTCACATTTAAGAAAAAGGGAAACTGAGAAGTTTCAAAAAGAGTTTTGAACTAAAGAGGGGAACATTGATTCCAAGAGGAGCTTTTAAACTTAAAGGGTTCAGTAAAATATCTCAACCCAAAGTAAGGAAGTTTTATTAAAAGTATGAGCTAATTTTTTTTTTGAGAGTAGTATTGAGCACCGATGTGGGGATGAGAGTTCACAAAACTCAAGTCCCCATGTAAACCATGTAGCCATCATGGGTATTAAGGTGTCATACTTTTTAGATGATCACGTAAGTTTGTCCAGTGGATCAACTAGGTTGAGGATGTTCTAAGCGACGGCAAAGTATAAGACTGTTCTGGAAGCGTGGACGAGACGTTGTTTCATCACTTAGGCTTATAGTGGTGGTTGTCTGTTAAAGAAACTCCCACAGAACTATATTACTTTCATATCTAAGTAAAGTTGCGTTCATTATTGTTTTATCTTTAATGAACTAAGTGTTTACACTGTTTTTACTAGTTTTACATATATTGCTTATGTTGTTATTGCTTTATATTGAGTTGTTATCCTATAAGTCAAGCAGAACCAAGGTAAGTTCATCCTTAATTAATTTCAAGCTTTATAGATGTGCTTAGCATTCCAACTCGCATACTCGTACATTCAATGTAGTAATGCCAGTTGGCCTGCATCGTCTTATGATGCAGACGCAGGTAACCAGGATCAGCACGCAGCGCTTCGTTGATCCTGTTCGAGCTCCAGAGTCAGTGGTGAGCCTCCTTGCATTTCGGAGGACATTGTTTTCATTTGCTTTACTACTTTAGTTCATTAGGATTTGGTGGTGTCTGTCCCAACATACATCTCAGTCAGTTTAGAGGCTTCATAGACAATGTAGTAGTTCAGTTTTGGAGTCTCCTTTATCTTATACTTCGTATGTTACAGTTTTGTGACTTAAGTGTCATTTTGTCCAAGACAAGTTATTAAGTTATCTTATGAGAATGCCTTTAATTCTTTATGTGAGTTTATCATAGTCTTTCGCTGAGTTTAGTAAGCCAGGCCAAGGGTTTGCTCAAGTCCAACAATGGTCGCTGTGTGCCGGCCACATCCAGGGTGTTGGCTCCGGGCCTGACAAACTTGGTATAGCACAAAGTTCAAGAATCATAGAGAGTCTATGAAGCCGTGTCTGTAGAGTCTTAGTCATTGGTGTGAAGCGCGCCACATCTATGATTAGGAGGATACAACGTTTAGGAATGTTTCACTTCCTTCATATTTTTTTCGGCGTAGAGTTTATCTCTAAAAGTCTCTCTCTAATTCGTGATTATGCGTATTTTCAGATTCATCATGCCTCCACGAAGAGCATTCAGAGGTCGACCAACCCGAAGAAATGTTGAGGAACAAGGGGTCCCAACTGCACCGGATGTGCAACCCCAAAAAGAGGTTACAAATGCCGAAATCCGGGAAGCTATCCGGATATTAAGTCAAGTAGTAACTAACCAAGTTGGACAACAGAGAGAAGTTTGACAAGAACAGGCTGACACCTCGAGGGTTTGTGAGTTTCTGAGAATGAATCCTCATAACTTCACCGGATCAAGCACTACAGAGGATCCGGAAAACTTTGTGGAAGAGTTGAAAGAAGGTGGTTGAGGTAATGCATATGGTTGATGCTGAAAGGGTCAAATTAGCTGAATATCAACTGAAGAGTGTGGATAGAACCTGGTTTGACCAATGGAAGGATGGTAGAGTTGAGGGTGCACCACATCCTATTTGGGCTTGCTTCGAAGAAGCCTTCTTGGGGAGTTTCTTTCCTCGAGAACTGAAGGAAGAAAAGGTACTGGAGTTCCTCACTTTGAAACAGGACTCCATGAGTGTTCATGAGTATGGGTTGAAGTTCACCCAACTGTCTCGCTATGCTCTGGAAATGGTGAAGGACATGAGGAGCAGAATGAGCTTGTTAGTTGCTGGTTAGGGTTGTGCTTCAACCAAAAAAGGTAGGGCTGCAATGTTGATTGGTGACATGGACATATCCAGGATTATGGTCTATGTGCAACAAGTTGAAGAGGAGAATCTGAGGGCAGAGAGAAATATCGAAAAAAGAAAGCGAAGACTGGGAATGAGACTGGTCAACAGAAGGGTGGTTCAAGTCGACCATAATTTTTCAAATCAAAGGGGCATGCACCATCATCTGCTAGTGCACCTGAGCCCAAAAACCGAGGTGAGTATAGTGGTTAGAATTCGTAGCACTTCAAGGCGAGACCAGATCATACTCAAGGTAGTGTGGCACAAGGAGGAAGTAGGGCTCCTACATGTACTAAGTGGCCGTAGAAACCACCCAGGAGATTTTCGTAACGGCCATTCAAGTTGTTTCAAGTGTGTAAAAAAGGGTCACTCCATAAGTGTGCCCCAAGAATAAACAAGGTGGTGGAAATCCGGGCAATAGGGTCCAATCTTCATCACTTGCTCCACCAGACAGGGCTGCACCTAGAGGAGCCACTTCTGGTACCGGTACAGGGGCAAACCATTTCTATGCAATCACTAGCCGCCAAGAGCAAGAGAACTCTCCAGATGTTGTTACGGGTAAGATCAAAGTCTTTACTTTTGATGTTCATGCTTTGTTAGACCCAGGAGAAAGTTTATCCTTTGTAACTTCTTATGTTGCAAATTAGTTTGAGATTCTTCCTGAAAAACTTAGTGAACCATTCTGTGTTTCTATACATGTTGGGGAGTCTATTCTAGCGGAAAAAGTCTATCGTGATTGTCCTGTTTCCATCAATCACAAGATCACCATGGTTGACCTAGTAGAGGTAGACATGGTAGATTTTGATGTCATTCTAGGTATGGATTGGCTCCATGCCTGTTATACATCAGTAGATTGCAGAATTCGAGTTGTCAAATTTAAAATTCCAGTTGAGCAAGTCATAGAGTGGGCTAGTAGTTCAGTAGTGCCTAAGGGTCGTTTTATTTCGTACCTTAAGGAGAAGAAGTTAGTTTCAAAGGGTTGTATCTATTACTTTGTCCGAGTTAATGACTCAAGTGTTGAGGTACCTTCCCTTCAGTCAGTTCCTATATTCAGTGAGTTTCCAGAAGTCTTTCTTGATGATCTACCCGTAATCCCTCCCAAAAGAGAGATAGACTTCGGCATAGACATCATCCCAGATACTCATCATATTTCTATTCCACCATACAAAATGGCACCAGCAGAGTTAAAAGAGCTAAAGGAACAATTGAAAGATTTTTTAGATAAAGGCTTCATTCGACCTAGTGTCTCACCTTGGGGCGCTCCGATCTTGTTTGTAAGGAAGAAGGATGGGTCCCTTATAATGTGTGTAGACTACCGTCAGTTGAATAAGGTGACCATCAAGAATAAATATCCTCTTCCAAGGATAGACGATCTTTTTGATCAAATTCAGGGTGCTTCTTGTTTTTCTAAGATTGATCTCAGATCAGGATATCATCAGTTGAAAGTTAGAGAATGTTGGGATTAAGGATAACCTATCCTATGAAGAAGTTCCGGTTCAAATTTTGGATCATCAAGTTCGCAAGTTGAGGAAAAAGGAAGTTGCTTCAGTCAAGGTTCTTTGGAGGAACCAATTAGCTGACGAAGCGAATTGGGAAGCTGAGGATGATATGAAGAAGAGATATCCACATCTCTGTGAATCCGGAGAGAATGCAAATCAAGGTACTACATTGTCTTCTTAGCACTTTATAAGACTATGTATAAGAATGTTATTACTTGTTTTGTTTGTTAAGTGCTGAAATAATGTACTACCCTTAGCTTAGTAAAAGAATTCTTATTTGAGAATGAATGTTCCCAAGGGGGAGATATTGCAACATCACGTAACATGAATTAACTAAGAATAAGCTAAGAAAGTAAGAGTAATTAATTTGGGAAATAAGTATGGAAATCTGGAAAATTTCCAGCTTTCAAAATTGAGTTTTGGTCATTTTCAAACATCCAAAACTCCCAGATCAGGAGGAGTTTGAATGAGTTCTTTATATGTTTGGAAATCCCTTTGGGAGATCTTTACAACGCCACCAAGTATGCAAATATCCGATGTCATATGAGGGAGATATGCCCACCGGAAGTTTGGCTGTTGAGTTGAGGAAAATCCAATTTGGATTTTATAAGGAAAAAGTTGTCTTTTCACCCTAGTATTGCCTAATTCGTTTTAAGGGTTATTTAGGGGTAAAGACCAAGTCCCAAATCAGTTTTAAAAAATCATTGCATTGATTTCGTCGGGGTGATCCCTATCGAGGCATGTGAGATCATTCGGTGTTGGGTCCTTTTACCTACACTCCAACTTGATTCAATACAGCAAATTAGAGTTTATTTGAATGAAAATCTTGAAGTTCTTGATGAAAAGTTGTGAAGTTCTTGTTGGTTGAATTGTAGTTGATCTCTAGTAGTTCTGATTCATGTTTTCGGACTGTTTTTGGGTCTAATCTCTTGGGTAATGAGGTATTTAGGGATTCAAAGTGTTTGGGGTGGGATCCATGGAAGTTTAGGAGGTTTAGAGATGAAAAACGGAGAAGAAAAGTCGAAGGTCCCGTCAGATAAGCCTTGGGGCACCGCGCCTGCCAGAGCCCCATAGGGTAGGCTCTGTCTGACAGGACCTAGTGAGTCGTGCCTCTCAGAGCACCCAGGACCAGGGTCTGTCCAACAGGACCTGGCTCCCCGCGCCTGTCAGAGCGCCAAGACCCCCTGGAAAACCCGTTCTTCACTATCTTTTAGTAGTGGTTCCTAAATGATGTACCTTTCATTCCTAATTGATTTCAACACTCTAAAGTACATCTAAACATCATGAAATCATCCCTAAACATGAGATCATAATCCTTAAATCCATAATCCAATTCGACGAAAGCTAAGATCAAAGTCAAAGAAGTTATGAGTCAAGTTTAAAAGTTAATAAACAAGTCAAAATGAAATCTTAAGGTTTTCAAAGAGTTAGACAATCATTTTAACTTTGATTTAAGGCTCAAGTTACTAGTCGAGAAAAGAGAAAAGATTTGAGTCAAATTCTCAGAAGCTATAAGGGAACTAAGTATTCCCTAAGTGTTAAAGTTTCAAGTTAAGCAAAGAGCAAGAGTTGAGTTGATTTATCTAAAGCTATAAGGGGGACTATGTAATTCCTAAAGTTTGATAAATGTTTCACATTTAAGAAAAAGGGAAACTAAGAAGTTTCAAAAAGAGTTTTGAACTAAAGAGGGGAACATTGATTCCAAGAGGAGCTTTTAAAGCTAAAGGGTTCAGTAAATTATCTCAACCCAAAGTAAGGATTTTTTATTAAAAGTATGAGCTAAAGCATGTTTTGGGTATTAACGTATCATACTTTTTAGATGATCATGTAATTTTAACCAGTGGATCCACTAGGTTGAGGATGTTCTATGCGACGTCAAAGTATATGACATTTCTGGTAGCGTGGACGAGACGATGTTTCATCACTTAGGCTCATAGTGGTGGTTGTCGGTTAGAAAACTCCCACAAAACTATATTACTTTCATATATAAGTAAAGTTGAGTTTATTATTGTTTTAGCTTTAATGAACTAAGTGTTTACACTGTTTTTTCCAGTTTTACATATATTACTTATGTTGTTATTGTTTTATATTGAGTTGTTATCTTGTAAGTCAAACAGAAACAAGGTAAGTTCATCCTTAATCCATTTCAAGCTTTATAGATGTGATTAGCATTCTAACTCGCATACTCGTATATTCAATGTACTGATGCCAGTTGGCTGCATCTTCTTATGATGCAGATGCAGGTAACCAGGATCAAGACGCAGCGCTTCGTTGATCCCGTTAGAGATCCAGAGTTAGTGGTGAGCCTTCTTGCATTTCGGAGGACATTCTTTTCATTTGCTTTACTATTTTAGTTCATTAGGATGTTGTGGGGTCTGTCCTAACATCCATCTCAGTCAGGTTAGAGGCTTCATAGACAATGTAGTAGTTCAGTTTTGCAATCTCTTTTATCTTGTACTTCGTATGTTACAGTATTGCGATTTAAGTGCCATTTTGGCCAAGACAAGTTATTGAGTTATCTTATGAGAATGCCTTTAATTCATTATCTTAGTTTAGCATAGTCTTTTGCTGAGTTAAGTAAGTCAGGCCAAGGGTTTTCTCGAGGCCAGCAATGGTCGCTGGCTGCCGGCCATGTCCAAGGTATAGGCTCCGGGCGTAATAGTTGTAACACTTCAAAAATATAAGACCTGTCGTTAAGCCTAACATAGGTGTCATGAAGTCTAGACACTGTTTTTAAGGTTAGTTTAATGAATATAGGTCATTTATGAAGTCTAGGAACCAAAACGTCCAAGAAAGTCCATGACGTTCGAAAGTTGCTTCAAAGAGGTACTAGTGTGCCTTGTCCTATTTGACTAGTTTTTAAGAGTTGGAAATTAACGAAATTTGGTGAAAATGTGTGGAACACGTGTTAGAGATGTTTCATGGTTGAAACGTTTGGGTATGACTCCCCAAGGACTAACCAAGGGCCCTTGAGAAGGACCCCTACAGATTGAGGCAACACTGCCTTGACAGTGTGCATCGACGGAAAAGGATATTGTCCGTGTGTGGACTAATGAGGCGTCAATTCCACCGTCGTCCCACACTTAGCCAACTGGAGAAAGCCCTTGCCTGCACAAGTCTCTAAACTCATCGACGGATATGCAGGACGAGAGGGTATGAGTCCCTCGACTCACACACGGCCCGTCTACGGGGTTCCGTCTGTGGGCTTATATTTTCCTGCACGTTTTTAATTTAAGTTCCATTAATTAGTTAGGGGGTTAGGAGGTTAATTAAGGGAGTATAATTAAGCTATTTAGTCACCGATATAAAGTCCCCAACCCCATTAATCTAATTAGAACTCAAGGACCAATTACTCTTCCTTCTCTCTACTTTCTCTCTCTATTAGAAGACACCATTGAAGACTAATCTAAGGAAGGGCTTTGGGGGCTGGAAAGGGACGAATTCATCTTCAAATCTTTGTCAAAACATTAAGGTATGTGATCTCTTCACCTTTGAGACCTCTTTCCTCAAAGGGTTCATTCAAAGTGTTTTCAAATCTAGAGTTTTTAAATGGGTTTCATCCAACTACGAATTTAAAGTTATGAATTGAGTTGTTGATGTTTTCTTTATGTTATATTGACTATATTAACATGTATTTTAACTTTATTATGGTAATTGTTGATGGTCTTGCCTAAATTGAAGAACATGATCCTAAGTCCCTAACCCTAGGTTGTGATCTTGACTTATATTGTTTATTGTTCATTCAATTGACTTGGTTAAAGGTTGAATTACTACTAGATGATGTTGTTATGCTAATTATGAATGAATTAGGGTGATGTATAGTCTTTCATACTAGTTTCTTGAGAAGTGATCTAGGGTATGATGAATTGACTTAATCCTAAGCTTTGATCTATTATCGAATTGTGATGTAGTGATTCTTTTAGCCTTGTGATTATATTAGTTATTGAATTATGGTGACTTGATGACCTAAAATAAGGGTTAATGGTAACACCTTGATGATGAATTGTGAAGGAGACTTGGTAAGTCTTGTGATCCCTATACTTTGCTTCAATTATGATTAATTGTGCTTAAGTCATGATGATGGTGTTGGAGTATGCCTTATTTAAGATTGGTAGGGTGGTATGATGTTGAATTGAAATGTCTTGTTAATGGTTGTGAGGTTGATTAAGATGTAAACTTATAAGGATGATGGTGATTACCAATGTGCCTTATTATGAAAGAGTATGTAATGTGTTAACCTTACTTGTATGGATTGTGATGAAAGGATTATACTCATGCAATTTCCTATTGAGCTATTATGATGATGATTATACAAGGGCTAGACCCTTTGACCTAAACTAAGTTATGATTGATAAGTAAATACATTAAAGACATTTCAATAAGGGACTTAGCTTAGCACCGAGTGATCTTGCATGTGAGAGGGTGACACTTTCCCACATAGGGAAAGTAGGGTTCACTACGGTTCTCATGGGGTGGATAGCCTCATGACCCAAATAGGGTGTAGAGTGATGTTTCCAATGTTGCCCCAAGTTCCATAACTATGTTACCACCATAGGAATACTAGCTAGTGGATCCACCTAGATGCTATGTTTCATGTTAGGTTCTATCATGGCCGGTAGAACACCTTCTATCGGTGTAAGGTTTTACGACACCGGATTCCACATTAGCTCATGTGGTCTATGTCGGTTAAGGCAAGTTTTCCCTAAACTAAAATGAAGTAATGATGTATAGACTAACTAAAGTGATTTGAGGGGTTTGACTTAGCTTAGGTAGGGGTATGGGACTCTATCTATGCCTTGCACTTGTTTGCCTTGATAGGAGCTTTAGGAGGTTAATATTATGTATATAAATGATGATAAATATAGTTGACCTTATATGATGATTATGATGCTTATGAACATGTAATTGGTCTTTATTGCTTAAGTATGAACTTATGTGTACTTGAAGGCTATGTTAGGTGAAGTGAGTTACTAATTATGGTTCTTATTGGGTTACTTGATTGAGTAAGGTTATGGGGCTTTGTTTTGTCATTGCACTTGTTGAATTTATGAGGACTATGATTAGTTTGTCTTTCTTTACTAGTTACATGATGATCTCTTATTCATGCTTGTGATGTTATTACTTGGTGATAGAGTTAAATGAGATTATGGGTTCAAATATGTTGGTGTGCATATAGCTTATTTGATTTGTTGAACATGTCTAAATGATTGGTATAGTTTGTTGATTGTGCATAAGTCCTTAAAGAGGTAAAATGACATGATTTAACCAAATGTCCCCTTTTTGTATGTTTGGTTGTTATATGTGCATATGGTCTCATACTTAGTACATGTGGCGTACTAACCCCATTTTCTCCCTTTGTCCCAAATATCTTAGGTTCCAGCCGTTGAGGTTTTGTTCGAGGCGATCTGAAAGGAGGCTTGGATATTCTCTCTCATCCAAGTGGTAGGTCCTCATTTGGCCGAGGACGATGCCAATATTCTAGCTACGGATTTGCTTAGATATTAAGACACTTATGTTTACTCTATTTTTTATTTGAGAACAAGTTGTGTAAAGCCTATATGTGGCTTACTTTTATTGTTGTAGGGCTATGCCCAAGTTGATATTGTCATTCTAGATGGTTATGAGATGAGACGGATTTTATGACTCTATTTCTATCTTATATATGTATGTGAAATAAAAGTAGAAGACTAAGTAATCTTCTTATACGAAGGGTCTATGTATACTCGATCATAATACTATTACGCATATGTAGAGGTCTATGTAAACCTCCAATTAGATATAGTTAAAAGTTTTAAATTCTTCCGTATTTTTGACTTGTGAATGCGATGATGATAATTAAGGGGCTAGTCTTATTCCTCAAAGAGGACGACGATGACGGTTGCATCTAGGGGGTAAACCCGGATGTGACAAACTTGGTATCAGAGCATGAGGTTAAATATTCTTGATAACGATGTCTCTCTCAACCATGTCTATGTAGATTCGTATAATTGTGAAACGCGCCACACTTATGGATAGGAATCTATTTGGCGCTTAGGAATCTCTCTCTTTCTTGGAAATCCAATGTCGTGCCTCTAGAGTAACTATTATTTGCTTTCACCTAAACCTTGTATTTTGGTTATAGGAAATGAATACTCGGAGGAATGCGAATAAAAGGCTTGAGGAGGAGGTTGCTCCTCCCCGAGGGGATCAAGACCCTCCACTTGAAGAGGAGGTTGATGTTGAACAAGTTCCGGCCAATCCTCCACCTTTAATACTCGAAGGAATGCGGATAAAAGGCTTGAGGAGGAGGTTGCTCCTCACCGAGGGGATCAAGACCCTCCACTTGAAGAGGAGGTTGATGTTGAACAAGTTCCGGCCAATCCTCTACCTTTGATGGATGGAGACATAAGGGTTGCCCTTCTCCAATTGGACCAATCAGCTACTCTTCAAACTCAAGCTATGACGGCCCAAGCCAATCGGGAGATTGCACCTCGAGCCCCTCAACAAGTCTATACCATGGCGTCTCGTCTAAGGACTTCACTCGGATGAACCCTCCTACTTTCCATGGGTCTAGGGTGGATGAAGACCCCCAAGAGTTCATCGATAAAGTCTATAAGATACTCTTTGCCATGGGGTTAAGCACTAGTAAAAAGGCCGAGTTAGCCACATATCAACTCAAAGATGTGGCTCAAACTTGGTATGTCCAATGGAGGGATAATAGGCCTCTTCGAGGTGGACCGGTAACTTGGGAGATTTTCAAGAAGGCATTTCTTGATCGGTTCTTTCCTAGGGAGATGAAGGAGGCCAAAGTGGTGGAGTTCATCAACCTTCATCAAGGAGGTATGATTGTTCTTGAGTATTCTATGAAATTTACTCAATTGTCAAATATGCTTCTTCTTTGGTTTTCGATCCTAGAGATGAAATGAGCCGCTTTGTGACTGGAGTGTCAGATGATTTGCAAGAAGAGTGTCATTCGGCCATGCTACATGACAATATGAACATCTCTCGGCTTATGGTGCATGCTAGATAAGTTGAGGAGGCATGGGCTAGGAGAAAGACTAGAGATGCTAAGAGGGCAAGGTCCTTTGAAAGTAGTTCTTCCAAGAGTAGGCTTGAGATTCAAGACAAGCCTAGGTTCAAAAAGAGGTTCTCTAATCAAGTTCCATCCAAGTTCCCTAAAGCTCGTGATGACAAGGTGGCTAAACCGAGAGCTCAAAAAGGGAAGAGTGGGAATTCTCTTAATGAGAAGCCTACATGTGGTGAGCGTGGGAAGAAGCATTTTGGTACTTTCCTCATTGGGACGGACAAGTGTTTTGGTTGTGGGAAAGATGGGCACAAGGTTCGAGATTGCCCTAACATGAAGGTCCAAGACAAGAGTGGTCAAGCTCAACCAAGTGGTTCAAATGGGGCTCCAAAGAAGAACCGCTTTTATGCTCTCCGCTTTAGGGGTGAGCAAGAGACTTCTCCGACGTAGTGACCGGTATGTTAAAAGTCTTTTCTATTGATGTTTATGCTTTAGTTGACGCGGGATCTACTTTTTCTTTCGTTACACCTCTTATAGCTAAAAAGTTTGATACTTTACCCGATATTTTGCGTGAACCCTTTCTAGTGTCTACTCCGGTGGGTGAGTCGGTAGTTGAAAAGAGGGTATATAGGAATTGTCCTATCATGTTGACCAATAGAGTTTCTAATGTAGATCTAGTAGAACTAGATATGCTTGATTTTGATATCATTTTGGGTATGGATTGGTTGCATTCTTTCTTTGCCACTATTGATTGTAGGATAAGGGTTGTGAGATTTAATTTCCCAAATGAACCCGTTGTTGAGTGGAAAGGGGGAAGTTCTATTCCTAGAGGTCGTATCATTTCTTGTTTGAAAGCTTGCACAATGATCTCTAAGGGCTGACTATATCAAATAGTGAGAGTCCAAGATCTTGACTACGAAATTTGTCCCATTGAGTCGGTCCCCGTAGTGAGTGAATTTCCTGAGGTATTCCCTAATGACCTTCCTGGTATTCCTCTCGAATGGGAAATTGATTTTGGTATCGATTTTCTACTTGAAACAAACCCCATTTCGATTTCTCATTATCGGATGGATGTGGCCGAATTAAAGGAGTTGAAGGCACATCTCAATGATTTACTAGACAAGAGTTTCATAAGACCTAGTATATCGCCATGGGGTGCTCCGATTTTGTTTGTAAAGAAGAAAGATGGGTCCTTGAGAATGTGTATTGACTACCGCCAACTCAACAAGGTCACTATTAATAATAAGTATCCTCTCCCTCGGATTGAAGACTTGTTTGATCAACTCCAAGGGGCAAGCTACTTTTCAAAAATTGACTTGAGATCGGGGTATCACCAACTTAGGGTGAGAGGTGAGGATATACCAAAGACGACATTCTGAACTAGATATGGCCTGAATTCCTAGTTATGTCCTTTGGTCTCACTAATGCTCCGGCGGCGTTTATGGACCTAATAAATAGGGTGTTTCGAAGTTACCTAGATTCATTTGTCATTGTGTTCATTCACGACATCTTGGTATATTCAAAAAATGAGAATGATCATATGGGTCATTTGAGGGTGGTATTGCAAACCCTTAAAGAGCATCGGTTGTTTGCCAAGTATAGCAAATGTGAGTTTTGGTTGAGGTCGGTGGCATTTCTTGGTCATATCATCTCTAGTGAGGGAGTTGAGCTTGATCCAAGGAAAATGGAGGCGGTAAGAAATTGGCCTAGACCATTGACTCCAACCGACAATAGGAGTTTCTTGGTTCTAGCGGGTTACTATCGGAGGTTTGTGGATGGTTTTGCGTCCATAGCATTTCCCTTGACTACGTTGACTCAAAAGAGTAAAAAGTTTGAGTGGTCGGAGGCATGTGAAAAGAGCTTCCAAATCTTGAAAGATAGGCTTACTTCCGCTCCGGTGTTGACTTTACCGGAGGGAACAAAGGGTTTCGTTGTGTATTGTGATGCATCCCGTGTGGGTTTGGGGTGTGTACTTATGCAACATGACAAAGTGATTGCCGATGCTTCTAGGCAACTTAAGGTTCATGAGAGAAACTATCCAACACACGACCTTGAGTTAGCGGCCGTGATGTTTGCCCTAAAGATATAGAGGTATTACTTGTATGTTGTTCATGTTGATGTCTTCACCGACCATAAGAGTCTCCAATATGTGTTTACCCAAAAGGAGTTGAATCTCCGATAAATAAGATGGCTAGAGTTGTTGAAAAACTATGATATTCGTATTATCTATCACCCCGGCAAGGCCAATGCGGTAGCGGATGCTCTAAGCCGTTTGACTATGGGTAGTGTGTCTCACATTGAAGAAGCCAAGAAAGACCTAGTAAAAGATATTCATAGGTTGGCTAGGTTGGGTGTGAGGTTGGAAGACTCTCCGAATGGTGGTGTGTTGGTTCGACATAACTCTGAGTCATCTTTGGTGGTTGAGGTGAAGTCCAAACAACACCTTGATCAACCATTGATGGAATTGAAAGAGACGGTCCTTGTTAAGCTAAATCAATCATTCTCCTTAGGGGGGATGGTGTTTTAAGGTACCAAGGAAGATTGTGTGTTCCTGATGTAGATGGGTTGAGGGACCGAACCCTTGATAAAGCCCATGGGTCCCGCTACTCCATTAATCCGGGTGCCACAAAGATGTACCATGACCTTAAGGAAACTTATTGGTGGGAAGGTTTGAAGAAATACATAGCGGAATTTGTTGCTAAGTGTCCAAATTGCCAACAAGTGAAGGCGGAACATCTAAAGACGGGTGGCTTACTACAAGAAATCCAAATTACTACTTGGAAGTGGGAAGACATCAATATGGATTTTATGGTAGGTTTGCCTAAGACTCGAAAGCAATATGACTCTACATGGGTGGTGGTTGATAGGTTGACCAAGTCTGCTCACTTTATTCCCGTCAAGTCTACTTATTCGGTGGAAGATTATGCTAAGATATTCATAGATGAAATTGTATGTCGCCATGGTATTCCGTTATCCATCATATCGGATAGGGGTGCACAATTCACATCTAGGTTTTGGAGGTCATTTCAAGAAGGGGTGGGTACTAAGGTGAAGGTGAGTACCGCTTTTCATCCCCAAACGGATGGTCAAGTGGAACGTACTATTCAAACCCTTGAGGATATGCTTAGAGCTTGTGTCATCGATTTCGAAGGGAGTTGGGATAAACACTTGCCTTTGGTAGAGTTTGCTTATAATAATAGTTTCCATTCATCCATTTCCATTGCTCCCTATGAAGCCTTGTATGGTAGGAGGTGTAGGTTTCCTATTGGTTGGTATGAAGTCGGTGAGTCTTCAATTCTTTGTCCCGATTTGATTTATAATACTTTGGAAAAAAATCATATTATAAGAAATCACTTGCAAACCGCCTATAGCCGGTAAAAGTCTTATGCCGATCATAGGAGGAGGGATCTTGAGTTTGAAGAAGGTGATAAGGTGTATTTGAAAATTTCACCTATGAAAGGAGTTGTTAGATTTGGAAAGAAAGGAAAATTGAGTCCTCGTTATGTGGGTCCCTATGAAATATTGCAAAGGGTTGGTAAGGTTGCCTATGAGTTGAGGTTGCCTAGTGAATTGGCTTCGGTTCATCCGGTTTTTCATGTTTCTATGCTTAAGAAGTGTGTCGGTGATCCCGAGTCCATTCTTCCTATTGAGGGTCTTGGTGTCAAGGATAACCTCTCTTATGATGAGGTTTCCGTTCAAATCCTTGATAGGCAAGTGAAAAGGTAGAGGAACAAAGAGGTGGTATCCGTAAAAGTGTTTTGGAAAAATCACCTAGTTGAGGGTGCAACATGGGAGGCCGAGGCCAACATGAAGTCCCGTTACCCTCATCTTTTTTATAATTAAGGTTAGTCATTCTTATTAATAATATAAATATTACTAGAAATTGAAGTTTCTTTATTTTTAGGCAAAGATCTGCAAAAGGTGCACTTTTGAAAATTTTACAGTAATGCTTCAGTGATTTGTGCCTTGAATTTGGAATTTTTGCTTTTGGCTTGTTTTGAGTCATGTCGTGCATTTTGACATGTTGAGGCTTTAAGAATAATGTGTATCATGTTGATAAGTTGAACTTGATTATAGTTGACTCATGTGTGTCATATTGAGCTCATGTTGTTGTTGTGAAAAGGAAATGCCCCATGAAGTAATGTTTGAGTCTCATATTTGGTAATTGAAGTTTCGAATTGCCTTGATTGAAATGATATGTATTATGTTTTATTGTATTGATTTTAGTTGGGCTGCTAGTCTTGAGTCTATTACTTCCTTCAAAAGAAATTTTAGTGTCATTCGGGGACGAATGTTCCTAAGGGGGGGAGGGATAATGTAATACTTCAAAAATATAAGACGTGTCGTTAAGCCTAACATAGGTGTCATGAAGTCTAGGCACTGTTTTTAAGGTTAGTTTAATGAATATTGGTCATTTAGGAAGTCTAGGAACCAAAACGTCCAAGAACATCCATGACGTTCGGAAATTGGTTCAAAGAGGTACTAGTGTGCCTTGGCCTATTTGACTAGTTTTTAAGAGTCAGAAATTAACAAAATTTGGTGAAAATGTGTGGAACACGTGTTAGAGATGTTTCATGGTTGAAACATCCGGGTACGACTCCCTAAGGACCAATCAAGGGCCCTTGAGGAGGACCGCTGCAGATTAAGGCAACACTGCCTAGGCAGTGTGCATCGACGGAAGAGGCTACTGTTCGTGTATGGACTGAAGGGGAGTCGATGCCACCGTCGTCCCACACATAGCCAACTGGAGAAATCCCTTGCCTGCACAAGTCTCTGAACTCATCGACGAATGTGCAGGACGAGAGGGTATGAGTCCGTCAACTCACAGACGGCCCATCGACGGGGTTCCGTCTGTGAGGGCTTATATTTTCCTGCACGTTTTTAATTTAAGTTCCATTGATTAGTTAGGGGTAGGCGGTTAATTAAGGGATTAAGGGGGTCTAATTAAGTTAGTTAGTCACCCATATAAAGTCCCCAACCCCATTAATCTAATTAGAACTCAAAAACCAATTACTCTTCCTTCTCTCTACTTTCTCTCTCTATTAGAAAACACCATTGAAGTCTAAGCTAAGAAAGAGCTTTGGGGGCTGGAAAGGGGAGAATTCATCTTCAAATCTTTGTCAAAACATTAAGGTATGGTATCTCTTCATCTTTGAGACCTCTTTCCTCAAAGGGTTCATTCAAAGTGTTTTCAAATCTAGAGTTTTCAAATGGGTTTCATCCAATTACGAATTTGAAGTTATGAATTGAGTTGTTGATGTTTTCTTTAGGTTATATTGACTATATTAACATTTATTTTAACTTGATTATGGTAATTGTTGATGGTCTTGCCTAAATTGAATAACATGATCATAAGTCCCTAACCCTGGGTTGTGATCTTAACTTATATTGTATATTGTTCATTCAATTGACTTGGTTAAAGGTTGAATTACTACTAGATGATGTTGTTATGCTAATTATGAATGAATTAGGGTGATGTATAGTCTTTCATACTAGTTTCTTGAGAAGTGATCTAGGGTATGATGAATTGACTTAATCCTAAGCTTTGATCTATTATCGAATTGTGATGTCTTTTAGCCTTGTGATTATATTAGTTATTGAATTATGGTGACTTGATGACCTAATTGAGTTGAACTAAGGGTTGATGGTAAGACCTCGATGATGAATTGTGAATGAGACTTGGTAAGTCTTATGATCCCTATACTTTGCTTCAATATGATTAATTGTGCTTAAGTCATGATTATGGTGTTGGAGTATGCCTTATTTAAGATTGGTACGGTGGTAGGATGTTAAATTGAAATGTCTTGTTTATGGTTGTGAGGTTGATTAAGATGTAAAGTTATAAGGATGATGGTGATTACCAATGTTCTTTATTATGAAAGAGTATGTAATGTGTTAACCTTACTTATGTGGATTGTGATGAAAGGATTATACTCATGTAATTTCCTATTGAGCTATTATGATGATGATTATACAAGGGCTAGACCCTATGACCTAAACTAAGTTATGATTAATAAGTAAAGACATTAAAGACATTTCAAGAAAGGACTTAGCTTAGTACCGAGTGATCTTGTATGTGAGAGGGTGACACTTTCCCACATAGGGAAAGTAGGGTTCACTATGGTTCTCACGGGGTGGATAGCATCATGACCCAAATAGGGTGTAGAGTGATGTTTCCAATGCTGTCCCAAGTTCCATAACTATGTTGCCACCATAGAAATACTAGCTAGTGGATCCACCTAGATTATACGTTTCATGTTAGGTTCTATCTTGGTCGGTAGACCACCTTCTATCGGTGTAAGGTTTTACGACACCGGATTCCACATTAGCTCATGTGGTCTATGTCGGTTAAGGCAAGTGTTCCCTAAACTAAAATGAAGTAATGATGTATAGACTAACTAAAGTGATTTGAGGGGTTTGACTTAGCTTAGGTAGGGGTATGGGACTCTACCTATGCCTTGCACTAGTTTGTCTTGATAGGAGCTTTAGGAGGTTAATATTATGTATATAAATGATGATAAATGTAGTTGACCTTATATGATGATTATGATGCTATGAACATGTAATTGGTCTTTATTGCTAAAGAATGTTATGTGTACTTGAAGGCTATGTTAGGTGAAGTGAGTTACTATTTATGGTTCTTATTGGGTTACTTGATTGAGTAAGGTTATGGGGCTTTGCTTGGTCATTGAACTTGTTGACTTTATGAGGATTATGATTAGTTGTCTTGCTTTACTAGTTACATGATGATCTCTTATTCATGCTTGTGATGTTATTGCTTGGTGATAGAGTTAAATGAGATTATGGGTTCAAGTATGTTGGTGTGCATATAGCTTATTTGATTTGTTGAACATGTCTAAATGATTGGTATAATTTGTTGATTTTGCATAAGTCCTTAAAGAGGTAAAATGACTTGATTTAACCAAATGTCCCCTTTTAGCATGTTTGGTTGTTATATGTGTATATGGTCTCATACTTAGTACATGTGGTGTACTAACCCCTTTTTCTCTCTTTGTCACAAACATATTAGGTTCCGGTCATTGAACTTTCGTTCGAGGCGATCTAAAAGGAGGTTTGGATATTCTCTCTCGTCCAAGTGGTAGGTCCTCATTTGGCCGAGGACGATGCCAATATTCTAGCTACGGATTTGCTTAGATATTAAGACACTTATGTTTACTCAATCTTTCATTTGAGAATAAGTTGTATAAAGCCTATATGTGGCTTACTTTTATTGTTGTAGGGCTATGCCCAAGTTGATATTGTCATTCTAGATGGTTATGAGATGAGACGGATTTTATGACTCTATTTCTATCTTATATATGTATGTGAAATAAAAGTAGAAGACTAAGTAATCTTCTTATACGAAGGGTCTATGTATATTCGATAATAATACTATTACGTGTATGTAGAGGTCTATGTAAACCTCCAATTAGATATAATTAAAAGTTTTAAATTCTTCTGTATTTTTGACTTGTGAATGCAATGATGATAATTAAGGGGCTAGTCTTAGTCATCAAAGAGGACGACGACGCTGGTTGCGTGTAGGGGGTAAATGCGGATGTGACAATAGTGGTAGTCAAAGCAAGCTTATTGACATCAATTATCTAGCCATAAGAGAACTTGTTAAAGACAAGAAAGTGGTCATTGAACACGTTAGCACTGAAGTTATGTTAGCTGATACTTTCACTAAAGGCATGCCACCACAAAAAATTAAGGATCATGTAGTCACAATGGGACTTATCCAACTATGTAAAATTTCGTTGTAACAATGAATTTACGAAACTCTATTTTATATTATATTTCTCATTAACTGTGTGCACATTCAGTTTTATTTTCAGAAATATCGCTAAAGTATGGACCCTGAATAAATATTGAGTTTATTCATTAATTATATGGACTAAAGTTTAGAGATATAGTGCATTGTGATACATGGAAGATACTACTCGCTGCAAGAGATACTATCGCCATGATTCGTGTATTATATTTCATTCATGGGATTAGAATGTACGGACCAAGTGGGAGAATGTTAGCATTTTCGTTAATGCTGATATGGTCCATATTACATGGGTTAATTGTCCCACTTCATGGACTCATTATCCCACTAATGGGAAGGTAGTTAACTATCCATTATCCCAGTAATGGGAAGGTAGTTAACTATCCAATATCCCACTAATGGGAAGATGGTTAATTACCCATTATACCACTAATGGGATAATGGTTAACTACCTATTATCCCACTACATGGATCTACTATCATACTACTCTAGTGGTTGGTTACTTCACATAACCTCTTAACGTTCTTGATGGAAGCACGATTATAAATATTTCATTTGGTTCAAAAGTCCCTAAGAAGATTACTTCCAAAAAATCTTCATACCATCTAAGAGTGAGGTTTTGAGTGCTTAGAAGATCTTTGAAGAAAAGAATAATTGTAGACTCCGACTATATCGCTAACAATGGCTAGAGGTATGTCGATCACACTATATTTCCGTTGCGTCATTGCTCGAAATGTCTTACATTCAATACCCACTTTTATCAATTTTGTCATCAATATGATCAACCAGTGTTGGTACTTATGCTTAATAAATATATTATTTCTAAATATAAAGCTATGTATCAATACTAGATGGACACAAATATGATCTTGCAAGGAAATTAATTTGGTCATAAATAGGATCAACTAGTGTTGGTACTTATGCTTAGCAAATATCGCCTTTTCTAAAAATACGACATGTAAGAATATATTTAAAATCAATCAAAGTAAAAAGATCAATTAGATATGACAAATATTTATTATAAATCACAACAAATCTGGTCAATGATTATGCAATTTTCACTTAATATTTTTGAAAAAGCAAGATACTTACCATAACAAATAATTCAAAATATTACAAACCAGTCACAGAGATGGGTAAAAGATCTGGTATGAGTTATTTGACCAGAGAATTAATTTAAAGCATTAATTAGGAAAGATTCAAAATTTAGCCAATAAACAATACAGTGAAGGTCAAAAATCTGTGACACAATATGTCTAAAATTAATTAAAGAAAGAAAAACTAATTGTTATGCTAATTTTATCATAAGAAATGCAGCATTATGACTATTATGTATCGAAATAGAACTATTTATATCAGTGAAATGATGCTTACCATAATAAATTCTCAAAATCAAACAGTATAACTAACAAGACAATTTAGACTGTGATTAAGCTTATACCACGTTAACAAGATACAATCGCCTAAACGAGTAAAATGAATAAGAATCCATGAATTACACGTCATAATTAACCAATGTAATCAAAGCAAATAGCAGGAAGGCATATTCATTTTGAGAAAAAAAATCCATAGCTTCGCCCGAGCAAACTCTATATGTAGTGTTGCTTGCCGTCGCCAGTGCTTCGCCGGAGCTGATGCTTTTGCGACTTCGCTTAAGCTGCTGTTTCGGTGCCTTGCCCGGGATAGCTAGCCGAAGCAGCGGGTGTTTATCGTTGGTCCTTGCGGTCGCTTTGCCGGTGGCCCTAGCCTGGTTGCTGTTGCTATTGGCTGTTGTTTCTCGCCGGAGAACATGAGAGGAGCAGGCGAGGGTAGAGAAAGAGGAGAAGCGGAGGGAGAGAAGAAAGAAAGAGGGGAGGGGGAGGGGAGAGGCAGCGCTGCCTGGTCATTGCGGGCTGTTGTCTGGTCATTGAGAGGAGAGGGATACAGCGGATTCAAAGAGGAAGAGGAAGAGAGATGAAATTTTTTTAGGGTTGAGTTCTTTTGCTAAATTAAAATAGGAAGTAAGAGTAGATGAATAAGGACCTTCGATTTAATTGAACTAGAGGATAATATTTATTCTTGATGTTGGATGGATTAGAATGGATGGACGAGATTATAACAGGATTGCAAAATCTGAAATTTAGAATGATATGGCTAAATTTGAAATATAAAGTGTGGTTATAATTGAAACTAGCAGATACTAGAAATGAAATGAGAAGGGGCTGGATTTGAAATGAATTAGAATGAATTAAGTTACAAAATAAACAATTTAGACGAAATTTAAGAAAATGCTATCCAATTAAAATACTACATTTTTTATAACATTTTATATAATTAAAATCACATAAATTCAAACATTAGAGTAAAATATTATTTCGAGTTTAAATATCGATAAAAAATATTTAATATTAGTTACAATAATTTTTATAAAGCATACATACTTAAATGTATAATTTTTATACAATATCGATTAAAATTTCAAATACGGAATATGTTTTTAAAAATATGTATTGAATGGAATAACATTTCTGAAATAATTAAAGGTCAGTGTCAAAAAGATGACTTGGGGTTTTGAGAGAAAATAATTAATAAATATCGACATCGTGAAGTCGATATTATGTAATAGGATAATAATTTAAATACACCGACCTTTTAAGGTCGGTATTTATTAATATATTTTAATATAAGCTCACTTCTTGAGGTCAATTATATATATATATATATATATATATATATATAAACACATATAATTATAATTATACATTTAATTTTATCGATCAACAAAAGTTTATCATTACCAAATTTAAGATATAATCTCCTTGAATTGATCTTCGGTATTTCCTTAATTTATAATTTATTTCATATTTGAAACACTAATATATAAGATATGATTTGTTAAAATACTCGAGGAGTATATAATTAATCAACTATTTTTTTATTTACACAAAATCGTCCTTCGGAAGACGATTTAAATAAAACTCATTCAAAAATATTTCTCAATTTTGTTTTTGATATTTAATTAAGAAAAAAAAAATATTGTTATTTATTTATTTATATAATACCGACATCAAGAGGTCAGTTTTCATGGTAATTCATTTTTCCGGGAAAAATAAATTCGAAAGTTTTTTGTGTATTAAAAAAGGAAGGTAGAGGGTTTCAATATCAGTCATTAATCACATTTGAATGAGCGCTTATGATTGGATGTTGGATTTAACTTAAGATCATAATATGTAGTTGATAATAGGAATAAGAATGGGGTATAATTGTAATCAACAATGACTAATTGAGATGAGAATTTGAATTGAAATGGCTAGAATTGAAATGAATTAGAATAGAATAGGCTAAAAATTAAATATTTTTGAGGAAAATTAAGGAAGTGCTATTCAATAAATTAAATACCACACATATTAAAATATTTTCATATTATCAAACACACATAAATTTTTAAAAACATTAAGTAAGATAATATTTCGAGTTTAATTATCGGTAAATATAATAATTTAATAATAATAAAATAATTTCATAATAGTTGGAATAAATTTATAAATTATGCATATTAAAATATGTAATTTTAGGCAAAATCGATTAAATTTTAAACCGAAAATATGTTTGAAAAATATGTATTATATTCGAATAGCACTTTCGAAAGGGGTATAGGTCGGTCAAAATTGAGTGTCAAAAACTTAAAAGAAATAAATTTAAAAAATGTTATAAAAAAATTGGATGTCAACAACAACAACAACAATAATAATAAAAATAATAAGAATTTTTTGTAAATTACGAATGTTAAAGTATATAATTAAAGTATAATCAAATAACGATTTGGGTGGCAACAATAACAATAATTAAAAATTAAAAGACATATAAAAGATTAAATTAATTATAATATTTTTATCAGTGTCGTCACATAAATTGGACAACAGGAATAACATAAACTTTCTATTTCATATATAAAATTATTTTAGATTATTAATTGTTGTGATTTATAATAGTTTTTACGCAGTTTTGAAATATATAAATTATTAGAAATTCATTTTAATACTTTCATAATCAAATGAAAAAAATAACCTTCAATTTAATTGAAATTCCACAAAGTACACATGTCGACCATGTCATGTGTGCTCATAGAGTCTTATATACTACTAGTCGCAAAACACCATGCTTTGCATGGACCCAATATTTGTTCATGAAGTTATTCTTTAATTTTAAATAGCTTAATTACATAATTCTAGATATTTTTAAATATAAATAAGTTATATATAAATATGATAACATTTTAATTTTAAGTGGTGTTGATTAAATTAATTTAAAACTTTTAATCTAAAAAAGTTATTTATATTTGTGTGGTAGCAAATATTTTCTAAGATAAGATCTATAGATGTAATTTTATGTAGTAAATGATTCATTAAGGGTAAAAAGATATATACAAATATTATCAATATTGTAAAATTTAAATAGTGTTAATTAAAAAAAATGGGGTGAGCCCAAGAACTGTGAATTAACTCCTAATTTAGTGAGGGTTATTAGAAAATACTCTCTCCCCCCCCCCCCCTTTTTTTTTTACTTGTCAATTTTTTTACTTGACACGCCTATTAAGAAAAAGACTGATTGATATAGTCAATTTATCATTTTACCATTTCTTTTATTAATAGAATCTTAAACATATTTACTCAATAAATTTTTCAAAGACATTAACTCAATGTTATATAAATTAAGGGTATAACAGAGAGAGTTTTTTATATTTACCTATGAAATTATTATACTTTATTTGTCACATGTAATCATAAACAAACATAGCCAATGATTATTATCTTTCGCTATGAAATTTTTTCCGTCACAAATAGTTAAATTATTTAGCTACAATTTTTAAGTCGTCATTATTTAAACACTGCATTTTAGTGACAAAACTATGTTGTCACTACATCACACATTGATTTGCAGCAATAAAATTATTATCACCGATTGTTAACTGTATTAGTGACAAAAACTAAAGTCACAATTAAATATAAAATTTTGTTACTAAAGCTTAAAATATTTAATGACGAATTCTAATTTGTCTCTATTTCAATAATTTTTTTTGTGATAAAGCCTTTTCGTGTCCAAAATTGTAACTAGTTTTAAGACAAATAATAATTTTTCACAAATTAGATACATTATTAGTGAAAAATAATTTGCCACTGATAAATTAAAATTTGTCAGTAATGGTACATAATAAATGACCCCAAATTATATTTTGGTAAACTCAACTGGACGAAATTTTGCTACAAAGTTAAATGTTTCGTTATTAAAAGTGTGTGGTTCATAGATTTTAATTCCAAACGTAATTTTTGTGTCGTACCTAATAAGTTCGTAGGTAAATATCATGTTTTTGTAGTGTTTCTTGAAACAAACAAATGTCCAAAATATACTATAACAAATATAATTTTTATCAACAATAAATACACACATTAACAAAGAGTGTTAGAGATTTTACCAACATTAATTAATTGTCATTTGATTCAATGCTGCTATAATCTTTAGGAACATTTATAGGGAGTACCAATTGCCTCTGAAAATACAAATTTATCGGTAGTTAAACTATGAATTGTTATTAAATATCATTAAAATATCATTTTACTGTAGTGATAACTATTTATTTTGACAATGTTTTTTGTTTTTTTTAATAAAAAAGTAACAATTCTATCTTTTGGATTATTTCAATCAAATTTGTGAACTGTAAACTTGTATACAACCTGATAGAAAAGCAACATGCCTTCTTCTTGATTACTAGGAAAGCAAGGTTGATTTTATAATAATTTGTGGATATTTGTGAGTTCAAGTGCTCACGAAGTTATTCTGTGAGGATTTAATATGTTATGTGTCTAAATTTTGGTTTAGAATATCCATTATTGAATCGTTCCAATCAGAGACCACCTACTTCATGGTTGATAATTGCATTCCTTCATTATAACTGCATACTCTAACCATAAAAGTAACTATGGTTCAATTAAAAAAGGCCGGGGCCGGTGATATGAAACATAATCATTAGTAATGACTACTCTGAGACAATGAGGAAAAACATGTATTATGCAATCAATTTTAGGTTAATTTTTAAACATATACAAGATATGTCATACTATAATAAAAATAGATTGATGGTGGTTCATAAGAAATGAGCTGAAGATCTTCCATTTGAGTTTAGTTTATTATGTTCTTGTATGGACGTGATGTTCCACTTTTTTTGGGAGTGTTGTCGTTCAAGGCTTTTTGGTCTCTTTTTTATTGTCTGATGTTGTTCTTTATAAATTTTGAAATTTAGCAAGTTTCACTACTTCTGACTAACTATTTCTATGGAGATTTTCTTAAACTTCTTTCTTATACTCGAAATCTCTCTATGACTCATAATTTATATAACAAAAATAATAATAAAAAAATTTAGCACTTAAAAATTTGGAGGAATACTTGCCTTAGAATAAAATGTTCTTCACAATGTAGGGTATATATCTAAAATATGAATATTATCGAATGGTCATATATGATCTTAATAAAATAGTTCAATCTCGTGCAAAGCATGGGTAATTTACCTAGTATTATTATAAGTAGAAACTTCCTAACCCCAAAGTTGATTTTTCGTTTACCCCTAAAACATAACTTAAATATTAATTTATTAAAAATATTAGTTAAATATTTATTTATTAAAAATTAAATTTGTTGTCTGCCCTAATTTTATTTAATTCTTCATAAACGTATAACTCCCGTTCAATGTCCCTCGCGATCACTGTAACAAACCTATAATTGCTGCTCAACCTTCCCTTCTGCAACACTCAAGTTCCATTACTTAAATTATATGTTCTTCGAAGACCTTTTCAAATACTTTACTCATCTGTATAGATGTCTCCAACAACATGTTATTGTCCATTAATATTTTTCTCTTTTTTGTGCCTGAATGAAATACATCATTATCAGGCAATTATTTGTTGTTTCATAATAGTTACGGTCAATTGTCAACAAAATTGTGATCATGAACAAAGGAGAGGACAATCAAAGGGTTTGTTCACATTCTGATCATAAGGATGATAACCTTAGACTGGTCCAGTTCCATGTATTGTTTTACATCACTATGTTGAGCCATCCCAAGCTCGCACATCATCAATAGTTTATTCGGCAATGATGCCATGAATTCTTCTTTGTTGTGTCATTATCTGTGCACTGTTGTTATTTTGTGGTTTCAGTGAAAGTATGCATAGTGCTCAAGTAGAAAGTTTTATCTGTGATGATATGAACAACCCGTGATGGAAAAGATATATTGGAGTTTATGTAGTCTTCTGTTCCTTTTTATCCTCTTGACTGTTTTTTTAACTTTTAATCATTCGCTTCAGTTAAATGTTGTTTTGTGTTTTTTCAACATCGCAGGTGCTTTACTTTGTTGTAGGTGACAATAGGCGAGGGCGCTTTCTTAAGGTTATCTACTTTCCTGACCTTGACTCTTTGTTTTCGCTCTGTTTTGCTGCTAATTGAAAATATATTTACACCCTTAGTTTCCTCGCACATTGCGATCAATTTTACTTGATAGCTAACACTCTTGGTTGAAAAGCAAAATGATAACATTTGATTCTGGATATACATCAAAAACCTTTATAGTAGTAACTGAACTAGGATGAAAAGGAAGCCAACATGTCAAAAAGGAGCAGTAAACACCACATACTCCATTGTGATTGCAACCAACTTCATCCAGAATTGTTCCATTGCATTAATTCTTAATAATATCTTCTTGCATAGTTGTTTGAGTAGATATATTTTAACAAGGGCACTCATAAATGGATTTGCATCAAGTGTAAAAACCACATATTTATGTGCTCAGAATTGATATTTGATAGATGATATTGGTCCATATGATGTGCACTAACAAATAAGATTACTGATAATAGGTAACCAAACTGAGTTTACTTTGTTGCATCCTGAAAGTTATTAAGCTTAAGCAACCTTTTCGTGAGACTCAGGAGTCATCTCTGAGAAGGTCTTGGTAGATTAATAGAACCTACTTTCCTCTTCATTCTTCATCCTTTTGTCTCCCTTCCCTGCAACAATTCATATTTTTTATATAAACTGGTAGCGTCGTATTCCTAAACATTAAGTACATGCTAGAAATCTTAAGAGAGAATTACAAACTAGGGGAAAATATTATAAGGAACCTAAAAGATCTACTATCAGTTCAACTTCATTTACATATTCCTCTTTACACCAAAATAAAAGGGATATAATACAACTCTATTTACCTTTATGAATTGAACTAAACCTATAAGCAGAACATCTCTAATTCCCCTCTCTCTACAGTGTCCACCATATGCATGCTGGGATTACTTTCAACTATTTATTTTGTCTCTTGCTCCCACCCCTCGTAAACCAACGACTAAATAAATCAGCAATATGTTCTGGCATAGACCAGTTTGTTTTTGCAGGACTTTGAAATAGTGACCTGAAATATGATTCCCGTTGTCCAGTACCACTTTGTCCAGATGACCGATTGTATTCAATCCCGGCTATGACACGTCCTACCATAGAAAGTTTTATCCAGGATAATATGAACAATCTATGATGGATGCTTAGCTTCTGCTCTGTTTAGATTCTAATCGAAAATATATTTACACCCTTCGTTTCTTCGCACATTGCGATCACTTTTACTTGATAGCTTAGCTTTTAGACGGTCTTATATGACCGCTTCACTTTCGCTTTATTTTGATGCTAATCGAAATATTTACACCCTTAGTTTCCTAAAGTCTAATTTCAGACACTATTCTACATTCCCATTGACTTTAAATTTTCTAACCACCTTAAAATTAGGATAACCTCAATTAAAATATTCATTACAGTTGTCAATTGTTTCTTAGAGGCTCATCCAAAGGTTTCAAGTAATTGTCATCAACAACTTCTGCCAAGTCTTCATCTATACTCTTCAACAATGTCACGTTGAAGTACTTTGCCCACATATATCCTTTTTGATGCTCAACTAAGTGCTGCTTTTCCCCCTCACCTGAGTAAAGATTAATGTAAACTCCAAAATCCGAAAGTAACAGTGCTGCTTCTGGCTGTCACAAACAATAAAAACATAAGAATTTGTCCTTCTAGCCTGCATTACTTTGAAGTTTAGTGATAGCGTACGCTATTGCAGGTAACAATTTTTAAGCGTCATATAGTTGAGAAAGAGAAACAACTGCATGAATACTCAATTACATTATTGGTTGCACTTGTCAATTGTTCTTAGAGGCTTGTCCAAAGGTGTAGCGTAGTGATCAATGAGTTGGGATAAAGTCAAGGGACACCAAAGTTCGTAACAGAGTCAGAAAGAGCAAGTCATTACATACATGGCATGTTCTCTTCGAGTCTAGAAAAAATCCTAATTCAAGAAGAAAATAATCAGATTATTTTAGCACAACAATTCTATACCTTACATTAGGAAAGTATTACACTGATTCCAGCTACTGAAGCAATTGGAAAAAATCATATACCTATCAATAATTTAGCTTCCTCGGAAATTTATTTTCCAACCTAAGTTTGAGTGAAAATCAGCAACAAAGACTCCTTTATTAACAGAACAATTAAAGTATATGGGGAATTTAGCCTTCAGACATCCTTATTTAACCCGTAAATCTGTCCAGAAAATACAAACATACAGGATTTTAAAAAGATATTATTTTAACACAATAATTCTATACCTTACATTAAGAAGTACATAATCTCCAAATGTCTTATAAAATAAACTACAATTAGCTATACTGCTATTGATATATGCTGTAGTAGAAAATATAGCATTTGCGTCTAGTTAAGTTGTTACAAAATAAAGCTATTGCCATAACACGCAAACCGATTGTCCACCAAGGACTTTTTATGTTTTGAAGTCGATACATTTGCAATCTTCCGATATAATAATTTGGTACATTTTTATTGATTTACTTCTATTTGAATTTACTTTTACTATCTCTTCATGTTCTAATACTTTTAACAAGTTTCTTGATTTCGGCAACACCAAAAATTTGTAACATTGCTCCACCTTGAATTAACTTGCTTCAATTAATGTGATATTTATAGTATTGTTAGTTGAAGTTGCTCGCTTTTAAAATCAAAAAAAGAAAAAACAGTTTATGCCTTGTGAATATTATATTCTTGAGCATCATTATTGTTAGACCAAAACTAATTAGGTAAAAGTAAATAGCATTTACATCACAAATATTTACATCACAACTATATATTGTATTAGTATATCCTAGCTACTACCACAATACAATGACAAGTCTAGAAGAGCTCGAGAACCAGTGCCTACCAATTAGCAAGTTGCAAAAATATGAAACAGAATGGGTGATTAAAGTCTTATTTATTGATTTACTTCTATTTGGAATTACTTTTACTATCTCTTCAAGTTCTAATACTTTTAACAAGTTTCTTGATTTCGGCAATACCAAAATTTGTAACATTGCTCCACCTTGAATTAACTTGCTTCAATTAATGTGATATTTATAATATTGTTAGTTGAAGTTGCTCGCTTTTAAAATCAAAAAAAGAAAAAATAGTTTATGCATTGTGAATATTATATTCTTGAGCATCATTATTGTTAGACCAAAACTAATTATGTAAAAGTAAATAGCATTTATGTCACAAATATATATTGTATTAGTATATCCTAGATACTACCACAATACAATGACAAGTCTAGAAGAGCTCGAGAACCAGTGCCTATCAATTACCAAGTTGCAAAAATATAAAACAGAATGGGTTATTAAAGTCTTAGTCATTGGACGGAGTTTAACAAAAGAGTATAAAAATACAAACGATGAGGGTATTCGTTGGCAACTGATATTAGTTGACGAAGAGGTAACCCTTTCATAATATTTTGTTATATTCATTACTTAATATATATTGACATAAACTTCATTAAATGTTTGTTATTTGTTCCATACGTAAAGAAAATTGGTATTTTGTAACACATCATTTTGTTTAAATGTGGTGTGTATTTTACTCACAGTAAAAGCACTAACTGGAGAAGGACGAAGCATTAGACGCGAAGTAATCGTTACAAACGAAAGGTAACATATACTTCCAATGCATCCTACCTATAAATATTTATCGTAAAAATGTTCTTTATTACATATATAGGTATGATCGAAAAGTCATGATTTTATGGGGAGACTTCACTGAAATCAAAGGTCAAATGTTATAGAGCCTTGAAAGTGACAAAATAGTGCTTGCCTTTTGTGATGTAAAATCATCCATTTGTCAAGGTATAAATTTCCTCAATTGATATATTTGAGTCAAGTTTCAAACTACATAAAAGTATCATTGAATTAATTACTCCTGTCAAAATAGGGGATTTTGTCCTTTCCATGACTCCTGTTAGTAGTTTGCTAATAAATCCACAATTTAAAAAAACGAACAATCTCCATGAATGGTAAGTAATACATGTTTCATCACACTTATTCAGAGGCTACCCACATGCTACATCATTAATTTTTTTAACATAACTTAAAAATTCCAGGAATGACAAATGAAGGCACAAAAGATTGACTTAAGTCTAATGCAAATCAGACTAATGCAAACAGTCCGCCAAGTGAAAATTGTTGTTCACATTCATTTGATGAATTTGGAGGTCATATATCACAACTAATAATATTAGCATCCCAATGGATGTAATTCTAGTTACTGACGAGTATATATATCAACAAGATCAAAACCTTGTATTTGCCTAAAGCCTTTAACACAAAGTCTTGCTCTATATTTGTCAATAGTTCCATGGACTTTAATTTTCCTTTTGAGGATTCATTTTGAACCCAAAAGTTTATTTCCTGGAGGAAGATCAACCAACTTCCAATAGGATTGCTCAAGATTGAATCAATCTCACTATTGACACCATCTTCCCAAAAGGATGAGTCTACATAAGACACAAGAAATATTGCAAAATCATATTCGAAGGAAGTATATGTCGCTTGACATTTACTACGCCTCTGAATCTATTTATTAAATACATTCTCCTTTTGTTCTTTCCAAGGTCGTTTAGACCTTTCACTAGACTACTCAAGTCTAATTTTACAGTCCACAGTCTTAGGTCCTATTTCAATCCTTTTAGGAATAGGAACTTAGACTTTGTCTAGACACACCCACACTTTGAAATTCAAGTTGGATTCTTCCTTTCCATTTCTCATATGGAATAGATTGTGTCCTGAACAAACAAAATTATTTTCTTTCTGAAAAGACAACTTTTTGTTGTTCCCTTTTGCAGTAAGGATAGTTCCTCCACACAAGTTTTGTGGTAAACCCGAACTTATAAATAACGCATCCATTATTTCTTTCAACATTTGGTTTTTCTTTAGATTGAGGTGAATACGGCAATTGATGGATAAATCCACTTTCCATATATATTTCTGCACAAGGAGATTCATACTCTTCATTATTATCACTTCTTATCTTTTTCCCAACTGATTTTCAACTTCGATAGTATATTGTCTAGATATTTCTATTGCTTCATCCTTACCATTCAGCGAATAGACACAATCATTTTTAATGCAATTGTCAATGAAAGTTATGATATACTTTTTTCCACGACGAGATGGTGTTGACTTCATATATCAAATGTCACTAAGGAATTAGAATTCTTTTCGACAGGTTTCTAAGAATGCTCAGCATACTTAGATTCCACACAAGCATGACATTTTTATTTATTGCACTCAAATTTAGACAAAACTTCTAAGTTGATCAATTTTCCTTACAAGGTTATGTAAAAGACATGCCCCAAGTGTTCATGTCAAAAGCTTTGACTCAAGCAAGTAAGAACAAATAAAAATATTGAGTTCGAAAAGCTCTTCGCGAGGTAGCTTTTTTCTCACTAATATTTTGGTCTTATTTCTTACAATTTTGTGCGATACAAATATTTTTTAGAGTCATCACCTTGTCAAATTTCCTTTTCAAAAGAATCTTCCATAACTTTGAATTTGATTGTTATTGAACTACCCATGAACAAATTTTCATCGGGTCCAATAAAGGCAATATAATCCAAATGCTTCTTTTACAAAACATGACAAATGACTATTCACCAATATTCATCTCTATACAAATAGTTATATTTTATAGACATATCTTTTCACGAAATCACATCACTTCAAGTGACACTTTTTCATAAAAGAACACAATCATTTTGAACAAGTATATATATAATTTGGTAGTTTCATACTAGTCATACCGTATACTAGTAAACGATAAATTTAACGACCAAAATATCAAATATGCTCTAATAATTTTGTGGGTCTAATAATACAAAAGTATCATAGAAAATCTATCTTGTGCTCCAAATTTAAATTAGACACCAAGTCTAATTGTAACTTTATCATACACAAAGAACCCCCACATTTTATATATGATCTCAAAAATATTTTTCAAGTATTTGAAAATAGTTTTTCCACATATTTTAATATGAAACTTCATTTGGAAATATTATTCTACGAAAGAATTATAGTGCTGCAATTCTCTTTGACAACGTTTACACAATGTCAAAGTTCATTCCACAGAGACACAAAATCACAAACTCTAAGTCACTGGTATTTTTTCCTCTATCACAAATAGACATACCACTTAGTATCTACAATACTAAAAATAAGGACAAAAAATTTGTACAATTTATTTCTATATAACATTGAAGTTTATAGAAAATCAAAAGTACAACACTGACTTATTATGTGAAGTTTTCATATAAACCAATTGCATAGTCTGATTTATCCAGAGTAAAAACTACAAAAAAAAATTTAGTCTACAAAAATCAGACACAATTAAATTTCACATGGAGTACAAAACTACAAAAGTTTTTAGTCTTCAAACAGAATTAAGCATATTCTTTATCACATAAAAATGTTTTTCTTTTCAATAATCTTCAAACTATAACATTTTGACATACTATTTTATCAAACAAAATAATGCATCTCTCATTTTGCAAACTAAAGAATTTTAAAGGCAACACTATTTTCCAAGCAAAATTCATTCCACAACATATAGTTTGCATATCTTTTTGCAAAGATACACATGATAAAAAATCAAAACTATTAACTCTTATAAACTATTTCCTCCTTAGACAAAATAATAAGAAGGTTACTTGGTGTAATCTTTAACCGAAATACCACCAATTGTTTTCTGTACATTCTCACTTCGACCTTGATAAACAAAGCACCGAATTGTAGAGAAGTAATGCACTAATCTTCTACTTCCATGATCAGATTCTCAAAATCAGTGGAATACAAAAAATACTAATAATATAATAATTTCCTTAAGATTGTTATTCATCTTGTACTCCTAACATATTTAGAACAAAACTTTGAAGAACTTTGTAAGACAACAAAGTTTAAGAACATTTTCACAACTAGAAAATTAAAACTAGTAGAGAAACTAGAATCACAAATAGATTAGAAAAAATATCCGAAATATTTTTTCTTAATGAAGAATTGTTGTTAACCTGTGTTTAAAGAATCTTACTGATTCCAATAAACTTTGCAGAAACACGAAGTTACCAAAGTTAGTGAACCAGTGAAGAATAGAAGAACATAAGAACATAAACTAATTTACCAAATCTAAAATATGTAACACATACCAGAATCTGGAAAAACAGAAAGAAGATCAAGCCCACTGAATGCACAGTGTCCCCTTAAGGAAATTATTCCCCTCTAGTATCCGAGGTTTGATTTGAAATATGTCCTCCCAGGATAGAATGATCTCAATCACCAGTGTATTGATACCCAAAACGCTGGTGTCAGCGAGCCACTCAACGGCAATAAAATATACGTAGAATACTATATTTAGTAGTAGAATAAGAAGTCCAGAAAAATCTCTTTTTAAAAATGAGAGGAAATCCCTCAATTTATAGAAAACAAAGGGTAGTGAGAAAATGTTCTTATTGTGCATTATCAGAAAGGTCACAAACCTTTGGAAAAGTCACAATCTTTTGGAAAGGTCGTCACCTTTCATAAAAGTCACAACTTTCCATAAAAGTCACAAATTTTCATAAAAGTCGCAACTTTTCATAAAAGTCGCATCATAAAAGTAGCAACCTTTCTTAACAGTCACAACTTTTCATAAAATTCGTAACTCATCATATTCCATTCACACCTTTAAAAATCTAGAAAAAATTACTAATATTTTAAGCGGTTCACTTGCCATTGTGAAGGTACTTTCCTATACAACACCCATATTGTATTCAAATTATATGTTTCAAATGTAATTAAGTGATTTACCTAATTTAAGTATAGGACATGTACTATAAGTTTAATGCTACGGTTTCCGGTATTGACAATAACACCAACTAATGGTATTATACTTTCAAGAAATGCTACATGCGAGTTACTTTTATAAAAAGTAGTGCAACTTGTACCTACTGTAGGTTTGAAGATATTGATTATGAGGAGAGGTAAACTACACAAACGACTAACAACAAATATTACTTACTCCACCAGATACATAAAAAATGAATGATTAATTATTGAAATGAATTTACTATATCGCTATCAAATAATTAGCGTTATACTAATTAAATCTTCCAATTTCTTTTAGATATCGGTTAAAGATTGATGTCACTGCTAAGGATCTATTTCTAAGGATTACATTATTTGATGCTGCAAAATACTATTTTGATTGTGACGTAAAAGACTATGTTTTATCTACATCTAAAAAGGGTAAATCACATACTTTATGAAATATTACCCTACATAAATAACGTTAACCTATTTTAACGGAAAGACATACATACGGTTTTCTATTCGATAAAAAGAGGAATCAGAATATTATCGCAAGTTGGTATTGAGTAAGGGGAAAATATCCAGTATCCTTGTGAAGATTGATCGTAACTTTCCAAATGTTGAGAAAAACATGAATGTGATATCTATGGAGATACACGAGGTTCCAAAAACAATTGCAGCAAATCAAATAAGGCTAAAACCCTAATTAAAAAACAAAGAAGCAAGAGGATGAAGAAACTAAGTGATAATGAAAAAAATGAAGAAATAGGTGCGACATACCTCATGTTGAAAGATATATTGTAGCAGATGAAATATCCACACAAAGTGAGGATACATGAGGTTGATAAGAAGAACGTACCAAATGAAAGTGATGACACCCTACTAATTCAACTATAAAGAAAAAGGACCAAGAAGTTTAAAGGAAAGAACGTCATGCCATATCCGACGAAAATGAAGATCAAAGAGGAAAAACACTAATATATAGTTGATTTAAAATTTCCTTATGTTTAACTAACAATGCTTATTATCTCCCTAATACTAATATTTACAAGCTACTTTTCTTTTTTTCACTAAGCAACTTCACCTAACATCACTTTTATTTGTAACTTACTTACTCCTACATCAATGAATTTGGTTAACTGCTTCACTACACATTTAGTGTATGAAGTTTATTACTTCAAAGCCGATTAACAACAATGTTTTGCAGCAATCTATACCCTCATACAAATAAATGGTATGCACACCCTATATGTATTTCTTAACTATATATATAGGTAGAAATGAACAATTCACAATTATAGGTGCCTATTTTCTTCATATACCAAATTAATGAATTCAATTGACATTAATGATTATGTCATGTTCTAGATCATTGCAAAATTACATATGCTAGATCGGACTAGACAAGAGAAGTGTCACACCAACAATCCAAAATTTGTTGCCATCAAATCAACAATAACATACAACCAACATCAAGGTAAATGTAATATGTTAAGAAGTTATCATATTTCAAAGTTAAATGTAATTCTTCTATTCAATTCACTTCACGGGGGATAAAGGTAACTCCATTACTTCTAGACGTAATGTTGATCAACAAGCCAAAAAGAAACAATTGGTCAGACACACTAGACATGTCAGATATCAGACAACACTCCATCAAAATCAACCGTTCAATAATGTGACTTCTCTATCTCTAAGACACATTAATTAAGTAACTTATAATTACATTTGATTTTCATAAATTTAATGTTTTGAAAATCACTTTTCATGTATATACTAAATATAGTGCTCACCCTAAATTATTGTAATAACCATTCAAACTATTGTCTTGTCATGTCAAATCCAACAAGTGATAAAGGAAAAACTATCCCTTCTACCAATAAAACTGATCAACATAACAACCACACAAAAATGATTTGAGAAACAGAGGTAAGAACTTACATAATCATGTAAAATTCTACATTGTTAAAATATTAGTCCATTACATAGAGTCCTATTAGAAAATAATGCCAAGTTATTTCAGCTTTTTCCTAGTCTTTAGGAAAGTAGTTTATCATGGATTTACTTCTTATTTTTAGGAGTTAGTGGTTCCACTATTTTTAGTTTAAAACGTTGTGTATAAAACCTGCAGTTGCACAGAGCACTAAATAAGCAGCAACATATTTCCCTTTCTTCTCAACATGTCGACTAGTTTTCTCTGTTTTTGTTTACTGTTTGTTTCATAATCTTGATTTTGTTTACTGTTTGTTTCATAATCTTGATTTTGTTTACAATGGTATCAGAGCGAAGGTGAGATTCTGCAGTAATACAAAAGAAACAACAATTCTAGAGTGAAAAGAAAATAACAGTATCTAAACCCTTTTTTCCCTCTTTTCATTTTAACTCATGGTATCATATAATACTTTCTAAAAAGCAGCGATTCCAAAACACTATTTCGGTTATTATGACCCTCTTCAATATCATTTACTATTCCCATGAAGTGAAGGCGGGTGTCATCAAGGAATAAGAAAAAGAAGCCGAAACCAACCTCATAGAAGAAGTGCTCCCTCCCAATGAATGATATTCCAACATTAATATAAGAAGATGCAATATTAGCGAACGAGGATCAAGGTAAAATATATCAGCTTTTGCCCTCTTATAGTAAAAATTTAGTCACGTTCTTCATAACTTAGCTACTAATAAAAAAACACATATACAATATAAAATACTACTACCAACAACGTACAAGATATAATTATCATAAAATACACTTTTCTATTATACTAATATGGTAACTAACATAAAATAAATATAATATTAATTTGATTCCTAACACTTGTAGATGTCCGCTGCGAGACAAAGGGAAATGTTTCTTGCAGAGAGTACTATTGTTATAAGCTACAACTACGAGAAACAAAGAGGTCAGTATTACTACTATGTGGAAGATTAATACAATAATTGTGCTTGACTTGTACATATTTTTTGGAAACAATATTTCAGTAAGAGAGGTCTATCAAGGTATCATAGATATTGTCAGCATGGGAGAATAGAGGGGAGATAGAATTGGGCAAAGAATAATACTTTCAGCATCTTTTATTGGAGGGCTACGAGATATGAAAAAAATGATATATGGATGCAATGCCTTTGGTACAACATTTTGGAAGGAAAGATATGTTTGTAATAATGACGTGTAGTCCTGACTGGATTCAAAACCAATAAGAACTGCGCCTCGGACTCCTTAAGATAGACCAGTCTTGTTGACAAGAATATCCAGAGCTACGTTGCAGGATCTAAAAGTCTAAATTTTTAAGAATGAAATATTTAGAATTGTTGTTTCTCATGTATTCGTTGTAGAATTCCATAAACGGTGACTACCACACATACACCTTCTTCTCATGTTAAAAGAAGGGCACAAGATCAAATCAGGAGATCAGTACGATTGGTTTATCTCAACAGAGATTCCAGACAAATATGAGTATCCTATCTTGCATAAATTAGTGCTCAGGCATATGATGTATGGTCCATATGGAAACAAACGTCCAACAAACACATGCATGCAGAATGGCCAGTGTAATTATCATTATCCTAGGCCATACAACAACAAATAAATCCAAGCAATAGATAAATATCCAATTTATAAAAGAAGAATGGATGGAAGAATAGAGACTGTTCATGGAATGAATATGACAAATCAATGGGTGGTACCTCATATCGCTTATTTGCTTACAAGATACAATTGTCACAATAATGTTGAGGTATGCTCAGGAGTCAAAGCAATAAAGTATCTATACAAATATATATAAATTTCATGATCGATGTGCCGTTTATATTCAATCTGATGATGGTGAAAATGTTATTGACGAAATACAAACTTTCCAAGATGCGCGGTGGGTCTCACCACCTAAAGAAGTATAGAGAATATCTGAATTCAACTTGACTGAAATGCAACCTGCAGTCATGAACCTTCAACTATATTTGCCAGGAAAACATTCAGGTACACATATTAATGCATAATAATACGAACTTTATTTTAATATTAATTGTAATAGTCAAAATACTATCTCTAGAAAAGCTCAGTGTTTTACTAGAATTTTTTTTTTTAAAATGTCATCACCAGGGATGGTGTCAGGCAGACAATGTTCACTGAGTATTTCAGAATGTGCTCAATTGACACTAAAGCACATGCATACATTTTTAGAGAATTCCCAAAGTATTATGTTTGGAATTCCAAGGTAAAGATTTGAACAAAAAGGAAAACAAGATTTGTAATTGGTCATTGGAATTGGTAAGCCAGATGTAGTAAAATATAACTTCATACACATCGCTAATTGTTGAACTTATTAATTAGTAGATATTGATTATATTGTACAACTAATCCTTGAGAAGTTGAAAGGTATTATGAGTGGTTATTACTAAACCATGTAAGAGGAACATTGTTAATCAATTAATTACTCATGGTCAACGCCAAGGAATGTCAGACCTTCAATGAAGCATCCAAAGAAAAAGGATTTCTCGAGTCAGACAAAAGTAAATCATAATGTTTAAGAGAGGTTGTTAGCTTCAAAATGCAATCAGATCTACAAAGTTTGGTTGCTACAATTTTTGTTTATTGTAACCCAACAGAGGACATCAACAGGCTATATGGATACTCACACAGTACTATACTATAGTCTACCCAATCGTATTAATTATTATTTGTGAAGTATGTGCAAGAGTATAGACATATGTGACATTCCTTAACTAGATCACAATTTGATTGAAGTTGGTCTATCAAAATGTAGAGAAATAAATGAAGGAATGTTTGTGCAGATACCTACAGATGATTTTGATGCACAATCACAATTAAATCCAGAACAAGATCATACTTTTACAAAAATAATTTAAACAATCGGTACTGGAATAGCTGGAATATTCTATGTGGAGGGACCTGGGGAACTTGGTGAACATACCTATATCTTGAATTGCTTGCCAATGTTAGATAAAGAGGTATGATTGGTTTAGCAACAACAACCAGTGGCGTAGAAGCTTCAGTCTTACTTGGAGGACGTACAACGCACTCAAGGTTTGAGATCAACCTTCAAACAAATGATTCAACTATGACAAACATGTCTAAGCAAAGTTGTGCTGCCAAATTGATTAGAAAAGCAAAACTAATTATACAGGATGAAGCACAAATGGCTAAACGACAAACAATAGAAACAGTCGACGGGAGCATCAGAGACATAATGGACATCCATAAACCGTTTGTCACATCCGGGGAGCACCCCTAGACGTAACCAGCATCATCGTCCTCATCGAGGACTAAGACTAGCCTCTTAGCTTACATCATTACATTCATAGGTTAAAAATGCAAAAAATTTAAAACTTTTCTTCAATCTATAATGACGTTTACATAGGCCTCTCGCATACACATAATATATATTCATATCGAGTATACATAGACCCTTCTTATAAGAAGATTACATAGTCTTCTACTTTTGCGCGTGCGCGCGCAAACACACACACGCATATATATATATATATATATATATATATATATATATATATATATATATATATATATATATATATATATATATATAACATAGTCTTAAAACGTATGTCTCATCTCATAACCATCTAGACAAGAGTATAACAATTGGGTATAGCCCATACATCAATAGAATAAAAGCCACATATAGGCTATACAATCTTCAGTACTCAAATGAAAGGAAATGAACATATAGTCTTTAAGACCAATCAATATCCAAAGCTAGAAAGTGGCATTGTCCTCAAAGTGGTGAGGACCTACCCAACTTAGAGAGTGAGAATTCTTAGCATTCCTTCAATGTCGTCTCAAACCCTTCAACGAGCAAAACCTAAAATGTTGGGGAAAAAGGGAGAAACTTGTACTAAGTATGAGACCATATTCACACACAACATAAAATAATGCTAAAAAGGGACATTTCATTAAAGTATGCAATTTACTTTGAAAAAGCCTTATGCACATTCAAGAACCAATACAAGTCAATCATACATATTCATGAAGTCAAGACCATGTACATCATAAGACCAACAATACTTAGTCTAGTCAAGTCAACATGCATATCAACATGATTTAGCACATAATCAAGACAACTCTACCATCAAGTTATAAAATCCACAAGCATATATAAGAGTTCTTAACATCATAACCAAAGCAAGAGCATATCCATGAACCCTCATTAAGTCCACTAGTGCAATGACTAAGCAAGGCCCCATAACCTTAATCAATCAAGTAAACCTAACAAGAACCATAAACAATGTCCAACTTCACATAGCATATCATCAAGAGTACATAACATCATACTTTAGCAATAGAGACCAAACACATGTTCATAAGTGAAACCAATATCATATAGTATCATCAACATGTAAGATCATCCTATACATATAATTTACATTTATATGCATATACATACATAAGAACATCCTTCTAAGACTTCCCTCAAAGCTAACTAGTGAAATGTATAGGTAGAGTCCCATACCCCTACCTAGACTAAGCTAAAACCCTTAGGTCATCCTAGTTAGAATTCATTCCATTACTTAATTTTACCTTTTGGGAACATCTTCCCTTAACTGACATAGACCACATGAACTAATGTGGAATCTGGAGTCATGAAACCCTACACCGAAAGAAGGCGGACTACTTGCCACGGTAGTACCAAAACATGAACATAGCATCTATGTGGATCTACTAGCTAGTATTTCTATGGGGGCAACATAATTCAAGAACTAGGAGATATAGTTGGGACCCTCTTTATGCTCCATGAATTATAGTCTCCAATCTCATGAGTGCATTAGTGATCCTACCATCCCTATGTGGGAAGGGACACTCCTCACTCTAGTTCACTCGGTGCTAAGCTAGAGTTCCTTTTGAAATGTCTTTAATGACTTCATTAATCATCATAGCTTAATGTAGGTAATAAGGTCTATCCCTTATATAATCATCATCATCATAGGTCAATAAAATGAGTATTGTCCTTTCATTACAATTCATACATTTACATCTTAGCCAACAACTCACAAACCATAATTAAAGATATTTCAATTCAACATCATACCAACCCTATCAATCTTAACATAGGGTATACTTTAATACAACATCATTAATTAATCACAAGTAATCATAATCAAAGTAAAGAATTGAGATCACAAGACTTACCCCAATCTCCTTCATAAGCCATCATCAAGATCTTACCATCAACCATCCAATTCAACCCAAGCATGGGTGTAATACAATCATTTCAATAGTACTCAACATAATAATGCAGTCAATTGAATCACTACACAACAATTCATCAATAGTTCATAGCCTAGAATTAGAGACTTAGGTCAAGTTCATAATCTACTTCACAACCTAGGTCAATTACTCAAGAACTAGTATAATTGGATTACAATATATGACAATCTACTATAAAATTAGTATAATAACAACATAGTATAGTACACACTAACCAAGCCAATTGTATCAATACTATATAATTCAATTCAAAATCACAACCTAGGGTTAATGGGAAAAGGTCATCTTCCACAAACTAGGTCAATGCATCAAGAAATAGTATAATTCCATCATAATACATGTTAATCTACTCATAATAACCAAAAAGAATCATAAACAAAGCAATTAACAAGATCAATTTTGTATTGGAAGGAAACCCACTTGAATTTCATATATTTGAAATCATCTTGAAGGAACCCTTTGGGGAAAAGATCCCAAAGGTGAAAGGAATCACATACCTTACTAGTTGATGAGGTTTAATGGAGAAAACTTGATATTTTCAGCCTTAAAACCCTCCTTTGCTTTGTCTTCAATGGGGTTTCTTTGGGAGAGAGAAAGAAGAGAGAAGGAGGAGTAATTGGGTTTTGGGAATTATAAGAGTTGGGTTTAGTCTAATTAGGTTTGGGGTATTTATAGGGGTCATTAGCTAACTTAATTAGGCCTCCATTAACCCCTAACTAATTAAATAACAACTTAATTAAATTAACTTAACCAACTTAGAAACGTGAAGCACAACATTTTCTTGACAGACGAAAGCCCGACCAATGGGCCGTTTGTCAATCGACGGACATGGCCGTCCTGTACAGTTGTTGTTTGCCACTGAGACTGGACAAAATGAATTCCCAAGAAATTGGCTAAGTGTCCATCGATGGTGGCCATCGACGCCCCGTCAATTGGACCAGGCCTCGTCGATGGGCCTCATTGGTGAACACTATCTCTTGACAGCTTTTAGCCACAATTGCAAGGGTACACCTCAAGGGCCCTTGGTTGGTCCTTGGGGAGTCGTACCCGGACGTTTCGACTATATATCAACTCTAATACGTGTTAGACACCTTTCCACCAAAATTCATCATTTTTCGACTCCTAAAACTTAGACAAATAGGCTAAGGCACACTAGCACCTCTTGAACTAGTTTCCGAACGTCATGGACATTCCTTGATGTTTTAATTCTAGAACTTCCTAAATGACTGATATACATTCTAATTGACTTAAAAACAGTGTTACAACTCTTAGAATCTCATGTTAGGCTCTATATTAGGCTTTAGACTTTTGGAGTATTACATTATCCCCCCTTAGGAACATTCGTCCCCGAATGACACTAAAATTCTTTAAAAGGAAGGAATAGACTCAAGACTAGCAACCCAACCAACATCACCACATTAAACATGAGTCACAATCAATTATCATCTTAGCAATTTACCTTTTACACAATGCAACTCAAGAAATCATTTTCAATTCATAAGAGCTCAACATTCATTTCATGCTTGTTCATTATACTGAAGCCTTCTTCAACACATATCAACATGTTCAATACAATTCATGAAGGCACAATATTCTAATATACACAACATAAACTCAAAACAAGTAAAAAGCAACATTTTAATTTTTAGGCAAAAAGTTCACTGTGATTCACTATAACATGCACGTTTTTGCAAAAGTTCACCAAAAATCAAGGCAATTGCAAATAAACTCATTATTATCACTACAAGTAGAAATAACTAACCTTAGTTATCGAATAGATGAGGGTAATGGGACTTCATGTAGGCCTTGTCCTCCCATGTTGCACCATCAACTAGGTGATTCTTCCATAACACCTTTACAGAAGCCACCTCTTTGTTCCTTAACTTCTTCACTTCTCTATCAAGGATTTGAACCGGAACCTCCTCATAGGAGAGGTTCTCTTGAACACCTAGACCTTCAATAGGAAGAATGAACTCGGTATCACCGATGCACTTCTTAAGCATTGAAACATGGAACACCGGATGAACCGAAGACAATTCACTAGGTAACCTCAACTCATATGCAACCTTACCAATCTTTTGCAAAATTTCATGGGACTCACATAACAAGGACTCAACTTCCCTTTCTTGCCAAATCTCACCACCCCTTTCATAGGCGAAATCTTTAGATACACTTTATCACCTTTTTCAAACTCTAATTCTCTTCTCCTATGGTCGGCATAAGACTTTTGCCAGCTATAGGCTATTTTCAAGCGATTCCTTACAATATGAACCTTCTCCAAAGTCTTATAAATCTATTCGGGACCCAAAAGTGAAGACTCAGCCAGTTCAAACCATCCAATTGGACATTTATATCTCCTACCATACAAGGCTTCATAAGGAGCCAATGATATAGATGAATGGTAACTATTGTTATAAGAAAGCCCAACCAAAGGCAAGTGCTTATCCCGATTTCCCTTGAAATCAATGATACAATCTCTAAGAATATCCTCAAGGGTTTGAATAGTACGTTTCGCTTGACCATCCGTTTGAGGATGAAAAGCGGTGCTTAACTTTACCTTGGTACCCAATCCTTTTTGGAATGACCTCAAAAACCTAGATGTGAATTGTGTACCCCTATCCGATAAGATGGATAACGGAATACCATGGAGACACAAAATCTCATCTATGAAAATCCTTGCATAATCCTCCGCCGAGTAAGTAGACTTGACGGGAATAAAATCAGTGGATTTGGTCAACCTATCCACAACCACCCATATGGAGTCATATTGCTTTTGTGTCCGAGGCAAACGTACCACAAAATCCATATTAATATCTTCCCACTTCCAAGTAGGAACTTGGATTTCTTGAAGCAAACCACCCGACTTTTGGTGTTCGGCTTTCACTTGTTGTCAATTTGGACACTTTGCAACAAATTTCGCTATGTCCTTCTTCATTCCTTCCCATCAAAACACCTCCATAAGGTCATGATACATCGTTGTTGAACCCGGATGAATAGAGTAACGGGATCCATGAGATTCCTCAAGACATTTACATTGGGAAACCTTCCTTGATACCTCAAGACACCATCCCCCCTAAGGAGAATGACTCATTAAGCTTACCAATAAACGGCTCCTTAAACTCCATCAATGGTTGATCAAGATGTTGTTTGGACTTCACCTCAACCACCAAAGATGATTCGGAGTTATGACAGACCATAAACCACCATTCAGAGAATCTTCCAATCTAACACCCAAACGAGCCAACCTATGAACCTCTTTCACTAGGTCTTTCTTGGCTTCCTCTACATGAGACACACTACCCATGGTCATATGACTTAGAGCATCCGCAACCACATTGGACTTGCCGGAATGGTAGAGAACGCTCATGTCAAAATCTTTCAATAATTCCAACCACCTTTTTTGTCGGAGATTCGACTCCTATTGAGTGAACACATATTGAAGACTCTTGTGGTAGGTATACACATCAACATTGACACCATACAAGTAATGTCTCCATATTTTCAAGGTAAATACCATGGCCACTAACTCAACATCATGAGTTGGATAATTCTTCTCATGCACCTTATGTTGTCTAGAGGCATAGACTACTACTTTCCCATGTTGCATAAGAACATACCACAAGCCCACTCGAGATGCATCACAATACACAACAAATACCTTGGTACCCTCCGATAAAGTCAACAGCGGAGCGAAAGTAAGCCTATCTTTCAAGATATGGAAGCTTCTCTCACATTCCTCCGACCACTCAAATTTCATACTCTTTTGGGTCAAAGTAGTCAAGAGAGATGCAATGGATGCAAAACCATCCACAAACCTCCTATAATAACCCGCTAGACCGAAGAAACTCCTAATATAGGTTGGAGTCAATGGCCTAAGCCAATTTTTCACCGCCTCGGCTTTCCTTGGATCAACCTCAACTCCCTCACTAGAGATGATATGACCAAGAAACGCCACCGACCTCAACCAAAACTCACATTTTCTTCCACTTGTTGAGCATGAACAATGAGACGAGAAATGTTGAGATTATCATGTAGCATAGCCGAACGACATTCTTCCTTCAAGTCATCCGACACCCTCGTCACAAAGCGGTTCATTTCATCCCTCGGGTTAGAAACAAAAGAAGAAGTATACTTTGACAATTTAGTAAATTTCAAAGATTAGTCAAGTACACTCATACCTCCTTGATGAAGTTTGATGAATTCTTCCACCTTATCTTTCCTCTTTTCTCTTGGAAAGAACCTATCAATAAAGGCCTTCTTAAAAATCTCCGATGTCACCGTTCCACCCCTTAAGGGCCTATTATCCCTCCATTGGACGTACCAAGTTTGGCCCACATCTTTGAGTTGGTAAGTGGCTAAATCAGCCTTCTCACTAGTATTTAACCCCATAGCATAGAGAATCTTGTAGGTTTCATCAATGTACTATTGGGGGTCTTCCTCAACTTTGGACCCATAGAAAGTAGGGTGATTCATCCTTGTGAAATCCCTCAAACGGGAGGCCATGGTGCCAACATGTTGATTTCCTCGGGGTACAACCTTCCGATTTTCTTGGGACGTCATGGCTTGAGCTTGAGTAGTGATGGCTTGTGCTTGGGTAGTAATGGCTTGGGCCATTTGGAGAAAGGCTGCCCTTATGTCCCCATCCGTCAAAGGAGAAGGATTGACCGGAGCTTGGTCATCATTAGATACTTCTTCAAGAGGAGGGACTTGATTGCCTTGGGGAGGAACTCCCGCATTGGGAATCTTATCATCAAGTCTTCGAGTGGCTGTTCTTCGAGTATTCATTGCCTATAGTCACAATAAAAGGATTAGATGCTAAGTGCACATAGAATCAAGACTCTCGAGGCACAACATTGTATTTCCAAAAAAAAGAGAGTTTCCTAAGCATCACATAGTTTCCTATCCATAAGTATGGCGCGCTTCAAAATTATGAATAAAAATATACATAGACGTGGTTAAGTGAGACATCGACTCTAAAGATATTCAACCTCATGCTCTGATACCAAGTTTAGCACATATGGGAGCACCCCTCATATGTAACCGGCGTCGTCGCCCTCATTGAGGACCAAGACTAGCCTCTTAGCTTACATCATTACATTCATACGTTAAACATTGCGGAAACTTTAAAACTTTTCTTCTACCTTTCATGTGGTGTACATACACCTCTCGCATACACATAATATAAATTCATATCGAGTATAAATAGACCCTTTGTATGAGAAGATTACATACTCTTCTACTTTTATTGCACATACACATATATATAAAAGATATAACATAGTATTAAAATGGATGTATCATCTCATAACCATCTAAACAAGAGTATAACAATTGGGCATAGCCCATGCGTCAATAGAATAAAAGCCACATATAGGCTATACAACCTTTATTACTCAAATGAAAGGAAATAAACATATTGTCATTAAGACTAATCAATATCCAAAGCTAGAAAGTGGCATTGTCCTCGAAGTGGTGAGGACTTACCCAACTTGGAGAGTGAGAATTCCAAGCCTTCCTTCAATGTCGTCTCAAACCCTTCGATGACCGAAACCTAAAATGTTGGGAAAAAGGGAGAAATAGGGTTAGCACATCACTTGTACTAAGTATGAGACCATATGAACACACAACATAAAATAATGGTAAAAAGGGACATTTTATTAAAGTATGCAATTTACTTTGAAAAGCCTTATGCACATTCAAGAACCAATACAAGTCAATCATACATATTCATGAAGTCAAGACCATGTACATCATAAGACCAACAATACTAATTCTAGTCAAGTCAACATGCATATCCACATGATTGAGCACATAATCAAGACAACTCTACCATCAAGTTATAATATCCACAAGCATATATAAGAGTTCTTAACATCATAACCAAAGCAAAACCATTATCCATGAACCCTCATTAAGTCCACTAGTGCAATGACTAAGCAAAGCCCCATAACCTTAATCAATCAAGTAAACCTAACAAGAACCATAAACAATGTCCAACTTCACATATCATATCATTAAGAGTACACAACATCATACTTTAGCAATAGAGACCAAATACATGTTCATAAGTGAAACCAATATCATATAGAATCATCAACATGTAAGATCATCATATACATATCATTTACATTTATAAGCATATATATACATATGAACATCCTTCTAAGACTTCCCTCAAGGCTAACTATTGCAATGTATAGGTAGAGTCCCATACCCCTGCCTAGACTAAGCTAAACCCCTTAGGTCATCCTAGTTAGAGTTCATTCCAATACTTCATTTTACCTTTTGGGAATATCTTGCCTTAACCGACATAGACCACATGAGCTAATGTGGAATCTAGAGTCATGAAACTCTACACCGAAAGAAGGAAGACTACTTGCCAAGGTAGTACCAAAACATGAATATAACATCTATATGGATCCACTAGCTAGTATTCCTAAGGGGGCAACATAGTTCAAGAACTGGGAGATGTAGTTGGGACCCTCTTTATGCTCCATGCATTATAGTCTCCAATCTCATGAGTACAATAGTGATCCTACCTTCCCTATGTGGGAAGGGACACTGCTCACTCTAGTTCACTCGGTACTAAGCTAGAGTTCCTTTTGAAATGTCTTTAATGCCTTAATTAATCATCATATCTTAATGTAGGTAATAGGGTCTATACCTTATATAATCATCATCATCATAGGTCAATAAGAATTGCATGAGTATTGTCCTTTCATTACAATTCATACATTTACATCTTAGCCAACAACTCACAAACCATAGTTCAAGACATTTCAATTCAACATCATACCAACCCTATCAATCTTAACATAAGGTATACTTTAATACAACATCATCACTTAATCACAACTAATCATAATTGAAGTAAAGAATTGAGATCACAAGACTTATCCCAATATTCTTCATAAGTCATCATCAAGGTCTTACCATCAACCATACAATTCAACCCAACTATGGGTGCAATACCATCACTCAATAGTACTCAATATAACAATGAAGTCAATTGAATCACTACACAACAATTCATCACTAGTTTATACCCTAGAATTAAAGACTTAGGTCAAGTTCATAATCCACTTCACAACCTAGGTCAATTAGTCAAGAACTAGTATAATTGGATTACAATATATCACAATATACTCATAAATTAGCATAATAACAACATAGGATAGTAATTTGCACACTAACCAAGCCAATTGTATTAATACTATATAATTGAATTCAAGATCACAACCTAGGGTTAAGGGGAAAAGGTCATCTTCCACAACTAGGTCAATGCATCAAGAAATAGTATAATTCCATCATAATACATGTTAATCTAGTCATAATTAACAAAATGAATCATAAACAAAACAATTCACAAGATCAATTTCGTATTGGAAGGAAACCCACTTGAATTTCATATTTTTGAAATCATCTTAAACTAACCCTATGGGGAAAGAGATCCCAAAGGTGAAAGGAATCCCATACCTTACTAGTTGATGAGGTTTTATGGAGAAAACTTGATATTTTCAGCCCTAGAACCCTCTTTTTCTTGGTCTTCAATGGGGTTTCTTTGGGAGAGAGAAAGAAGAGAGAAGGAGGAGCAATTAGGTTTTGGGAATTATAAGAGTTGTGTTTAGTCTAATTGTTTGGGGTCTTTATAGGGGTCATTAGCTAACTTAATTAGTTCTCCATGAACCCCTTACTAATTAACCAACAACTTAATTAAATTAACTCAACCAACTTAGAAACGTGCAGTAAAATAGTTTCTTGACAGGAGAAACCCCGACCAACGGGCCATTTTTCAATCGACGGGCACTGTTCATGGCCGTCCTGTGCAGTCATTGTTTGGGACTGAGACTGGACAAAATGACTTCGCACAAAATTTTCTAAGTGTACATTGACGGTGGCCATCAAAGCCCAATCGATTGGACCACGCCTCGTCGATGGGCCTCGCTGGTGAACATTGTATCTTGACAACTTTTAGCCACAATTGCAGGGGTCCTACTCAAGGGACCTTGGTTTGTCCTTGGGGAGTCGTACCCGGAAGTTTCGACTATAAATCAACTCTAATACGTGTTAGACACCTTTCCACAAAAAATCATCATTTTTCGACTCCTAAAAATTAGTCAAATAGGCTAAGGTACACTAGCACCTCTTGAACTAGTTTTCGGACGTCATTGACGTTCCTTGACGTTTTAATTCTAGAACTTCCTTAATGACTCATATACATTATGATTGACTTAAAAACAATGTTACAACTCTTAGACTCTCATGTTAGGCTCTAGATTAGGCTTTAGACTTTTGGAGTATTACACCATTTGGTGGAAAAGTCATGTTTTATGGAGGAGATTTTTGGCTGGTGTTATCCGTACTTCCAAAATCACGTAGATCAGAAATTTTAAATGCAAGATTGGTGGAATAATATCTCTGGCCTATGATGTATAAGATTAAATTTACAAGAAGTATGAGAGCAAGAACAGATCGAACATTCAGTGACTTCTTACTTCACGTGGGTAATAGAGATGAACTAACAATAAGAGACAATTTAATACTTCTGCTTGAACAATTGATTGTCAAGCATTCTCGGGATGGAAAATCCATAATAAAAGAGATATTTCAAAACCTACAAGAAAATGCTTCTACTGAAAAATATGTCATCGAAAGAGCTATTTTAGCAAATAGAAATGACCCTCTGGATAAACTTAAATGATAATTTAATATCATTTTTCCCAAGTGAAAGCAAGATATTCCATAGCTTTGACTCAGCAGAAAATAACACCAACAATTATTATCAAGAAGAAATCTTTATACTTTAACACCAAACTGTAACACCCCATAACAATGCTGATTTTCAGAAGTTGCAGGTGCCACCGAAGGAAGCCAAATACGGATCATCAGTAGACTTATGGTCCATCAATCAACTCCCTCGATGCGCCAACCAACTTTCATTCTTTAGTAGTGAACAATGGTCGACTAGTACGGTCCGTCAGTCAACTTATAGTTCATCAGTCATGTCCATCGATGAGCCAGTCACCTTTACATCCTCGGTCACAAACAACAGTCGACTAGTATGAACCGTTAGTTGACTTACGTACTATCAATCAACTTCATCAGCAATTCCGATAACTTTTAAGTTAGGGGTCTTTTTGTCTTTTCCTTGTTCGTTTGGCCCCTAAGCTATGTCGTTTAGACCTCAAATCATGAGGTTTTAGTCAGTTTAAGCCTAGAAACATAACTAGAACTCGCCTAAGTTAATTCATTATTCAAAACTTAGAAAATTAGAAGCAAGAGAGGAGAAAAAGGTCAAGAACCCTAGTTCAAGAACAGCAAGAAGTTTCCATCAGTTCCAACTCCGAAATCGAAAGATTTCTTCGTGGAATTCGTCACTCGGTATGTGGGATTTCTCTAGTGGGTTCCTCTCACCCATTGGATCCCTAGATTTAAGTTAGATTCTTTATTCCCTTATCATGATTAGTCCGAGGGTTTGTAGAACTTCAACAGATTATCTTGAATTAGTTAGTTATATGTTCCAAATCAGATTACCATGTTATTACTCATTTTATTGCATGAATTTCAAAACCCTACCTATGTATTTCTTTAGTTATTGAATTACACATGCTAGGTCAGATATTTAAGTGTATTCAGATATACATGCTTCTTTATTTGAATGCATCATTATCAGATTAATTGTTGTATTCTCAGTTTGCTGGTTTAGTTTTGAGCTATCAAGTATTTACAAAAACTCACTAATAATGTGTTAGCCACTTAATTCATTGGTAGTAGCATAATACCAAGTTGTACTAGGGTTCAATGTACCCGAATAGTCCCAGAACTGCTAGCCAAGTAGGTTGTAAGTCCCCTCTGTGGGCATCAGTTTAGTGATCACGCTAGCATGCATCTATACCTTTGGTTGGGTATATTGGGTCCTCCCGATTGGGTGTATACATCAGACTCCATATTTAGATCATGTGGTTTTATTATCAGTTATTAGTGGCTTACACAGTTCAGTCAGATTTTATTGTGTTGACCATTTAGTAGTATATTCAATATTTAGTTTCAACATGTTATAATTGGTCACTGCATTCAGTTATGTAAGCATTTAGATTATATCATTGCTTATTAGCTTTGTTCATTTATATGTTATTTCAACTTTATTCTATCCTACATGCTCAATACATTTCAAGCACTGACACATACATGCACTATATCTTTTTTTGATGTAGGTTCAGGTTCTCAGCATCCAGATCACGCTTAGAACTATTCCCGATCTCCAGGTCAGAAAAATTAGTTGTGAGTCCTTATTTTCCGAGGACAATTGTCATGAGTTTTTTAAAGTTTTTTTAGTACTTTAGTTTATTATTTTCTAGACTTAGCTTGGGCCTGTCGCAACATTTCTAGTCAGCTACATGCTATTTTAAGACATAGTTAGTTTTAGCTTAGTATTGAATTAATATCTTCATTTGTATTACACTCATCAATTTTCAAATATCTCAGTTATAGTATATGGGTATTCCCCATATTCTAATTTTAATTATGATTTAGCTTCTACATCAATTTGTTATCTTTAATATGCTCATGATCATGTCAGCAGGGTTAGCTTGGGATTACTTGTGGCCCTAGGTACCATGTTCGCGTCTCGGGGGTAGCTCGGGGTGTGACAAACTTGGTATCAGAGCACTATGTTAATGTGTCCTAGGATGTCTGAAAAGCCTCACTAGGGAGACTCCTTTTCATGGGTGTGTAGTGCGCACCACATCTAATTAGAGGTAGTCTACAAAGTGTTTTAGGAAAATATTTATTTTCTCGTTACTCTTATCGTGCGTAAGGTATGATCTAATTTTGTTCTAACTCGACCTTCTATGTTTGAGTGACCATGTTTCCTCGTAGAGCTAACACCAGAAATACGAATGCTTTGAATGCTAATGCAGCTCCTCCAGTCCCATATAAAAAAGTCTCCAATGTTTAATTGAGGAATGTCATTTAGATGTTGGTTTAGAGTGTCACCAACCAGAACAATCAACGGGTTCAAGCTCATGTGAAAGCTAATGGGGGATCAACAACAGCTAGGGTCTGTAACTTTGTTACTATGAATATGCGTGAGTTCGTAGGATCAAAAACTGGTGAGGATCTTTAGAATATCTTGGATGAGATTAAGAAGATCCTCGAGGTAATGCAGGTCACTGGGAATGATCGGGTTGAGCTAGCATCTTACCAAATTAAGGATGTGGTTCATTTCTGGTTCACTTAGTGGAAGGAAAACATAGGTACAAATGCAAACCCTATTACTCAGGAATGTTTTAGTGATACTTTTCTGGAAAGGTTTTTCTCGATAGAGTTCAGAGAATCAAGGGCCCAAGAATTCATGAACTTAAGGTAGGGAAACATGACAGTCCAAAAGTAAGGGCTCAAGTTTAACAAAATCTCCAGGTATGCTCCTCACATGGTTGCTGACTCCAGGGCTTAGATGAATAAATTCTTCTATGTAGTGTCAGATTTGGTGAAACGGAGTGCAAAAATTCTATGTTGTTGGGAGATATGATCATCTCTAGGCTCATGAATCATGCTCAAAAGGTTGAGGGTGATAAGTTTATGGAACAAGTTAAGGAGAACAAGAAGTCTAGGACAAAAAACTATGACTATTCTTAGCAGAAGTCGTGACATAGAAATTGCCCGCAGAGTCAGCTGAGGTTTTCAAACCCTGCCCTTTCATCATCTAGTGTTCCATCCTCCAAGAATACGTATGATCAGAAGGTTAGGGCACAAGGATATATGTCTCAGGGAAGTCATCCAGGCACCAATATTAGACCACTTACTCTAAGTGTTGTAAGAACCATCTGCGCGAGTGCCATGCAAGAAAGGAAGGATGTTTTGGATGCGGTCAATCTGGTCACAGGTCGAGGGATTGTCCTTCTAGACAGGGTCAAGGGGGTAGTAATAACAGAGCTTAGTCTACAACTTCAGTAGCACAAAAAATTCACCTGATTCATGAAGGTAACTCATCTGGTATAGGTGGCGGTCAACACCAAAATATGTTGTATGCTCTTCAGGCTTGCAAGGATCAGGAAGGTTCTCCTAATGTAGTCATAGATACTTTATGAGTCTTTGACCTTTATGTTTATGCATTGTTAGATCCAAAGGCTACTCTCTTTTTTGTAACTCCTTAAATAGAAGTCCAATTAAGTGTTAGCCCATAAACTCTCTCAGAACCATACTCAGTCTCTACTCCAGTCGGTTACCCAACTATAGCTAGACGGGTCTACAAAATTTCTGTCGAGACCCAAGTCTACATCCTGGACCTGGATGGCACTCGAAATTCATCGTTGGTCCCCAAACGAACCCTCATCCTAGATGACGACAAGCAGAAAACTAACTTAAGCATACAAAAGTTTAAAAGATGAACAAAATTCATAAAGCTGAAATACAAATATTTAACTCAAATGAAAACTTTGAATAATAAAATATATTCAACTTTCCCCAAAATAGGCAACTTAAGTCTTTAAAATATTTAATAAAATAAATGATACAGACGTCTCAACAATACTGACGAACTATGAATCCTCTAACTGGTAATGATAGAAGTAGGGACAAGACAACGACATCCTAAATAAACTAAAAAGTAAATGAAATCCTCAGTAAGCAAGGAGGCTCACCATAGATGACTCGAACTCTCGAATGTATCAAGGAAGTTCATGTTCATGATCTTGAATACATGTGTTTGCATCATGAGAAGATGCAGGCCAAATAGCTCAGTACGTGAAATATGCGAGCATGTAAGGGGAATTATAAAGCATAACATAAGCTTGAACTTGATAAAAATTAAAACTTACTTACCTCTTTTGAAACTTACTCAACTCAAGGAATACTCTAGGATACTCAAAACTACTCAAACTTACTCAACTCAGAAGTACTCAAGGATGAGATATTCAACTCAGAGAGAAGATACTCCACTCAAAGATTAGATACTCAACTCAAAGATATGATATTCGACTATAGGTACTCAACTATGGATACTCAACTCAATATAAAACAAGAATACAATAACAAACTCTACTTTACTTATATAATGAAGTAACATAATTTTTGTGGGATTTTCTCTAACTGACAACTATCACTTAATAGCTATGGTGATGATACAACACTTTACCTCACTATGCCAAGGACCATCCTATACCTTGCCATCAGTATAGGACCTAACTTAACTTAGTGGATCCACTAGCTTATTGTGAAAAAGATTCATCTAAAAAGTATGACCCTTTTCTACCCATGGTGACTACATGGTTTTATGGAGACATGAGTTAACTAAACTCATACTCTCCCCCAATTCGGTGCTTGATACTACTCCCCAAATATACTAGCTCGTATGTTTTAAAAACATACTTCTTCTGTGATTTGAGATTAGTTCTCAAAAACATAGCTCAATATCTTGGAAATCTCAGTTTCCCTTCTTTCTTAATTTAGAAATATATTACTCTTTTCTGTAAACTAGCACAAAGGCTCTTTGGAAATCTCAGTTTACGTTATTATTTAAATGTGAAAACATTTTAAATCTCTTTGGGAATACTTAGTCCCATATAATTTTGAAGAAATGAAATTCAACTGTACACTTTACTCTTTACTCAAATTGAACTTTAAGTCTTAAAGCAAAGTTAAAAATTCTGTAGAACACTTTTGAGAACTTTATAAACTTTGCTTTGACTTGCTTCTTAACTTCTAGACTTGACTCTTAACTTTCCTTGAATTAAATTATGTATTCAATGTTCATGATCTCATGTTTATGTATGATTTCATTATGTTCAACTTGGAGGGTTCATGCGGAACTATGAGCATGAACTACTCAACTGAAGGACTCAAAGACACTTCTTATCTCAAGATTGTTCGACTTATTGGGTTCATTGCGGAATTTTGGGCATGAACTACTCAAATCAAGGACTTCATGGGTAACAGGTAATAGTGCCATGATTAGGAATATAATCTTAAAAGGAATAAGGAACTCAATACTGAAGACTTAGAACTTGGAGATACTACACCTCTCAATGATACTCAATTTATGGAATTCATGCGGAGGTTTTGGGCATGAACAACTCGACTCAAGGGTAGAAATATCAATAAGGAACTCATGTATAGGACCCTTCTCATTCTCACACTTACTTACTCAAATCTTTGATCAAATTGATAGTTTAACTCAATCGTTTCACAATTGAAATATAAAGCTTTCTTGAACTATACTCTTAACTCTCTCTTGAATGTGAATTATGAATTCAAGAGTTATGGTTAATGATATGAAAGATGTATTTGATAATGTATAATAATTAATAAATTCTCCTCACTCTCATGCTCACTTTCTAGAGTCTTGAAACAAGTTAATAAAAGTTGTAGAAGACTCCACAAAAAGATCCAAAGGGACTTTCTTAAAATGTTGGAAAGAATTCTCAAAACTTAACTCTTAAATATACCTTGAATTTTATTTATGAATTAATGGTTATGATCATGTTAGGAATGATTTCAGGTTTTTAGAAGTATCTTAGGTTAGTAAGAACCGAAAAGGAGTGAAGATGCACTTTAAACGAACTCAAACGGAGCAACCAGAGGCAAACTAGATAGGGCAGGCGACCCTGGATCTATGGGTGGCGTGTAGCATCAGCCCCTAAAGTACAGAGGGGGGTTTGGGGCGCTCTGGCAGGCGCATCGCGCCAGGACCCAACCCAAAAAAATTTCCAAACTTCCTTGCTCGTTTTCTCACCCTAACTCGCCTAGAACCAAACAATTTCTTCCCCAATAGCTTAGATTTGATTACTTAACTTAATTACAATATAATATACTGAAAACATCACTCAAATTACTCAATTTAATCTCAATAAATGATCAAAACCCCAACACAACAAGATTTAGAATGAACTTCAATAACACCTATTAAGAACTCATCAAGAACTCTAATCTTTCAATTTCAAGAATGAAATTTCGCTGAAATTAACATGATTGGCGTGTGGGTGAACTAACCAAACACTATGGAAGCTTGCATATCTCTTAGGTATCAAACCCATGGTGAATATTAAATGACATCACACATGAATCTCGACGAACGCTTGATCCTCCCCTTTTTTCTCCTGTTTTCTCTTCTTTGCTTTTCTTGATCTCTCAACTAAAACCCTATGTGTATATTAGGATTATAAAACTGAACCTAATAGGATTATACCTCTACAATATTACTAAAAACAAATTAAATAATGTTGGGTAAGGAAAACCAAAATACCCCTCACTATTTTCGGCTAACTTACTTAACATGACAACCTAACTTCAAAAGGCCATATCTCACTCATCTGAACTCGAAACTTAGCAAACTCGATGGTGTTGGAAAGATAATTCATAGATATTTCCTAAGGTATCATGTATAATATATAAATAATCATGTGATAGGAGTTATGGATTTTTGAAGTTGACCCAAAGCTCATACTTAGCTTAACTCTTCCAAATTTCAGATTTTTGTTTTTTCCAATTAGTTCTTTTTAGAACTCAAGGTGCTAAATCCAGTCACCTGACCTTAATAATTATTTTTTTAATTTCTTGGTAAACTATCACTCACTATGAAGAACGATTCGAGTCTTGGCTCAAATTGGTTTTCGGGGTGTTACATTATCTCCCCTTTGGGATAATTCGTCCTCGAATGACGGCTAGACTTGGTATGGAATGGGTTACTCTTACTAAGGTTTGCATCTAATTGTATACTCTTACTATATTTAATCTTAAACCAAATTCTTAAGTTTGGATTCTATACTTATTTATAGGGAATCTCATTTAAAACTGTTCCTCTTTACCACCATACTCAAGCTTAGTACTCTAACAACTCCATGGACTCCTACTAACCCTCCTTCAGAACCAATTAAGGGCTCTCATTTAACTATTTCTTATAGTAAAAGCTTATCCTATTAATCACTTTGGAACTCATTATTAACTTATTCTCACCACTCGCCTTACTTTCTTATCTTATTATCTCCCCCTTAGGTCTAAAGCTAGTACTTGAAAGTTATGGACATATTCCACATTAACAGCTCAATTATGATATCTAGGCACACATGAAAAATCATAATTCAAATGGGAACCTCAACTGGTAATATACGATCTAGGCACACTTCTTAATATTTTCGTTACTCTCGTGACTAAGACATTTCGTTGCTCTTATCTAAAGGTTAGGGTCTCTCACTTATACTAGTCATACTCATCGCACCTAACATCTCAATTTATTCAAGTCTTCAAGATCAAATCTTAAGACTAACATCATCACCCTCATATTATTATACCTTATTACTTGAAATTTACACTTTACTCAACTTGAATCTTTAAGTCTTAAAACAAAGTTAAAACGTTTGTAAAATACTTTTGAGAACTTTATACTTTGCTTTGACTTTCTTCTTAACTTCTAGACTTAACTCTTAACTTTCATTGAATTGAAGTATGGGTTCAAGGTTCATGACCTCATGTTTATGGATGATTTCATGATGTTCAACTTGGACGGCTCATGCGAAATTCTGAGCATGAACTACTCAACTCAGGGACTCAAATACACTTCTTATCTCAAGATTGTTCGACTTATAGGGTTCATGGGGAATTATATGCATGAACTACTCAACTCAAGGACTTTATGGGTATTATGTAATAGTCCCATGATTAGGAATATAATCTCAAGAGTAATAAGGAACTCAATACTTAGAACTTTGAGATACTACTCCTCTCAATGATATTCAATTTATGGATATCATGCGGAAGTTATGGGCATGAACAACTCGACTCAAGGGTCAAAATATCATAAGGAACTCAATTATAGGACCCTTCTCACTCTCATGCTCACTTTCTCGAGTCTTGAAACAAGTTAGTAAAAGTTGTAGAAGACTCCACAAAAGGATCGAAAGGGACTTTCTTAGAATGTTGAAAAGAATTCTTAAAACTTAAATCTAAGCTCTACCTTGAATTTGTTTTATGAATTCAAGTTTATGATCATGTTAGGAATGATTTTAGGTGTTTAGAAGTAGCTTAGGTTGGTTAGAATTGAAAAGGAGTGAATGTGCACTTTAAACGAACTCAATGGGAGAAACCGGAGGCAAACTGGGCAGGCGACCCTGGGGATATTGGTAGCATGGGGAGCCAGCCCTAAAGTACAGATGGGTGTGGGGGTGCTTTGGTAGGCGCATCACGCCAGGTCCCGACCCAGAAAATCTTTCGAATTCCTTGCTCGTTTTCTCACCGTAACTCGCCTAGAATCGAATGGTTTGTTCACCTATCACTTAGATTAGATTACATAACTTGATTACACTCTAATATACTGAAAACAAGACTTAAATGACTCAATTTCATCTCAAGTTATCATCAAAACCCCAATACAACAATATTTAAAATGAACTTCAAGAACACCTATAAAGAACTCACTAATAACTCTAATATTTCGAATTCAAAAATGAAATTTCGCTGAAAATAACATTATTGGTGTGTGGGTTAACTAACCTAAAACTATGGAAGCTTACATACCTCTTAGGGATCAAACCCATGATGAACAATCCACCACATCACGCAAGAATCTCGACGAACGCTTGATCCTTCCCTCTTTTCTCCTCTTTTCTCCTTTTTCTCTTCTTTTCTTTTCTTGAACTCTCAAATAAAACCCTATGTGTATATTAGGATTATAAAACTTAAGCTAATAGGATTATACCCCTAAATTATTACTAAAAACGTATTAAATCTGGTCGGGTAAGGAAAAGACCAAAATACCCCTCACTATTTTTGGCTAACTTTCCTTAACTGGACCACCAAACTTCAAAAGGCCATATCTCACTCATTCAACACAAAACGTAGAAAACTCAGTGACGTTGGAAATATAATTTAAAGATCTTCCCTAGGTATCGTGTAGCAAACCTAAGCCGTCATGTACTAGGAGTATGGTCGTTTGAAGTTGACCCAAAATTCATACTTAGTTTAACTCTCCAAATTTTAGAATTTTGTTATTTCCAATTTATTTATTTTAGAACTCAAGGTGCTACATCTAGTCACTTGACCTTAATAGCTAAGACATTTTTAAATCCTTGGTAAAATCTCACTCACTACGAAGAACTGTTTGCGTCTTGGATCAAATTGTTTTTCAGGGTGTTACAATTGCCCAGTCACAGGGTCTCAGAAAGTCACCTCAACAGATCTTGTAGAGTTAGAAATGGTAGACTTTGATTTCATTGTAGGCATGGATTGGTTACATTCCTGTTATGCCTCAGTTGATTTTAGAACTAGGATTGTTTGTCTTCAGTTTCCAAATGAACCAATTTTAGAATGGAAGGGTAGTAGCTTAACACCTATGGGACAATTCATTCCTTACCATAAGACTAGAAAGATGATATCTAAGGGTTATCTCTATCATCTAGTTCAATTTAAGGATTCTAGCGCTGAATCCCCAACTCTTGAGTCAGTTCCAATAGTTAGTGAGTTTCCAAAAGTGTTTTGTCACGACCCAAAATCGAGCCGCGAGTGGCACCCACACTTATCCTACTATGTGAGCTAACCAACCAATCTAAAACCCCAACATATTGAACAAAAATACAAAGCGGAAGACTTAAAACTCATTAACGAAATCAATTAAATAACTTCTATAATTTATAACTCATTATCCCCAAAATCTGGAAGTCATCATCACAAGAACATCTATCCTCAAGTTACTAATCTAAAAGTATCTAAGAAGCTAAAATAAATAAAAGGCTAGTCCATGCCGGAAGTTCAAGGCATCAAGACTTGAAGAGAAGATCCAGTCCAAGCTAGAAGCATTAGCTCACCCTGAAATCCGGTGTAGTGAAGACTGGCTAGAATTGCTGCTGAGTTGAAGACGACGGTACGTTTGCTGCATTCCCCAAATAACAAAGAAAGAAACAACAAGTAGGGGGTCAGTACAAAACACAAGTACTGAGTAGGTATCATCGGCCAACTCAAAATAGAAAACAGTATATATCAGTTCATATCATAAATCAACTACAATACTCAACATGTAGCAACAAGTACTATAATCATCAATAAGTACTACCAAGTTCATCCATGAGGACTCAAGCCTCAATACCACACTCATTTGGGAAATTAGGTTCATTACATTGAGTATATTAACATCTCTCAAGATTCATTATCTTTCTTCCTCTTGTGTCGGTACGTGACACTCCGATCCCCTACTACTATGTGTCGGTACGTGACACTCCGATCCCCTAATTCTACGTGTCGGAACGTGACACTCCGATCCCTAATTCTACGTGTCGGTTCGTGACACCCGATCCCCTAATACTATGTGTCGGAACGTGACACTCCGATCCCCT